>CAKOHB010000004.1:0-23010 GCA_934046635.1 Buathra laborator
TATCGTGTTGTACGGGAAAAAATACACAAAATAGGGTGACCGGCGAATGGCTGAAGCGTTTATTCATGCCGTTACCTGGTCGGGAAGAATCCAAAACTTCAAACGCGATTTTAGCCCTCTTCCCGGTCGAATTCGACGGTTTTTGCCCTTTTTTTTCATCAACATCTACAATCGCTAGAAAACTTTTCTCCACATCATATTTTACGTATTTTTTCGTGCAGAATCCGAATCCGTTGATAGATTTCGTGTAGTGACAAGAGGGAATCTCCTACAACCTAAAAACGCGGATTTCGAGGAATTTTTTTATTTTAAAAACTACTTTCAGAAAAACGGCAATATCTTAATTTTCCGATTGTTATACAATGAAAATGAGTGGCGTATCGTGTTGTACGGGAAAAAATACACAAAATATGGTGACCGGCGAATGGCTGAAGCGTTTATTCATGCCGTTACCTGGTCGGGAAGAATCCACAACTTCAAACGCGATTTTAGCCCTCTTCCCGGTCGAATTCGACGTTTTTCGCCCTTTTTTTTTCATCAACATCTAAAATCGCTAGAAAACTTTTCTCCACATCATATTTTACGTATTTTTTCGTGCAGAATACGAATCCGTTGATAGATTTCGTGTAGTGACAAGAGGGAACCTCCTACAACCTAAAAACGCGGATTTCGAGGAATTTTTTTATTTTAAAAACTACTTTTCAGAAAAACGGCAATATCTTAATTTTCCGATTGTTATACAATGAAAATGAGTGGCGTATCGTGTTGTACGGGAAAAAATACACAAAATAGGGTGACCGGCGAATGGCTGAAGCGTTTATTCATGCTGTTACCTGGTCGGGAAGAATCCAAAACGTCAAACGCGATTTTAGCCCTCTTCCCGGTCGAATTCGACGTTTTTTGCCCTTTTTTTTCATCAACATCTACAATCGCTAGAAAACTTTTCTCCACATCATATTTTACGTATTTTTTCGTGCAGAATACGAATCCGTTGATAGATTTTGTGTAGTGACAAGAGGGAACCTCCGACAACCTAAAAACGCGGATTTCGAGAAATTTTTTTATTTTAAAAACTACTTTCAGAAAAACGGCAATATTTTAATTTTCCGATTGTTATACAATGAAAATGAGTTGCTTATCGTGTTGTACGGGAAAAAATACACAAAATAGGGGTGACCGGCGAATGGCTGAAGCGTTTATTCATGCCGTTACCTGGTCGGGAAGAATCCAAAACTTCAAACGCGATTTTAGCCCTCTTTCCGGTCGAATTCGACGTTTTTCGCCCTTTTTTTTCATCAACATCTAAAATCGCTAGAAAACTTTTCTCCACATCATATTTTACGTATTTTTTCGTGCAGAATACGAATCCGTTGATAGATTTCGTGTAGTGACAAGAGGGAACCTCCTACAACCTAAAAACGCGGATTTCGAGGAATTTTTTTATTTTAAAAACTACTTTTCAGAAAAACGGCAATATCTTAATTTTCCGATTGTTATACAATGAAAATGAGTTGCTTATCGTGTTGTACGGGAAAAAATACACAAAATAGGGTGACCGGCGAATGGCTGAAGCGTTTATTCATGCCGTTACCTGGTCGGGAAGGATCCAAAACGTCAAACGCGATTTTAGCCCTCTTCCCGGTCGAATTCGACGTTTTTAGCCCTTTTTTTTCATCAACATCTACAATCGCTAGAAAACTTTTCTCCACATCATATTTTACGTATTTTTTCGTGCAGAATACGAATCCGTTGATAGATTTTGTGTAGTGACAAGAGGGAATATCCTACAACATAAAAACGCGGATTTCGAGGAATTTTTTTATTTTAAAAACTACTTTTCAGAAAAACGGCAATATTTTAATTTTCCGATTGTTATACAATGAAAATGAGTTGCTTATCGTGTTGTACGGGAAAGAATACACAAAATAGGGTGACCGGCGAATGGCTGAAGCGTTTATTCATGCCGTTACCTGGTCGGGAAGAATCCAAAACTTCAAACGCGATTTTAGCCCTCTTCCCGGTCGAATTCGACGTTTTTTGCCCTTTTTTTTCATCAACATCTACAATCGCTAGAAAGACTTTTCTCCACATCATATTTTACGTATTTTTTCGTGCAGAGTCCGAATCCGTTGATAGATTTTGTGTAGTGACAAGAGGGAATCTCCTACAACCTAAAACGCGGATTTCGAGGAATTTTTTTATTTTAAAAACTACTTTTCAGAAAAACGGCAATATCTTAATTTTCCGATTGTTATACAATGAAAATGAGTTGCTTATCGTGTTGTACGGGAAAAAATACACAAAATAGGGTGACCGGCGAATGGCTGAAGCGTTTATTCATGCTGTTACCTGGTCGGGAAGGATCCAAAACGTCAAACGCGATTTTAGCCCTCTTCCCGGTCGAATTCGACGTTTTTAGCCCTTTTTTTTCATCAACATCTACAATCGCTAGAAAACTTTTCTCCACATCATATTTTAAGTATTTTTTCGTGCAGAATACCAATCCGTTGATAGATTTTGTGTAGTGACAAGAGGGAATATCCTACAACATAAAAACGCGGATTTCGAGGAATTTTTTTATTTTAAAAACCACTTTTCAGAAAAACGGCAATATTTTAATTTTCCGATTGTTATACAATGAAAATGAGTTGCTTATCGTGTTTGTACGGGAAAAAATACACAAAACAGGGTGACCGGCGAATGGCTGAAGCGTTTATTCATGCCGTTACCTGGTCGGGAAGAATCCAAAACTTCAAACGCGATTTTAGCCCTCTTTCCGGTCGAATTCGACGTTTTTCGCGCTTTTTTTTCATCAACATCTAAAATCGCTAGAAAACTTTTCTCCACATCATATTTTACGTATTTTTTCGTGCAGAATACGAATCCGTTGATAGATTTTGTGTAGTGACAAGAGGGAATATCCTACAACATAAAAACGCGGATTTCGAGGATTTTTTTTATTTTAAAAACTACTTTTCAGAAAAACGGCAATATCTTAATTTTCCGATTGTTATACAATGAAAATGAGTTGCTTATCGTGTTGTACGGGAAAAAATACACAAAATAGGGTGACCGGCGAATGGCTGAAGCGTTTATTCATGCCGTTACCTGGTCGGGAAGAATCCAAAACTTCAAACGCGATTTTAGCCCTCTTTCCGGTCGAATTCGACGTTTTTCGCCCTTTTTTTTTCATCAACATCTAAAATCGCTAGAAAACTTTTCTCCACATCATATTTTACGTATTTTTTCGTGCAGAATACGAATCCGTTGATAGATTTTGTGTAGTGACAAGAGGGAATATCCTACAACATAAAAACGCGGATTTCGAGGATTTTTTTTATTTTAAAAACTACTTTTCAGAAAAACGGCAATATTTTAATTTTCCGATTGTTATACAATGAAAATGAGTTGCTTATCGTGTTGTACGGGAAAAAATACACAAAACAGGGTGACCGGCGAATGGCTGAAGCGTTTCTTCATGCCGTTACCTGGTCGGGAAGGATCCAAAACTTCAAACGCGATTTTAGCCCTCTTTCCGGTCGAATTCGACGTTTTCGCCTTTTTTTTTCATCAACATCTAAAATCGCTAGAAAACTTTTCTCCACATCATATTTTACGTATTTTTCGTGCAGAATACGAATCCGTTGATAGATTTCGTGTAGTGACAAGAGGGAACCTCCTACAACCTAAAAACGCGGATTTCGAGGAATTTTTTTATTTTAAAAACTACTTTTCAGAAAAACGGCAATATCTTAATTTTCCGATTGTTATACAATGAAAATGAGTTGCTTATCGTGTTGTACGGGAAAAAATACACAAAATAGGGTGACCGGCGAATGGCTGAAGCGTTTATTCATGCCGTTACCTGGTCGGGAAGAATCCAAAACTTCAAACGCGATTTTAGCCGTCTTCCCGGTCGAATTCGACGTTTTTTGCCCTTTTTTTTCATCAACATCTACAATCGCTAGAAAACTTTTCTCCACATCATATTTTACGTATTTTTTTCGTGCAGAATACGAATCCGTTGATAGATTTTGTGTAGTGACAAGAGGGAATATCCTACAACATAAAAACGCGGATTTCGAGGAATTTTTTTATTTTAAAAACTACTTTTCAGAAAAACGGCAATATCTTAATTTTCCGATTGTTATACAATGAAAATGAGTTGCTTATCGTGTTGTACGGGAAAAAATACACAAAATAGGGTGACCGGCGAATGGCTGAAGCGTTTATTCATGCTGTTACCTGGTCGGGAAGGATCCAAAACGTCAAACGCGATTTTAGCCCTCTTCCCGGTCGAATTCGACGTTTTTCGCCCTTTTTTTTCATCAACATCTAAAATCGCTAGAAAACTTTTCTCCACATCATATTTTACGTATTTTTTCGTGCAGAATACGAATCCGTTGATAGATTTCGTGTAGTGACAAGAGGGAACCTCCTATAACCTAAAAACGCGGATTTCGAGGAATTTTTTATTTTAAAAACTACTTTTCAGAAAAACGGCAATATCTTAATTTTCCGATTGTTATACAATGAAAATGAGTTGCTTATCGTGTTGTACGGGAAAAAATACACAAAATAGGGTGACCGGCGAATGGCTGAAGCGTTTATTCATGCCGTTACCTGGTCGGGAAGAATCCAAAACTTCAAACGCGATTTTAGCCTCTTCCCGGTCGAATTCGACGTTTTTTGCCCTTTTTTTTCATCAACATCTACAATCGCTAGAAAACTTTTCTCCACATCATATTTTACGTATTTTTTCGTGCAGAATCCGAATCCGTTGATAGATTTCGTGTAGTGACAAGAGGGAATCTCCTACAACCTAAAAACGCGGATTTCGAGGAATTTTTTTATTTAAAAACTACTTTTCAGAAAAACGGCAATATCTTAATTTTCCGATTGTTATACAATGAAAATGAGTGGCGTATCGTGTTGTACGGGAAAAAATACACAAAATATGGTGACCGGCGAATGGCTGAAGCGTTTATTCATGCCGTTACCTGGTCGGGAAGAATCCACAACTTCAAACGCGATTTTAGCCCTCTTCCCGGTCGAATTCGACGTTTTTCGCCCTTTTTTTTCATCAACATCTAAAATCGCTAGAAAACTTTTCTCCACATCATATTTTACGTATTTTTTCGTGCAGAATACGAATCCGTTGATAGATTTCGTGTAGTGACAAGAGGGAACCTCCTACAACCTAAAAACGCGGATTTCGAGGAATTTTTTTATTTTAAAAACTACTTTTCAGAAAAACGGCAATATCTTAATTTTCCGATTGTTATACAATGAAAATGAGTGGCGTATCGTGTTGTACGGGAAAAAATACACAAAATATGGTGACCGGCGAATGGCTGAAGCGTTTATTCATGCCGTTACCTGGTCGGGAAGAATCCAAAACGTCAAACGCGATTTTAGCCCTCTTCCCGGTCGAATTCGACGTTTTTAGCCCTTTTTTTTCATCAACATCTACAATCGCTAGAAAACTTTTCTCCACATCATATTTTACGTATTTTTTCGTGCAGAATACGAATCCGTTGATAGATTTTGTGTAGTGACAAGAGGGAACCTCCGACAACCTAAAAACGCGGATTTCGAGAAATTTTTTTATTTTAAAAACTACTTTTCAGAAAAACGGCAATATTTTAATTTTCCGATTGTTATACAATGAAAATGAGTTGCTTATCGTGTTGTACGGGAAAAAATACACAAAATAGGGTGACCGGCGAATGGCTGAAGCGTTTATTCATGCCGTTACCTGGTCGGGAAGAATCCAAAACTTCAAACGCGATTTTAGCCCTCTTTCCGGTCGAATTCGACGTTTTTCGCCCTTTTTTTTCATCAACATCTAAAATCGCTAGAAAACTTTTCTCCACATCATATTTTACGTATTTTTTCGTGCAGAATACGAATCCGTTGATAGATTTCGTGTAGTGACAAGAGGGAACCTCCTACAACCTAAAAACGCGGATTTCGAGGAATTTTTTTATTTTAAAAACTACTTTTCAGAAAAACGGCAATATCTTAATTTTCCGATTGTTATACAATGAAAATGAGTTGCTTATCGTGTTGTACGGGAAAAAATACACAAAATAGGGTGACCGGCGAATGGCTGAAGCGTTTATTCATGCCGTTACCTGGTCGGGAAGGATCCAAAACGTCAAACGCGATTTTAGCCCTCTTCCCGGGTCGAATTCGACGTTTTTAGCCCTTTTTTTTCATCAACATCTACAATCGCTAGAAAACTTTTCTCCACATCATATTTTACGTATTTTTTCGTGCAGAATACGAATCCGTTGATAGATTTTGTGTAGTGACAAGAGGGAATATCCTACAACATAAAAACGCGGATTTCGAGGAATTTTTTTATTTTAAAAACTACTTTTCAGAAAAACGGCAATATTTTAATTTTCCGATTGTTATACAATGAAAATGAGTTGCTTATCGTGTTGTACGGGAAAGAATACACAAAATAGGGTGACCGGCGAATGGCTGAAGCGTTTATTCATGCCGTTACCTGGTCGGGAAGAATCCAAAACTTCAAACGCGATTTTAGCCCTCTTCCCGGTCGAATTCGACGTTTTTTGCCCTTTTTTTTCATCAACATCTACAATCGCTAGAAAACTTTTCTCCACATCATATTTTACGTATTTTTTCGTGCAGAGTCCGAATCCGTTGATAGATTTTGTGTAGTGACAAGAGGGAATCTCCTACAACCTAAAAACGCGGATTTCGAGGAATTTTTTTATTTTAAAAACTACTTTTCAGAAAAACGGCAATATCTTAACTTTCCGATTGTTATACAATGAAAATGAGTTGCTTATCGTGTTGTACGGGAAAAAATACACAAAATAGGGTGACCGGCGAATGGCTGAAGCGTTTATTCATGCTGTTACCTGGTCGGGAAGGATCCAAAACGTCAAACGCGATTTTAGCCCTCTTCCCGGTCGAATTCGACGTTTTTAGCCCTTTTTTTTCATCAACATCTACAATCGCTAGAAAACTTTTCTCCACATCATATTTTAAGTATTTTTTCGTGCAGAATACCAATCCGTTGATAGATTTTGTGTAGTGACAAGAGGGAATATCCTACAACATAAAAACGCGGATTTCGAGGAATTTTTTTATTTTAAAAACCACTTTTCAGAAAAACGGCAATATTTTAATTTTCCGATTGTTATACAATGAAAATGAGTTGCTTATCGTGTTGTACGGGAAAAAATACACAAAACAGGGTGACCGGCGAATGGCTGAAGCGTTTATTCATGCCGTTACCTGGTCGGGAAGAATCCAAAACTTCAAACGCGATTTTAGCCCTCTTTCCGGTCGAATTCGACGTTTTTCGCCCTTTTTTTTCATCAACATCTAAAATCGCTAGAAAACTTTTCTCCACATCATATTTTACGTATTTTTCGTGCAGAATACGAATCCGTTGATAGATTTTGTGTAGTGACAAGAGGGAATATCCTACAACATAAAAACGCGGATTTCGAGGATTTTTTTTATTTTAAAAACTACTTTTCAGAAAAACGGCAATATCTTAATTTTCCGATTGTTATACAATGAAAATGAGTTGCTTATCGTGTTGTACGGGAAAAAATACACAAAATAGGGTGACCGGCGAATGGCTGAAGCGTTTATTCATACTGTTACCTGGTCGGGAAGGATCCAAAACGTCAAACGCGATTTTAGCCCTCTTCCCGGTCGAATTCGACGTTTTTCGCCCTTTTTTTTCATCAACATCTAAAATCGCTAGAAAACTTTTCTCCACATCATATTTTACGTATTTTTTCGTGCAGAATACGAATCCGTTGATAGATTTCGTGTAGTGACAAGAGGGAACCTCCTACAACCTAAAAACGCGGATTTCGAGGAATTTTTTTATTTTAAAAACTACTTTTCAGAAAAACGGCAATATCTTAATTTTCCGATTGTTATACAATGAAAATGAGTTGCTTATCGTGTTGTACGGGAAAAAATACACAAAATAGGGTGACCGGCGAATGGCTGAAGCGTTTATTCATGCCGTTACCTGGTCGGAAGAATCCAAAACTTCAAACGCGATTTTAGCCCTCTTTCCGGTCGAATTCGACGTTTTTCGCCCTTTTTTTTCATCAACATCTAAAATCGCTAGAAAACTTTTCTCCACATCATATTTTACGTATTTTTTCGTGCAGAATACGAATCCGTTGATAGATTTTGTGTAGTGACAAGAGGGAATATCCTACAACATAAAAACGCGGATTTCGAGGATTTTTTTTATTTTAAAAACTACTTTTCAGACAAACGGCAATATCTTAATTTTCCGATTGTTATACAATGAAAATGAGTTGCTTATCGTGTTGTACGGGAAAAAATACACAAAATATGGTGACCGGCGAATGGCTGAAGCGTTTATTCATGCCGTTACCTGGTCGGGAAGAATCCAAAACGTCAAACGCGATTTTAGCCCTCTTTCCGGTCGAATTCGACGTTTTTTCGCCTTTTTTTTTCATCAACATCTACAATCGCTAGAAAACTTTTCTCCACATCATATTTTACGTATTTTTCGTGCAGAATACGAATCCGTTGATAGATTTTGTGTAGTGACAAGAGGGAACCTCCGACAACCTAAAAACGCGGATTTCGAGAAATTTTTTTATTTTAAAAACTACTTTTCAGAAAAACGGCAATATTTTAATTTTCCGATTGTTATACAATGAAAATGAGTTGCTTATCGTGTTGTACGGGAAAAAAATACACAAAATAGGGTGACCGGCGAATGGCTGAAGCGTTTATTCATGCCGTTACCTGGTCGGGAAGAATCCAAAACTTCAAACGCGATTTTAGCCCTCTTTCCGGTCGAATTCGACGTTTTTCGCCCTTTTTTTTCATCAACATCTAAAATCGCTAGAAAACTTTTCTCCACATCATATTTTACGTATTTTTTCGTGCAGAATACGAATCCGTTGATAGATTTCGTGTAGTGACAAGAGGGAACCTCCTACAACCTAAAAACGCGGATTTCGAGGAATTTTTTTATTTTAAAAACTACTTTTCAGAAAAACGGCAATATCTTAATTTTCCGATTGTTATACAATGAAAATGAGTTGCTTATCGTGTTGTACGGGAAAAAATACACAAAATAGGGTGACCGCGAATGGCTGAAGCGTTTATTCATGCCGTTACCTGGTCGGGAAGGATCCAAAACGTCAAACGCGATTTTAGCCCTCTTCCCGGTCGAATTCGACGTTTTTAGCCCTTTTTTTTCATCAACATCTACAATCGCTAGAAAACTTTTCTCCACATCATATTTTACGTATTTTTTCGTGCAGAATACGAATCCGTTGATAGATTTCGTGTAGTGACAAGAGGGAACCTCCTACAACCTAAAAACGCGGATTTCGAGGAATTTTTTTATTTTAAAAACTACTTTTCAGAAAAACGGCAATATCTTAATTTTCCGATTGTTATACAATGAAAATGAGTTGCTTATCGTGTTGTACGGGAAAAAATACACAAAACAGGGTGACCGGCGAATGGCTGAAGCGTTTCTTCATGCCGTTACCTGGTCGGGAAGGATCCAAAACTTCAAACGCGATTTTAGCCCTCTTTCCGGTCGAATTCGACGTTTTTCGCCTTTTTTTTTCATCAACATCTAAAATCGCTAGAAAACTTTTCTCCACATCATATTTTACGTATTTTTTCGTGCAGAATACGAATCCGTTGATAGATTTCGTGTAGTGACAAGAGGGAACCTCCTACAACCTAAAAACGCGGATTTCGAGGAATTTTTTTATTTTAAAAACTACTTTTCAGAAAAACGGCAATATCTTAATTTTCCGATTGTTATACAATGAAAATGAGTTGCTTATCGTGTTGTACGGGAAAAAATACACAAAATAGGGTGACCGGCGAATGGCTGAAGCGTTTATTCATGCCGTTACCTGGTCGGGAAGAATCCAAAACTTCAAACGCGATTTTAGCCGTCTTCCCGGTCGAATTCGACGTTTTTTGCCCTTTTTTTTCATCAACATCTACAATCGCTAGAAAACTTTTCTCCACATCATATTTTACGTATTTTTTCGTGCAGAATACGAATCCGTTGATAGATTTTGTGTAGTGACAAGAGGGAATATCCTACAACATAAAAACGCGGATTTCGAGGAATTTTTTTATTTTAAAAACTACTTTCAGAAAAACGGCAATATCTTAATTTTCCGATTGTTATACAATGAAAATGAGTTGCTTATCGTGTTGTACGGGAAAAAATACACAAAATAGGGTGACCGGCGAATGGCTGAAGCGTTTATTCATGCTGTTACCTGGTCGGGAAGGATCCAAAACGTCAAACGCGATTTTAGCCCTCTTCCCGGTCGAATTCGACGTTTTTCGCCCTTTTTTTCATCAACATCTAAAATCGCTAGAAAACTTTTCTCCACATCATATTTTACGTATTTTTTCGTGCAGAATACGAATCCGTTGATAGATTTCGTGTAGTGACAAGAGGGAATCTCCTACAACCTAAAAACGCGGATTTCGAGGAATTTTTTTATTTTAAAAACTACTTTTCAGAAAAACGGCAATATCTTAATTTCCGATTGTTATACAATGAACATGAGTTGCTTATCGTGTTGTACGGGAAAAAATACACAAAATAGGGTGACCGGCGAATGGCTGAAGCGTTTATTCATGCCGTTACCTGGTCGGGAAGGATCCAAAACGTCAAACGCGATTTTAGCCCTCTTCCCGGTCGAATTCGACGTTTTCAGCCCTTTTTTTCATCAACATCTACAATCGCTAGAAAACTTTTCTCCACATCATATTTTACGTATTTTTTCGTGCAGAATACGAATCCGTTGATAGATTTTGTGTAGTGACAAGAGGGAATATCCTACAACCTAAAAACGCGGTTTTCGAGGAATTTTTTTATTTAAAAACTACTTTTCAGAAAAACGGCAATATCTTAATTTTCCGATTGTTATACAATGAAAATGAGTTGCTTATCGTGTTGTACGGGAAAAAATACACAAAATAGGGTGACCGGCGAATGGCTGAAGCGTTTATTCATGCTGTTACCTGGTCGGGAAGGATCCAAAACGTCAAACGCGATTTTAGCCCTCTTCCCGGTCGAATTCGACGTTTTTAGCCCTTTTTTTTCATCAACATCTACAATCGCTAGAAAACTTTTCTCCACATCATATTTTACGTATTTTTTCGTGCAGAATACGAATCCGTTGATAGATTTTGTGTAGTGACAAGAGGGAATATCCTACAACCTAAAAACGCGGATTTCGAGAAATTTTTTATTTTAAAAACTACTTTTCAGAAAAACGGCAATATTTTAATTTTCCGATTGTTATACAATGAAAATGAGTTGCTTATCGTGTTGTACGGGAAAAAATACACAAAACAGGGTGACCGGCGAATGGCTGAAGCGTTTCTTCATGCCGTTACCTGGTCGGGAAGGATCCAAAACTTCAAACGCGATTTTAGCCCTCTTTCCGGTCGAATTCGACGTTTTTCGCCTTTTTTTTTTCATCAACATCTAAAATCGCTAGAAAACTTTTCTCCACATCATATTTTACGTATTTTTTCGTGCAGAATACGAATCCGTTGATAGATTTCGTGTAGTGACAAGAGGGAACCTCCTACAACCTAAAAACGCGGATTTCGAGGAATTTTTTTATTTTAAAAACTACTTTTCAGAAAAACGGCAATATCTTAATTTTCCGATTGTTATACAATGAAAATGAGTTGCTTATCGTGTTGTACGGGAAAAAATACACAAAATAGGGTGACCGGCGAATGGCTGAAGCGTTTATTCATGCCGTTACCTGGTCGGGAAGAATCCAAAACTTCAAACGCGATTTTAGCCGTCTTCCCGGTCGAATTCGACGTTTTTTGCCCTTTTTTTTCATCAACATCTACAATCGCTAGAAAACTTTTCTCCACATCATATTTTACGTATTTTTTCGTGCAGAATACGAATCCGTTGATAGATTTTGTGTAGTGACAAGAGGGAATATCCTACAACATAAAAACGCGGATTTCGAGGAATTTTTTTTATTTTAAAAACTACTTTTCAGAAAAACGGCAATATCTTAATTTTCCGATTGTTATACAATGAAAATGAGTTGCTTATCGTGTTGTACGGGAAAAAATACACAAAATAGGGTGACCGGCGAATGGCTGAAGCGTTTATTCATGCTGTTACCTGGTCGGGAAGGATCCAAAACGTCAAACGCGATTTTAGCCCTCTTCCCGGTCGAATTCGACGTTTTTCGCCCTTTTTTTTCATCAACATCTAAAATCGCTAGAAAACTTTTCTCCACATCATATTTTACGTATTTTTTCGTGCAGAATACGAATCCGTTGATAGATTTCGTGTAGTGACAAGAGGGAATCTCCTACAACCTAAAAACGCGGATTTCGAGGAATTTTTTTATTTTAAAAACTACTTTTCAGAAAAACGGCAATATCTTAATTTTCCGATTGTTATACAATGAACATGAGTTGCTTATCGTGTTGTACGGGAAAAAATACACAAAATAGGGTGACCGGCGAATGGCTGAAGCGTTTATTCATGCTGTTACCTGATCGGGAACGATGCAAAACGTCAAACGCGATTTTAGCCCTCTTCCCGGTCGAATTCGACGTTTTTTGCCCTTTTTTTTCATCAACATCTACAATCGCTAGAAAACTTTTCTCCACATCATATTTTACGTATTTTTTCGTGCAGAATCCGAATCCGTTGATAGATTTCGTGTAGTGACAAGAGGGAACCTCCTACAACCTAAAAACGCGGATTTCGAGGAATTTTTTTATTTTAAAAACTACTTTTCAGAAAAACGGCAATATTTTAATTTTCCGATTGTTATACAATGAAAATGAGTTGCTTATCGTGTTGTACGGGAAAAAATATACAAAATAGGGTGACCGGCGAATGGCTGAAGCGTTTATTCATGCTGTTACCTGATCGGGAACGATGCAAAACGTCAAACGCGATTTTAGCCCTCTTCCCGGTCGAATTCGACGTTTTTTGCCCTTTTTTTTCATCAACATCTACAATCGCTAGAAAACTTTTCTCCACATCATATTTTACGTATTTTTTCGTGCAGAATACGAATCCGTTGATAGATTTCGTGTAGTGACAAGAGGGAACCTCCTATAACCTAAAAACGCGGATTTCGAGGAATTTTTTTATTTTAAAAACTACTTTTCAGAAAAACGGCAATATCTTAATTTTCCTATTGTTATACAATGAAAATGAGTTGCTTATCGTGTTGTACGGGAAAAAATACACAAAATAGGGTGACCGGCGAATGGCTGAAGCGTTTATTCATGCCGTTACCTGGTCGGGAAGAATCCAAAACTTCAAACGCGATTTTAGCCCTCTTCCGGTCGAATTCGACGTTTTTTGCCCTTTTTTTTCATCAACATCTACAATCGCTAGAAAACTTTTCTCCACATCATATTTTACGTATTTTTTCGTGCAGAATCCGAATCCGTTGATAGATTTCGTGTAGTGACAAGAGGGAATCTCCTACAACCTAAAAACGCGGATTTCGAGGAATTTTTTTATTTTAAAAACTACTTTTCAGAAAAACGGCAATATCTTAATTTTCCGATTGTTATACAATGAAAATGAGTGGCGTATCGTGTTGTACGGGAAAAAATACACAAAATATGGTGACCGGCGAATGGCTGAAGCGTTTATTCATGCCGTTACCTGGTCGGGAAGAATCCACAACTTCAAACGCGATTTTAGCCCTCTTCCCGGTCGAATTCGACGTTTTTCGCCCTTTTTTTTCATCAACATCTAAAATCGCTAGAAAACTTTTCTCCACATCATATTTTACGTATTTTTTCGTGCAGAATACGAATCCGTTGATAGATTTCGTGTAGTGACAAGAGGGAACCTCCTACAACCTAAAAACGCGGATTTCGAGGAATTTTTTTATTTTAAAAACTACTTTTCAGAAAAACGGCAATATCTTAATTTTCCGATTGTTATACAATGAAAATGAGTGGCGTATCGTGTTGTACGGGAAAAAATACACAAAATAGGGTGACCGGCGAATGGCTGAAGCGTTTATTCATGCTGTTACCTGGTCGGGAAGAATCCAAAACGTCAAACGCGATTTTAGCCCTCTTCCCGGTCGAATTCGACGTTTTTTGCCCTTTTTTTTCATCAACATCTACAATCGCTAGAAAACTTTTCTCCACATCATATTTTACGTATTTTTTCGTGCAGAATACGAATCCGTTGATAGATTTTGTGTAGTGACAAGAGGGAACCTCCGACAACCTAAAAACGCGGATTTCGAGAAATTTTTTTATTTTAAAAACTACTTTTCAGAAAAACGGCAATATTTTAATTTTCCGATTGTTATACAATGAAAATGAGTTGCTTATCGTGTTGTACGGGAAAAAATACACAAAATAGGGTGACCGGCGAATGGCTGAAGCGTTTATTCATGCCGTTACCTGGTCGGGAAGAATCCAAAACTTCAAACGCGATTTTAGCCCTCTTTCCGGTCGAATTCGACGTTTTTCGCCCTTTTTTTTCATCAACATCTAAAATCGCTAGAAAACTTTTCTCCACATCATATTTTACGTATTTTTTCGTGCAGAATACGAATCCGTTGATAGATTTCGTGTAGTGACAAGAGGGAACCTCCTACAACCTAAAAACGCGGATTTCGAGGAATTTTTTTATTTTAAAAACTACTTTTCAGAAAAACGGCAATATCTTAATTTTCCGATTGTTATACAATGAAAATGAGTTGCTTATCGTGTTGTACGGGAAAAAATACACAAAATAGGGTGACCGGCGAATGGCTGAAGCGTTTATTCATGCCGTTACCTGGTCGGGAAGGATCCAAAACGTCAAACGCGATTTTAGCCCTCTTCCCGGTCGAATTCGACGTTTTTAGCCCTTTTTTTTCATCAACATCTACAATCGCTAGAAAACTTTTCTCCACATCATATTTTACGTATTTTTTCGTGCAGAATACGAATCCGTTGATAGATTTTGTGTAGTGACAAGAGGAATATCCTACAACATAAAAACGCGGATTTCGAGGAATTTTTTTATTTTAAAAACTACTTTTCAGAAAAACGGCAATATTTTAATTTTCCGATTGTTATACAATGAAAATGAGTTGCTTATCGTGTTGTACGGGAAAGAATACACAAAATAGGGTGACCGGCGAATGGCTGAAGCGTTTATTCATGCCGTTACCTGGTCGGGAAGAATCCAAAACTTCAAACGCGATTTTAGCCCTCTTCCCGGTCGAATTCGACGTTTTTTGCCCTTTTTTTTCATCAACATCTACAATCGCTAGAAAACTTTTCTCCACATCATATTTTACGTATTTTTTCGTGCAGAGTCCGAATCCGTTGATAGATTTTGTGTAGTGACAAGAGGGAATCTCCTACAACCTAAAAACGCGGATTTCGAGGAATTTTTTTATTTTAAAAACTACTTTTCAGAAAAACGGCAATATCTTAACTTTCCGATTGTTATACAATGAAAATGAGTTGCTTATCGTGTTGTACGGGAAAAAATACACAAAATAGGGTGACCGCGAATGGCTGAAGCGTTTATTCATGCTGTTACCTGGTCGGGAAGGATCCAAAACGTCAAACGCGATTTTAGCCCTCTCCCGGTCGAATTCGACGTTTTTAGCCCTTTTTTTTCATCAACATCTACAATCGCTAGAAAACTTTTCTCCACATCATATTTTAAGTATTTTTTCGTGCAGAATACCAATCCGTTGATAGATTTTGTGTAGTGACAAGAGGGAATATCCTACAACATAAAAACGCGGATTTCGAGGAATTTTTTTATTTTAAAAACCACTTTTCAGAAAAACGGCAATATTTTAATTTTCCGATTGTTATACAATGAAAATGAGTTGCTTATCGTGTTGTACGGGAAAAAATACACAAAACAGGGTGACCGGCGAATGGCTGAAGCGTTTATTCATGCCGTTACCTGGTCGGGAAGAATCCAAAACTTCAAACGCGATTTTAGCCCTCTTTCCGGTCGAATTCGACGTTTTTCGCGCTTTTTTTTCATCAACATCTAAAATCGCTAGAAAACTTTTCTCCACATCATATTTTACGTATTTTTTCGTGCAGAATACGAATCCGTTGATAGATTTTGTGTAGTGACAAGAGGGAATATCCTACAACATAAAAACGCGGATTTCGAGGATTTTTTTTTATTTTAAAAACTACTTTTCAGAAAAACGGCAATATCTTAATTTTCCGATTGTTATACAATGAAAATGAGTTGCTTATCGTGTTGTACGGGAAAAAATACACAAAATAGGGTGACCGGCGAATGGCTGAAGCGTTTATTCATGCCGTTACCTGGTCGGGAAGAATCCAAAACTTCAAACGCGATTTTAGCCCTCTTTCCGGTCGAATTCGACGTTTTTCGCCCTTTTTTTTCATCAACATCTAAAATCGCTAGAAAACTTTTCTCCACATCATATTTTACGTATTTTTTCGTGCAGAATACGAATCCGTTGATAGATTTTGTGTAGTGACAAGAGGGAATATCCTACAACATAAAAACGCGGATTTCGAGGATTTTTTTTATTTTAAAAACTACTTTTCAGAAAAACGGCAATATTTTAATTTTCCGATTGTTATACAATGAAAATGAGTTGCTTATCGTGTTGTACGGGAAAAAATACACAAAACAGGGTGACCGGCGAATGGCTGAAGCGTTTCTTCATGCCGTTACCTGGTCGGGAAGGATCCAAAACTTCAAACGCGATTTTAGCCCTCTTTCCGGTCGAATTCGACGTTTTTCGCCTTTTTTTTTCATCAACATCTAAAATCGCTAGAAAACTTTTCTCCACATCATATTTTACGTATTTTTTCGTGCAGAATACGAATCCGTTGATAGATTTCGTGTAGTGACAAGAGGGAACCTCCTACAACCTAAAAACGCGGATTTCGAGGAATTTTTTTATTTTAAAAACTACTTTTCAGAAAAACGGCAATATCTTAATTTTCCGATTGTTATACAATGAAAATGAGTTGCTTATCGTGTTGTACGGGAAAAAATACACAAAATAGGGTGACCGGCGAATGGCTGAAGCGTTTATTCATGCCGTTACCTGGTCGGGAAGAATCCAAAACTTCAAACGCGATTTTAGCCGTCTTCCCGGTCGAATTCGACGTTTTTTGCCCTTTTTTTTCATCAACATCTACAATCGCTAGAAAACTTTTCTCCACATCATATTTTACGTATTTTTTCGTGCAGAATACGAATCCGTTGATAGATTTTGTGTAGTGACAAGAGGGAATATCCTACAACATAAAAACGCGGATTTCGAGGAATTTTTTTATTTTAAAAACTACTTTTCAGAAAAACGGCAATATCTTAATTTTCCGATTGTTATACAATGAAAATGAGTTGCTTATCGTGTTGTACGGGAAAAAATACACAAAATAGGGTGACCGGCGAATGGCTGAAGCGTTTATTCATGCTGTTACCTGGTCGGGAAGGATCCAAAACGTCAAACGCGATTTTAGCCCTCTTCCCGGTCGAATTCGACGTTTTTCGCCCTTTTTTTTCATCAACATCTAAAATCGCTAGAAAACTTTTCTCCACATCATATTTTACGTATTTTTTCGTGCAGAATACGAATCCGTTGATAGATTTCGTGTAGTGACAAGAGGGAACCTCCTATAACCTAAAAACGCGGATTTCGAGGAATTTTTTTATTTTAAAAACTACTTTTCAGAAAAACGGCAATATCTTAATTTTCCGATTGTTATACAATGAAAATGAGTTGCTTATCGTGTTGTACGGGAAAAAATACACAAAATAGGGTGACCGGCGAATGGCTGAAGCGTTTATTCATGCCGTTACCTGGTCGGGAAGAATCCAAAACTTCAAACGCGATTTTAGCCCTCTTCCCGGTCGAATTCGACGTTTTTTGCCCTTTTTTTTCATCAACATCTACAATCGCTAGAAAACTTTTCTCCACATCATATTTTACGTATTTTTTCGTGCAGAATCCGAATCCGTTGATAGATTTCGTGTAGTGACAAGAGGGAATCTCCTACAACCTAAAAACGCGGATTTCGAGGAATTTTTTTATTTTAAAAACTACTTTTCAGAAAAACGGCAATATCTTAATTTTCCGATTGTTATACAATGAAAATGAGTGGCGTATCGTGTTGTACGGGAAAAAATACACAAAATATGGTGACCGGCGAATGGCTGAAGCGTTTATTCATGCCGTTACCTGGTCGGGAAGAATCCACAACTTCAAACGCGATTTTAGCCCTCTTCCCGGTCGAATTCGACGTTTTTCGCCCTTTTTTTTCATCAACATCTAAAATCGCTAGAAAACTTTTCTCCACATCATATTTTACGTATTTTTTCGTGCAGAATACGAATCCGTTGATAGATTTCGTGTAGTGACAAGAGGGAACCTCCTACAACCTAAAAACGCGGATTTCGAGGAATTTTTTTATTTTAAAAACTACTTTTCAGAAAAACGGCAATATCTTAATTTTCCGATTGTTATACAATGAAAATGAGTGGCGTATCGTGTTGTACGGGAAAAAATACACAAAATATGGTGACCGGCGAATGGCTGAAGCGTTTATTCATGCCGTTACCTGGTCGGGAAGAATCCAAAACGTCAAACGCGATTTTAGCCCTCTTCCCGGTCGAATTCGACGTTTTTAGCCCTTTTTTTTCATCAACATCTACAATCGCTAGAAAACTTTTCTCCACATCATATTTTACGTATTTTTTCGTGCAGAATACGAATCCGTTGATAGATTTTGTGTAGTGACAAGAGGGAACCTCCGACAACCTAAAAACGCGGATTTCGAGAAATTTTTTTATTTTAAAAACTACTTTTCAGAAAAACGGCAATATTTTAATTTTCCGATTGTTATACAATGAAAATGAGTTGCTTATCGTGTTGTACGGGAAAAAATACACAAAATAGGGTGACCGGCGAATGGCTGAAGCGTTTATTCATGCCGTTACCTGGTCGGGAAGAATCCAAAACTTCAAACGCGATTTTAGCCCTCTTTCCGGTCGAATTCGACGTTTTTCGCCCTTTTTTTTCATCAACATCTAAAATCGCTAGAAAACTTTTCTCCACATCATATTTTACGTATTTTTTCGTGCAGAATACGAATCCGTTGATAGATTTCGTGTAGTGACAAGAGGGAACCTCCTACAACCTAAAAACGCGGATTTCGAGGAATTTTTTTATTTTAAAAACTACTTTTCAGAAAAACGGCAATATCTTAATTTTCCGATTGTTATACAATGAAAATGAGTTGCTTATCGTGTTGTACGGGAAAAAATACACAAAATAGGGTGACCGGCGAATGGCTGAAGCGTTTATTCATGCCGTTACCTGGTCGGGAAGGATCCAAAACGTCAAACGCGATTTTAGCCCTCTTCCCGGTCGAATTCGACGTTTTTAGCCCTTTTTTTTCATCAACATCTACAATCGCTAGAAAACTTTTCTCCACATCATATTTTACGTATTTTTTCGTGCAGAATACGAATCCGTTGATAGATTTTGTGTAGTGACAAGAGGGAATATCCTACAACATAAAAACGCGGATTTCGAGGAATTTTTTTATTTTAAAAACTACTTTTCAGAAAAACGGCAATATTTTAATTTTCCGATTGTTATACAATGAAAATGAGTTGCTTATCGTGTTGTACGGGAAAAAATACACAAAATAGGGTGACCGGCGAATGGCTGAAGCGTTTATTCATGCCGTTACCTGGTCGGGAAGAATCCAAAACTTCAAACGCGATTTTAGCCCTCTTCCCGGTCGAATTCGACGTTTTTTGCCCTTTTTTTTCATCAACATCTACAATCGCTAGAAAACTTTTCTCCACATCATATTTTACGTATTTTTTCGTGCAGAGTCCGAATCCGTTGATAGATTTTGTGTAGTGACAAGAGGGAATCTCCTACAACCTAAAAACGCGGATTTCGAGGAATTTTTTTATTTTAAAAACTACTTTTCAGAAAAACGGCAATATCTTAATTTTCCGATTGTTATACAATGAAAATGAGTTGCTTATCGTGTTGTACGGGAAAAAATACACAAAATAGGGTGACCGGCGAATGGCTGAAGCGTTTATTCATGCTGTTACCTGGTCGGGAAGGATCCAAAACGTCAAACGCGATTTTAGCCCTCTTCCCGGTCGAATTCGACGTTTTTAGCCCTTTTTTTTCATCAACATCTACAATCGCTAGAAAACTTTTCTCCACATCATATTTTAAGTATTTTTTCGTGCAGAATACCAATCCGTTGATAGATTTTGTGTAGTGACAAGAGGGAATATCCTACAACATAAAAACGCGGATTTCGAGGAATTTTTTTATTTTAAAAACCACTTTTCAGAAAAACGGCAATATTTTAATTTTCCGATTGTTATACAATGAAAATGAGTTGCTTATCGTGTTGTACGGGAAAAAATACACAAAACAGGGTGACCGGCGAATGGCTGAAGCGTTTATTCATGCCGTTACCTGGTCGGGAAGAATCCAAAACTTCAAACGCGATTTTAGCCCTCTTTCCGGTCGAATTCGACGTTTTTCGCCCTTTTTTTTCATCAACATCTAAAATCGCTAGAAAACTTTTCTCCACATCATATTTTACGTATTTTTTCGTGCAGAATACGAATCCGTTGATAGATTTTGTGTAGTGACAAGAGGGAATATCCTACAACATAAAAACGCGGATTTCGAGGATTTTTTTTATTTTAAAAACTACTTTTCAGAAAAACGGCAATATCTTAATTTTCCGATTGTTATACAATGAAAATGAGTTGCTTATCGTGTTGTACGGGAAAAAATACACAAAATAGGGTGACCGGCGAATGGCTGAAGCGTTTATTCATACTGTTACCTGGTCGGGAAGGATCCAAAACGTCAAACGCGATTTTAGCCCTCTTCCCGGTCGAATTCGACGTTTTTCGCCCTTTTTTTTCATCAACATCTAAAATCGCTAGAAAACTTTTCTCCACATCATATTTTACGTATTTTTTCGTGCAGAATACGAATCCGTTGATAGATTTCGTGTAGTGACAAGAGGGAACCTCCTACAACCTAAAAACGCGGATTTCGAGGAATTTTTTTATTTTAAAAACTACTTTTCAGAAAAACGGCAATATCTTAATTTTCCGATTGTTATACAATGAAAATGAGTTGCTTATCGTGTTGTACGGGAAAAAATACACAAAATAGGGTGACCGGCGAATGGCTGAAGCGTTTATTCATGCCGTTACCTGGTCGGGAAGAATCCAAAACTTCAAACGCGATTTTAGCCCTCTTTCCGGTCGAATTCGACGTTTTTCGCCCTTTTTTTTCATCAACATCTAAAATCGCTAGAAAACTTTTCTCCACATCATATTTTACGTATTTTTTCGTGCAGAATACGAATCCGTTGATAGATTTTGTGTAGTGACAAGAGGGAATATCCTACAACATAAAAACGCGGATTTCGAGGATTTTTTTTATTTTAAAAACTACTTTTCAGACAAACGGCAATATCTTAATTTTCCGATTGTTATACAATGAAAATGAGTTGCTTATCGTGTTGTACGGGAAAAAATACACAAAATATGGTGACCGGCGAATGGCTGAAGCGTTTATTCATGCCGTTACCTGGTCGGGAAGAATCCAAAACGTCAAACGCGATTTTAGCCCTCTTTCCGGTCGAATTCGACGTTTTTCGCCTTTTTTTTTCATCAACATCTACAATCGCTAGAAAACTTTTCTCCACATCATATTTTACGTATTTTTTCGTGCAGAATACGAATCCGTTGATAGATTTTGTGTAGTGACAAGAGGGAACCTCCGACAACCTAAAAACGCGGATTTCGAGAAATTTTTTTATTTTAAAAACTACTTTTCAGAAAAACGGCAATATTTTAATTTTCCGATTGTTATACAATGAAAATGAGTTGCTTATCGTGTTGTACGGGAAAAAATACACAAAATAGGGTGACCGGCGAATGGCTGAAGCGTTTATTCATGCCGTTACCTGGTCGGGAAGAATCCAAAACTTCAAACGCGATTTTAGCCCTCTTTCCGGTCGAATTCGACGTTTTTCGCCCTTTTTTTTCATCAACATCTAAAATCGCTAGAAAACTTTTCTCCACATCATATTTTACGTATTTTTTCGTGCAGAATACGAATCCGTTGATAGATTTCGTGTAGTGACAAGAGGGAACCTCCTACAACCTAAAAACGCGGATTTCGAGGAATTTTTTTATTTTAAAAACTACTTTTCAGAAAAACGGCAATATCTTAATTTTCCGATTGTTATACAATGAAAATGAGTTGCTTATCGTGTTGTACGGGAAAAAATACACAAAATAGGGTGACCGGCGAATGGCTGAAGCGTTTATTCATGCCGTTACCTGGTCGGGAAGGATCCAAAACGTCAAACGCGATTTTAGCCCTCTTCCCGGTCGAATTCGACGTTTTTAGCCCTTTTTTTTCATCAACATCTACAATCGCTAGAAAACTTTTCTCCACATCATATTTTACGTATTTTTTCGTGCAGAATACGAATCCGTTGATAGATTTCGTGTAGTGACAAGAGGGAACCTCCTACAACCTAAAAACGCGGATTTCGAGGAATTTTTTTATTTTAAAAACTACTTTTCAGAAAAACGGCAATATCTTAATTTTCCGATTGTTATACAATGAAAATGAGTTGCTTATCGTGTTGTACGGGAAAAAATACACAAAATAGGGTGACCGGCGAATGGCTGAAGCGTTTATTCATGCTGTTACCTGGTCGGGAAGGATCCAAAACGTCAAACGCGATTTTAGCCCTCTTCCCGGTCGAATTCGACGTTTTTAGCCCTTTTTTTTCATCAACATCTACAATCGCTAGAAAACTTTTCTCCACATCATATTTTACGTATTTTTTCGTGCAGAATACGAATCCGTTGATAGATTTTGTGTAGTGACAAGAGGGAATATCCTACAAGTAGAC
>CAKOHB010000005.1:0-21110 GCA_934046635.1 Buathra laborator
TATAACAATCGGAGAATTAAGATATTGCCGTTTTTCTGAAAAGTAGTTTTTAAAATAAAAAAATTCCTCGAAATCCGCGTTTTTAGGTTGTAGGAGGTTTCCTCTTGTCACTACACGAAATCTATCAACGGATTCGTATTCTGCACGAAAAAATACGTAAAATATGATGTGGAGAAAAGTTTTCTAGCGATTTTAGATGTTGATGAAAAAAAAGGGCGAAAAACGTCGAATTCGACGGGGAAGAGGGCTAAAATCGCGTTTGAAATTGTGGATTCTTCCCGACCAGGTAACGGCATGAATAAACGCTTCAGCCATTCGCCGGTCACCATATTTTGTGTATTTTTTCCCGTACAACACGATACGCCACTCATTTTCATTGTATAACAATCGGAAAATTAAGATATTGCCGTTTTTCTGAAAAGTAGTTTTTAAAATAAAAAAATTCCTCGAAATCCGCGTTTTTAGGTTGTAGGAGATTCCCTCTTGTCACTACACGAAATCTATCAACGGATTCGGATTCTGCACGAAAAAATACGTAAAATATGATGTGGAGAAAAGTTTTCTAGCGATTGTAGATGTTGATGAAAAAAAAGGGCAAAAAACGTCGAATTCGACCGGGAAGAGGGCTAAAATCGCGTTTGAAGTTTTGGATTCTTCCCGACCAGGTAACGGCATGAATAAACGCTTCAGCCATTCGCCGGTCACCCTATTTTGTGTATTTTTTCCCGTACAACACGATAAGCAACTCATTTTCATTGTATAACAATCGGAAAATTAAGATATTGCCGTTTTTCTGAAAAGTAGTTTTTAAAATAAAAAAATTCCTCGAAATCCGCGTTTTTAGGTTGTAGGAGGATCCCTCTTGTCACTACACGAAATCTATCAACGGATTCGTATTCTGCACGAAAAAATACGTAAAATATGATGTGGAGAAAAGTTTTCTAGCGATTTTAGATGTTGATGAAAAAAAAGGGCGAAAAACGTCGAATTCGACCGGAAAGAGGGCTAAAATCGCGTTTGAAGTTTTGGATTCTTCCCGACCAGGTAACGGCATGAATAAACGCTTCAGCCATTCGCCGGTCACCCTATTTTGTGTATTTTTTCCCGTACAACACGATAAGCAACTCATTTTCATTGTATAACAATCGGAAAATTAAAATATTGCCGTTTTTCTGAAAAGTAGTTTTTAAAATAAAAAAATTCCTCGAAATCCGCGTTTTTATGTTGTAGGATATTCCCTCTTGTCACTACACAAAATCTATCAACGGATTCGTATTCTGCACGAAAAAATACTTAAAATATGATGTGGAGAAAAGTTTTCTAGCGATTGTAGATGTTGATGAAAAAAAAGGGCTAAAAACGTCGAATTCGACCGGGAAGAGGGCTAAAATCGCGTTTGACGTTTTGGATCCTTCCCGACCAGGTAACAGCATGAATAAACGCTTCAGCCATTCGCGGTCACCCTATTTTGTGTATTTTTTCCCGTACAACACGATAAGCAACTCATTTTCATTGTATAACAATCGGAAAATTAAGATATTGCCGTTTTTCTGAAAAGTAGTTTTTAAAATAAAAAAATTCCTCGAAATCCGCGTTTTTAGGTTGTAGGAGATTCCCTCTTGTCACTACACAAAATCTATCAACGGATTCGGACTCTGCACGAAAAAATACGTAAAATATGATGTGGAGAAAAGTTTTCTAGCGATTGTAGATGTTGATGAAAAAAAAGGGCAAAAAACGTCGAATTCGACCGGGAAGAGGGCTAAAATCGCGTTTGAAGTTTTGGATTCTTCCCGACCAGGTAACGGCATGAATAAACGCTTCAGCCATTCGCCGGTCACCCTATTTTGTGTATTCTTTCCCGTACAACACGATAAGCAACTCATTTTCATTGTATAACAATCGGAAAATTAAAATATTGCCGTTTTTCTGAAAAGTAGTTTTTAAAATAAAAAAATTCCTCGAAATCCGCGTTTTTATGTTGTAGGATATTCCCTCTTGTCACTACACAAAATCTATCAACGGATTCGTATTCTGCACGAAAAATACGTAAAATATGATGTGGAGAAAAGTTTTCTAGCGATTGTAGATGTTGATGAAAAAAAAGGGCTAAAAACGTCGAATTCGACCGGGAAGAGGGCTAAAATCGCGTTTGACGTTTTGGATCCTTCCCGACCAGGTAACGGCATGAATAAACGCTTCAGCCATTCGCCGGTCACCCTATTTTGTGTATTTTTTCCCGTACAACACGATAAGCAACTCATTTTCATTGTATAACAATCGGAAAATTAAGATATTGCCGTTTTTTCTGAAAAGTAGTTTTTAAAATAAAAAAATTCCTCGAAATCCGCGTTTTTAGGTTGTAGGAGGTTCCCTCTTGTCACTACACGAAATCTATCAACGGATTCGTATTCTGCACGAAAAAATACGTAAAATATGATGTGGAGAAAAGTTTTCTAGCGATTTTAGATGTTGATGAAAAAAAAGGGCGAAAAACGTCGAATTCGACCGGAAAGAGGGCTAAAATCGCGTTTGAAGTTTTGGATTCTTCCCGACCAGGTAACGGCATGAATAAACGCTTCAGCCATTCGCCGGTCACCCTGTTTTGTGTATTTTTTCCCGTACAACACGATAAGCAACTCATTTTCATTGTATAACAATCGGAAAATTAAAATATTGCCGTTTTTCTGAAAAGTAGTTTTTAAAATAAAAAAATTCCTCGAAATCCGCGTTTTTATGTTGTAGGATATTCCCTCTTGTCACTACACAAAATCTATCAACGGATTGGTATTCTGCACGAAAAAATACTTAAAATATGATGTGGAGAAAAGTTTTCTAGCGATTGTAGATGTTGATGAAAAAAAAGGGCTAAAAACGTCGAATTCGACCGGGAAGAGGGCTAAAATCGCGTTTGACGTTTTGGATCCTTCCCGACCAGGTAACAGCATGAATAAACGCTTCAGCCATTCGCCGGTCACCCTATTTTGTGTATTTTTTCCCGTACAACACGATAAGCAACTCATTTTCATTGTATAACAATCGGAAAATTAAGATATTGCCGTTTTTCTGAAAAGTAGTTTTTAAAATAAAAAAATTCCTCGAAATCCGCGTTTTTAGGTTGTAGGAGATTCCCTCTTGTCACTACACAAAATCTATCAACGGATTCGGACTCTGCACGAAAAAATACGTAAAATATGATGTGGAGAAAAGTTTTCTAGCGATTGTAGATGTTGATGAAAAAAAAGGGCAAAAAACGTCGAATTCGACCGGGAAGAGGGCTAAAATCGCGTTTGAAGTTTTGGATTCTTCCCGACCAGGTAACGGCATGAATAAACGCTTCAGCCATTCGCCGGTCACCCTATTTTGTGTATTCTTTCCCGTACAACACGATAAGCAACTCATTTTCATTGTATAACAATCGGAAAATTAAAATATTGCCGTTTTTCTGAAAAGTAGTTTTTAAAATAAAAAAATTCCTCGAAATCCGCGTTTTTATGTTGTAGGATATTCCCTCTTGTCACTACACAAAATCTATCAACGGATTCG
The DNA here is from genome assembly GCA_934046635.1 of Buathra laborator. Taxonomy (NCBI): domain Eukaryota; kingdom Metazoa; phylum Arthropoda; class Insecta; order Hymenoptera; family Ichneumonidae; genus Buathra; species Buathra laborator. Next base: position 3,547 of record CAKOHB010000005.1, read on the forward strand.
TATTCTGTACGAAAAAATACGTAAAATATGATGTGGAGAAAAGTTTTCTAGCGATTGTAGATGTTGATGAAAAAAAAGGGCTAAAAACGTCGAATTCGACCGGGAAGAGGGCTAAAATCGCGTTTGACGTTTTGGATCCTTCCCGACCAGGTAACGGCATGAATAAACGCTTCAGCCATTCGCCGGTCACCCTATTTTGTGTATTTTTTCCCGTACAACACGATAAGCAACTCATTTTCATTGTATAACAATCGGAAAATTAAGATATTGCCGTTTTTCTGAAAAGTAGTTTTTAAAATAAAAAATTCCTCGAAATCCGCGTTTTTAGGTTGTAGGAGGTTCCCTCTTGTCACTACACGAAATCTATCAACGGATTCGTATTCTGCACGAAAAAATACGTAAAATATGATGTGGAGAAAAGTTTTCTAGCGATTTTAGATGTTGATGAAAAAAAGGGCGAAAAAACGTCGAATTCGACCGGAAAGAGGGCTAAAATCGCGTTTGAAGTTTTGGATTCTTCCGACCAGGTAACGGCATGAATAAACGCTTCAGCCATTCGCCGGTCACCCTATTTTGTGTATTTTTTCCCGTACAACACGATAAGCAACTCATTTTCATTGTATAACAATCGGAAAATTAAAATATTGCCGTTTTTCTGAAAAGTAGTTTTTAAAATAAAAAAATTTCTCGAAATCCGCGTTTTTAGGTTGTCGGAGGTTCCCTCTTGTCACTACACAAAATCTATCAACGGATTCGTATTCTGCACGAAAAAATACGTAAAATATGATGTGGAGAAAAGTTTTCTAGCGATTGTAGATGTTGATGAAAAAAAAGGGCTAAAAACGTCGAATTCGACCGGGAAGAGGGCTAAAATCGCGTTTGACGTTTTGGATTCTTCCCGACCAGGTAACGGCATGAATAAACGCTTCAGCCATTCGCCGGTCACCATATTTTGTGTATTTTTTCCCGTACAACACGATACGCCACTCATTTTCATTGTATAACAATCGGAAAATTAAGATATTGCCGTTTTTCTGAAAAGTAGTTTTTAAAATAAAAAAATTCCTCGAAATCCGCGTTTTTAGGTTGTAGGAGGTTCCCTCTTGTCACTACACGAAATCTATCAACGGATTCGTATTCTGCACGAAAAAATACGTAAAATATGATGTGGAGAAAAGTTTTCTAGCGATTTTAGATGTTGATGAAAAAAAAGGGCGAAAAAACGTCGAATTCGACCGGGAAGAGGGCTAAAATCGCGTTTGAAGTTGTGGATTCTTCCCGACCAGGTAACGGCATGAATAAACGCTTCAGCCATTCGCCGGTCACCATATTTTGTGTATTTTTTCCCGTACAACACGATACGCCACTCATTTTCATTGTATAACAATCGGAAAATTAAGATATTGCCGTTTTTCTGAAAAGTAGTTTTTAAAATAAAAAAATTCCTCGAAATCCGCGTTTTTAGGTTGTAGGAGATTCCCTCTTGTCACTACACGAAATCTATCAACGGATTCGGATTCTGCACGAAAAAATACGTAAAATATGATGTGGAGAAAAGTTTTCTAGCGATTGTAGATGTTGATGAAAAAAAAAGGCAAAAAACGTCGAATTCGACCGGGAAGAGGGCTAAAATCGCGTTTGAAGTTTTGGATTCTTCCCGACCAGGTAACGGCATGAATAAACGCTTCAGCCATTCGCCGGTCACCCTATTTTGTGTATTTTTTCCCGTACAACACGATAAGCAACTCATTTTCATTGTATAACAATAGGAAAATTAAGATATTGCCGTTTTTCTGAAAAGTAGTTTTTAAAATAAAAAAATTCCTCGAAATCCGCGTTTTTAGGTTGTAGGAGGTTCCCTCTTGTCACTACACGAAATCTATCAACGGATTCGTATTCTGCACGAAAAAATACGTAAAATATGATGTGGAGAAAAGTTTTCTAGCGATTTTAGATGTTGATGAAAAAAAAGGGCGAAAAACGTCGAATTCGACCGGAAAGAGGGCTAAAATCGCGTTTGAAGTTTTGGATTCTTCCCGACCAGGTAACGGCATGAATAAACGCTTCAGCCATTCGCCGGTCACCCTGTTTTGTGTATTTTTTCCCGTACAACACGATAAGCAACTCATTTTCATTGTATAACAATCGGAAAATTAAAATATTGCCGTTTTTCTGAAAAGTGGTTTTTAAAATAAAAAAATTCCTCGAAATCCGCGTTTTTATGTTGTAGGATATTCCCTCTTGTCACTACACAAAATCTATCAACGGATTGGTATTCTGCACGAAAAAATACTTAAAATATGATGTGAGAAAAGTTTTCTAGCGATTGTAGATGTTGATGAAAAAAAAGGGCTAAAAACGTCGAATTCGACCGGGAAGAGGGCTAAAATCGCGTTTGACGTTTTGGATCCTTCCCGACCAGGTAACAGCATGAATAAACGCTTCAGCCATTCGCCGGTCACCCTATTTTGTGTATTTTTTCCCGTACAACACGATAAGCAACTCATTTTCATTGTATAACAATCGGAAAATTAAGATATTGCCGTTTTTCTGAAAAGTAGTTTTTAAAATAAAAAAATTCCTCGAAATCCGCGTTTTTAGGTTGTAGGAGATTCCCTCTTGTCACTACACAAAATCTATCAACGGATTCGGACTCTGCACGAAAAAATACGTAAAATATGATGTGGAGAAAAGTTTTCTAGCGATTGTAGATGTTGATGAAAAAAAAGGGCTAAAAACGTCGAATTCGACCGGGAAGAGGGCTAAAATCGCGTTTGACGTTTTGGATCCTTCCCGACCAGGTAACGGCATGAATAAACGCTTCAGCCATTCGCCGGTCACCCTATTTTGTGTATTTTTTCCCGTACAACACGATAAGCAACTCATTTTCATTGTATAACAATCGGAAAATTAAGATATTGCCGTTTTTCTGAAAAGTAGTTTTTAAAATAAAAAAATTCCTCGAAATCCGCGTTTTTAGGTTGTAGGAGGTTCCCTCTTGTCACTACACGAAATCTATCAACGGATTCGTATTCTGCACGAAAAAATACGTAAAATATGATGTGGAGAAAAGTTTTCTAGCGATTTTAGATGTTGATGAAAAAAAGGGCGAAAAACGTCGAATTCGACCGGAAAGAGGGCTAAAATCGCGTTTGAAGTTTTGGATTCTTCCCGACCAGGTAACGGCATGAATAAACGCTTCAGCCATTCGCCGGTCACCCTATTTTGTGTATTTTTTCCCGTACAACACGATAAGCAACTCATTTTCATTGTATAACAATCGGAAAATTAAAATATTGCCGTTTTTCTGAAAAGTAGTTTTTAAATAAAAAAATTTCTCGAAATCCGCGTTTTTAGGTTGTCGGAGGTTCCCTCGTGTCACTACACAAAATCTATCAACGGATTCGTATTCTGCACGAAAAAATACGTAAAATATGATGTGGAGAAAAGTTTTCTAGCGATTGTAGATGTTGATGAAAAAAAAGGGCTAAAAACGTCGAATTCGACCGGGAAGAGGGCTAAAATCGCGTTTGACGTTTTGGATTCTTCCCGACCAGGTAACGGCATGAATAAACGCTTCAGCCATTCGCCGGTCACCATATTTTGTGTATTTTTTCCCGTACAACACGATACGCCACTCATTTTCATTGTATAACAATCGGAAAATTAAGATATTGCCGTTTTTCTGAAAAGTAGTTTTTAAAATAAAAAAATTCCTCGAAATCCGCGTTTTTTAGGTTGTAGGAGGTTCCCTCTTGTCACTACACGAAATCTATCAACGGATTCGTATTCTGCACGAAAAAATACGTAAAATATGATGTGGAGAAAAGTTTTCTAGCGATTTTAGATGTTGATGAAAAAAAAGGGCGAAAAACGTCGAATTCGACCGGGAAGAGGGCTAAAATCGCGTTTGAAGTTGTGGATTCTTCCCGACCAGGTAACGGCATGAATAAACGCTTCAGCCATTCGCCGGTCACCATATTTTGTGTATTTTTTCCCGTACAACACGATACGCCACTCATTTTCATTGTATAACAATCGGAAATTAAGATATTGCCGTTTTTCTGAAAAGTAGTTTTTAAAATAAAAAATTCCTCGAAATCCGCGTTTTTAGGTTGTAGGAGATTCCCTCTTGTCACTACACGAAATCTATCAACGGATTCGGATTCTGCACGAAAAAATACGTAAAATATGATGTGGAGAAAAGTTTTCTAGCGATTGTAGATGTTGATGAAAAAAAAAAGGCAAAAAACGTCGAATTCGACCGGGAAGAGGGCTAAAATCGCGTTTGAAGTTTTGGATTCTTCCCGACCAGGTAACGGCATGAATAAACGCTTCAGCCATTCGCCGGTCACCATATTTTGTGTATTTTTTCCCGTACAACACGATACGCCACTCATTTTCATTGTATAACAATAGGAAAATTAAGATATTGCCGTTTTTCTGAAAAGTAGTTTTTAAAATAAAAAAATTCCTCGAAATCCGCGTTTTTAGGTTGTAGGAGGTTCCCTCTTGTCACTACACGAAATCTATCAACGGATTCGTATTCTGCACGAAAAAATACGTAAAATATGATGTGGAGAAAAGTTTTCTAGCGATTTTAGATGTTGATGAAAAAAAAGGGCGAAAAACGTCGAATTCGACCGGAAAGAGGGCTAAAATCGCGTTTGAAGTTTGGATTCTTCCCGACCAGGTAACGGCATGAATAAACGCTTCAGCCATTCGCCGGTCACCCTATTTTGTATATTTTTTCCCGTACAACACGATAAGCAACTCATTTTCATTGTATAACAATCGGAAAATTAAAATATTGCCGTTTTTCTGAAAAGTAGTTTTTAAAATAAAAAAATTCCTCGAAATCCGCGTTTTTAGGTTGTAGGAGGTTCCCTCTTGTCACTACACGAAATCTATCAACGGATTCGGATTCTGCACGAAAAAATACGTAAAATATGATGTGGAGAAAAGTTTTCTAGCGATTGTAGATGTTGATGAAAAAAAAGGGCAAAAAACGTCGAATTCGACCGGGAAGAGGGCTAAAATCGCGTTTGACGTTTTGCATCGTTCCCGATCAGGTAACAGCATGAATAAACGCTTCAGCCATTCGCCGGTCACCCTATTTTGTGTATTTTTTCCCGTACAACACGATAAGCAACTCATTTTCATTGTATAACAATCGGAAAATTAAGATATTGCCGTTTTTCTGAAAAGTAGTTTTTAAAATAAAAAAATTCCTCGAAATCCGCGTTTTTAGGTTGTAGGAGATTCCCTCTTGTCACTACACGAAATCTATCAACGGATTCGGATTCTGCACGAAAAAATACGTAAAATATGATGTGGAGAAAAGTTTTCTAGCGATTGTAGATGTTGATGAAAAAAAAGGGCGAAAAACGTCGAATTCGACCGGAAAGAGGGCTAAAATCGCGTTTGAAGTTTTGGATTCTTCCCGACCAGGTAACGGCATGAATAAACGCTTCAGCCATTCGCCGGTCACCCTATTTTGTATATTTTTTCCCGTACAACACGATAAGCAACTCATTTTCATTGTATAACAATCGGAAAATTAAAATATTGCCGTTTTTCTGAAAAGTAGTTTTTAAAATAAAAAAATTCCTCGAAATCCGCGTTTTTAGGTTGTAGGAGGTTCCCTCTTGTCACTACACGAAATCTATCAACGGATTCGGATTCTGCACGAAAAAATACGTAAAATATGATGTGGAGAAAAGTTTTCTAGCGATTGTAGATGTTGATGAAAAAAAAGGGCAAAAAACGTCGAATTCGACCGGGAAGAGGGCTAAAATCGCGTTTGACGTTTTGCATCGTTCCCGATCAGGTAACAGCATGAATAAACGCTTCAGCCATTCGCCGGTCACCCTATTTTGTGTATTTTTTCCCGTACAACACGATAAGCAACTCATTTTCATTGTATAACAATCGGAAAATTAAGATATTGCCGTTTTTCTGAAAAGTAGTTTTTAAAATAAAAAAATTCCTCGAAATCCGCGTTTTTAGGTTGTAGGATATTCCCTCTTGTCACTACACAAAATCTATCAACGGATTCGTATTCTGCACGAAAAAATACGTAAAATATGATGTGGAGAAAAGTTTTCTAGCGATTGTAGATGTTGATGAAAAAAAAGGGCTAAAAACGTCGAATTCGACCGGGAAGAGGGCTAAAATCGCGTTTGACGTTTTGGATCCTTCCCGACCAGGTAACGGCATGAATAAACGCTTCAGCCATTCGCCGGTCACCCTATTTTGTATATTTTTTCCCGTACAACACGATAAGCAACTCATTTTCATTGTATAACAATCGGAAAATTAAAATATTGCCGTTTTTCTGAAAAGTAGTTTTTAAAATAAAAAAATTCCTCGAAATCCGCGTTTTTAGGTTGTAGGAGGTTCCCTCTTGTCACTACACGAAATCTATCAACGGATTCGGATTCTGCACGAAAAAATACGTAAAATATGATGTGGAGAAAAGTTTTCTAGCGATTGTAGATGTTGATGAAAAAAAAGGGCAAAAAACGTCGAATTCGACCGGGAAGACGGCTAAAATCGCGTTTGAAGTTTTGGATTCTTCCCGACCAGGTAACGGCATGAATAAACGCTTCAGCCATTCGCCGGTCACCCTATTTTGTGTATTTTTTCCCGTACAACACGATAAGCAACTCATTTTCATTGTATAACAATCGGAAAATTAAAATATTGCCGTTTTTCTGAAAAGTAGTTTTTAAAATAAAAAAATTCCTCGAAATCCGCGTTTTTATGTTGTAGGATATTCCCTCTTGTCACTACACAAAATCTATCAACGGATTCGTATTCTGCACGAAAAAATACGTAAAATATGATGTGGAGAAAAGTTTTCTAGCGATTGTAGATGTTGATGAAAAAAAAGGGCTAAAAACGTCGAATTCGACCGGGAAGAGGGCTAAAATCGCGTTTGACGTTTTGGATCCTTCCCGACCAGGTAACAGCATGAATAAACCCTTCAGCCATTCGCCGGTCACCCTATTTTGTGTATTTTTTCCCGTACAACACGATAAGCAACTCATTTTCATTGTATAACAATCGGAAAATTAAGATATTGCCGTTTTTCTGAAAAGTAGTTTTTAAAATAAAAAAATTCCTCGAAATCCGCGTTTTTATGTTGTAGGATATTCCCTCTTGTCACTACACAAAATCTATCAACGGATTCGTATTCTGCACGAAAAAATACGTAAAATATGATGTGGAGAAAAGTTTTCTAGCGATTGTAGATGTTGATGAAAAAAAAGGGCTAAAAACGTCGAATTCGACCGGGAAGAGGGCTAAAATCGCGTTTGACGTTTTGGATCCTTCCCGACCAGGTAACGGCATGAATAAACGCTTCAGCCATTCGCCGGTCACCCTATTTTGTGTATTTTTTCCCGTACAACACGATAAGCAACTCATTTTCATTGTATAACAATCGGAAAATTAAGATATTGCCGTTTTTCTGAAAAGTAGTTTTTAAAATAAAAAAATTCCTCGAAATCCGCGTTTTTAGGTTGTAGGAGGTTCCCTCTTGTCACTACACGAAATCTATCAACGGATTCGTATTCTGCACGAAAAAATACGTAAAATATGATGTGGAGAAAAGTTTTCTAGCGATTTTAGATGTTGATGAAAAAAAAGGGCGAAAAACGTCGAATTCGACCGGAAAGAGGGCTAAAATCGCGTTTGAAGTTTTGGATTCTTCCCGACCAGGTAACGGCATGAATAAACGCTTCAGCCATTCGCCGGTCACCCTATTTTGTGTATTTTTTCCCGTACAACACGATAAGCAACTCATTTTCATTGTATAACAATCGGAAAATTAAAATATTGCCGTTTTTCTGAAAAGTAGTTTTTAAAATAAAAAAATTTCTCGAAATCCGCGTTTTTAGGTTGTCGGAGGTTCCCTCTTGTCACTACACAAAATCTATCAACGGATTCGTATTCTGCACGAAAAAATACGTAAAATATGATGTGGAGAAAAGTTTTCTAGCGATTGTAGATGTTGATGAAAAAAAAGGGCTAAAAACGTCGAATTCGACCGGGAAGAGGGCTAAAATCGCGTTTGACGTTTTGGATTCTTCCCGACCAGGTAACGGCATGAATAAACGCTTCAGCCATTCGCCGGTCACCATATTTTGTGTATTTTTTCCCGTACAACACGATACGCCACTCATTTTCATTGTATAACAATCGGAAAATTAAGATATTGCCGTATTTCTGAAAAGTAGTTTTTAAAATAAAAAAATTCCTCGAAATCCGCGTTTTTAGGTTGTAGGAGGTTCCCTCTTGTCACTACACGAAATCTATCAACGGATTCGTATTCTGCACGAAAAAATACGTAAAATATGATGTGGAGAAAAGTTTTCTAGCGATTTTAGATGTTGATGAAAAAAAAGGGCGAAAAACGTCGAATTCGACCGGGAAGAGGGCTAAAATCGCGTTTGAAGTTGTGGATTCTTCCCGACCAGGTAACGGCATGAATAAACGCTTCAGCCATTCGCCGGTCGCCATATTTTGTGTATTTTTTCCCGTACAACACGATACGCCACTCATTTTCATTGTATAACAATCGGAAAATTAAGATATTGCCGTTTTTCTGAAAAGTAGTTTTTAAAATAAAAAAATTCCTCGAAATCCGCGTTTTTAGGTTGTAGGAGATTCCCTCTTGTCACTACACGAAATCTATCAACGGATTCGGATTCTGCACGAAAAAATACGTAAAATATGATGTGGAGAAAAGTTTTCTAGCGATTGTAGATGTTGATGAAAAAAAAGGGCAAAAAACGTCGAATTCGACCGGGAAGAGGGCTAAAATCGCGTTTGAAGTTTTGGATTCTTCCCGACCAGGTAACGGCATGAATAACCGCTTCAGCCATTCGCCGGTCACCCTATTTTGTGTATTTTTTCCCGTACAACACGATAAGCAACTCATTTTCATTGTATAACAATCGGAAAATTAAGATATTGCCGTTTTTCTGAAAAGTAGTTTTTAAAATAAAAAAATTCCTCGAAATCCGCGTTTTTAGGTTGTAGGATATTCCCTCTTGTCACTACACAAAATCTATCAACGGATTCGTATTCTGCACGAAAAAATACGTAAAATATGATGTGGAGAAAAGTTTTCTAGCGATTGTAGATGTTGATGAAAAAAAAGGGCAAAAAACGTCGAATTCGACCGGGAAGACGGCTAAAATCGCGTTTGACGTTTTGGATCCTTCCCGACCAGGTAACAGCATGAATAAACGCTTCAGCCATTCGCCGGTCACCCTATTTTGTGTATTTTTTCCCGTACAACACGATAAGCAACTCATTTTCATTGTATAACAATCGGAAATTTAAGATATTGCCGTTTTTCTGAAAAGTAGTTTTTAAAATAAAAAAATTCCTCGAAATCCGCGTTTTTAGGTTGTAGGAGGTTCCCTCTTGTCACTACACGAAATCTATCAACGGATTCGTATTCTGCACGAAAAAATACGTAAAATATGATGTGGAGAAAAGTTTTCTAGCGATTTTAGATGTTGATGAAAAAAAAGGGCGAAAAACGTCGAATTCGACCGGAAAGAGGGCTAAAATCGCGTTTGAAGTTTTGGATTCTTCCCGACCAGGTAACGGCATGAATAAACGCTTCAGCCATTCGCCGGTCACCCTATTTTGTGTATTTTTTCCCGTACAACACGATAAGCAACTCATTTTCATTGTATAACAATCGGAAAATTAAAATATTGCCGTTTTTCTGAAAAGTAGTTTTTAAAATAAAAAAATTTCTCGAAATCCGCGTTTTTAGGTTGTCGGAGGTTCCCTCTTGTCACTACACAAAATCTATCAACGGATTCGTATTCTGCACGAAAAAATACGTAAAATATGATGTGGAGAAAAGTTTTCTAGCGATTGTAGATGTTGATGAAAAAAAAAGGCGAAAAACGTCGAATTCGACCGGAAAGAGGGCTAAAATCGCGTTTGACGTTTTGGATTCTTCCCGACCAGGTAACGGCATGAATAAACGCTTCAGCCATTCGCCGGTCACCATATTTTGTGTATTTTTTCCCGTACAACACGATACGCCACTCATTTTCATTGTATAACAATCGGAAAATTAAGATATTGCCGTTTTTCTGAAAAGTAGTTTTTAAAATAAAAAAATTCCTCGAAATCCGCGTTTTTAGGTTGTAGGAGGTTCCCTCTTGTCACTACACGAAATCTATCAACGGATTCGTATTCTGCACGAAAAAATACGTAAAATATGATGTGGAGAAAAGTTTTCTAGCGATTTTAGATGTTGATGAAAAAAAAGGGCGAAAAACGTCGAATTCGACCGGGAAGAGGGCTAAAATCGCGTTTGACGTTTTGGATCCTTCCCGACCAGGTAACAGCATGAATAAACGCTTCAGCCATTCGCCGGTCACCCTATTTTGTGTATTTTTTCCCGTACAACACGATAAGCAACTCATTTTCATTGTATAACAATCGGAAAATTAAGATATTGCCGTTTTTCTGAAAAGTAGTTTTTAAAATAAAAAAATTCCTCGAAATCCGCGTTTTTAGGTTGTAGGATATTCCCTCTTGTCACTACACAAAATCTATCAACGGATTCGTATTCTGCACGAAAAAATACGTAAAATATGATGTGGAGAAAAGTTTTCTAGCGATTGTAGATGTTGATGAAAAAAAAGGGCAAAAAACGTCGAATTCGACCGGGAAGACGGCTAAAATCGCGTTTGACGTTTTGGATCCTTCCCGACCAGGTAACAGCATGAATAAACGCTTCAGCCATTCGCCGGTCACCCTATTTTGTGTATTTTTTCCCGTACAACACGATAAGCAACTCATTTTCATTGTATAACAATCGGAAATTTAAGATATTGCCGTTTTTCTGAAAAGTAGTTTTTAAAATAAAAAAATTTCTCGAAATTCGCGTTTTTAGGTTGTCGGAGGTTCCCTCTTGTCACTACACAAAATCTATCAACGGATTCGTATTCTGCACGAAAAAATACGTAAAATATGATGTGGAGAAAAGTTTTCTAGCGATTGTAGATGTTGATGAAAAAAAAGGGCTAAAAACGTCGAATTCGACCGGGAAGAGGGCTAAAATCGCGTTTGACGTTTTGGATTCTTCCCGACCAGGTAACGGCATGAATAAACGCTTCAGCCATTCGCCGGTCACCATATTTTGTGTATTTTTTCCCGTACAACACGATACGCCACTCATTTTCATTGTATAACAATCGGAGAATTAAGATATTGCCGTTTTTCTGAAAAGTAGTTTTTAAAATAAAAAAATTCCTCGAAATCCGCGTTTTTAGGTTGTAGGAGGTTTCCTCTTGTCACTACACGAAATCTATCAACGGATTCGTATTCTGCACGAAAAAATACGTAAAATATGATGTGGAGAAAAGTTTTCTAGCGATTTTAGATGTTGATGAAAAAAAAGGGCGAAAAAACGTCGAATTCGACGGGGAAGAGGGCTAAAATCGCGTTTGAAATTGTGGATTCTTCCCGACCAGGTAACGGCATGAATAAACGCTTCAGCCATTCGCCGGTCACCATATTTTGTGTATTTTTTCCCGTACAACACGATACGCCACTCATTTTCATTGTATAACAATCGGAAAATTAAGATATTGCCGTTTTTCTGAAAAGTAGTTTTTAAAATAAAAAAATTCCTCGAAATCCGCGTTTTTAGGTTGTAGGAGATTCCCTCTTGTCACTACACGAAATCTATCAACGGATTCGGATTCTGCACGAAAAAATACGTAAAATATGATGTGGAGAAAAGTTTTCTAGCGATTGTAGATGTTGATGAAAAAAAAGGGCAAAAAACGTCGAATTCGACCGGGAAGAGGGCTAAAATCGCGTTTGAAGTTTTGGATTCTTCCCGACCAGGTAACGGCATGAATAAACGCTTCAGCCATTCGCCGGTCACCCTATTTTGTGTATTTTTTCCCGTACAACACGATAAGCAACTCATTTTCATTGTATAACAATCGGAAAATTAAGATATTGCCGTTTTTCTGAAAAGTAGTTTTTAAAATAAAAAAATTCCTCGAAATCCGCGTTTTTAGGTTGTAGGAGGATCCCTCTTGTCACTACACGAAATCTATCAACGGATTCGTATTCTGCACGAAAAAATACGTAAAATATGATGTGGAGAAAAGTTTTCTAGCGATTTTAGATGTTGATGAAAAAAAAGGGCGAAAAACGTCGAATTCGACCGGAAAGAGGGCTAAAATCGCGTTTGAAGTTTTGGATTCTTCCCGACCAGGTAACGGCATGAATAAACGCTTCAGCCATTCGCCGGTCACCCTGTTTTGTGTATTTTTTCCCGTACAACACGATAAGCAACTCATTTTCATTGTATAACAATCGGAAAATTAAAATATTGCCGTTTTTCTGAAAAGTGGTTTTTAAAATAAAAAAATTCCTCGAAATCCGCGTTTTTATGTTGTAGGATATTCCCTCTTGTCACTACACAAAATCTATCAACGGATTGGTATTCTGCACGAAAAAATACTTAAAATATGATGTGGAGAAAAGTTTTCTAGCGATTGTAGATGTTGATGAAAAAAAAGGGCTAAAAACGTCGAATTCGACCGGGAAGAGGGCTAAAATCGCGTTTGACGTTTTGGATCCTTCCCGACCAGGTAACAGCATGAATAAACGCTTCAGCCATTCGCCGGTCACCCTATTTTGTGTATTTTTTCCCGTACAACACGATAAGCAACTCATTTTCATTGTATAACAATCGGAAAATTAAGATATTGCCGTTTTTCTGAAAAGTAGTTTTTAAAATAAAAAAATTCCTCGAAATCCGCGTTTTTAGGTTGTAGGAGATTCCCTCTTGTCACTACACGAAATCTATCAACGGATTCGGACTCTGCACGAAAAAATACGTAAAATATGATGTGGAGAATAGTTTTCTAGCGATTGTAGATGTTGATGAAAAAAAAGGGCAAAAAACGTCGAATTCGACCGGGAAGAGGGCTAAAATCGCGTTTGAAGTTTTGGATTCTTCCCGACCAGGTAACGGCATGAATAAACGCTTCAGCCATTCGCCGGTCACCCTATTTTGTGTATTCTTTCCCGTACAACACGATACGCCACTCATTTTCATTGTATAACAATCGGAGAATTAAGATATTGCCGTTTTTCTGAAAAGTAGTTTTTAAAATAAAAAAATTCCTCGAAATCCGCGTTTTTAGGTTGTAGGAGGTTTCCTCTTGTCACTACACGAAATCTATCAACGGATTCGTATTCTGCACGAAAAAATACGTAAAATATGATGTGGAGAAAAGTTTTCTAGCGATTTTAGATGTTGATGAAAAAAAAGGGCGAAAAACGTCGAATTCGACGGGGAAGAGGGCTAAAATCGCGTTTGAAATTGTGGATTCTTCCCGACCAGGTAACGGCATGAATAAACGCTTCAGCCATTCGCCGGTCACCATATTTTGTGTATTTTTTCCCGTACAACACGATACGCCACTCATTTTCATTGTATAACAATCGGAAAATTAAGATATTGCCGTTTTTCTGAAAAGTAGTTTTTAAAATAAAAAAATTCCTCGAAATCCGCGTTTTTAGGTTGTAGGAGATTCCCTCTTGTCACTACACGAAATCTATCAACGGATTCGGATTCTGCACGAAAAAATACGTAAAATATGATGTGGAGAAAAGTTTTCTAGCGATTGTAGATGTTGATGAAAAAAAAGGGCAAAAAACGTCGAATTCGACCGGGAAGAGGGCTAAAATCGCGTTTGAAGTTTTGGATTCTTCCCGACCAGGTAACGGCATGAATAAACGCTTCAGCCATTCGCCGGTCACCCTATTTTGTGTATTTTTTCCCGTACAACACGATAAGCAACTCATTTTCATTGTATAACAATCGGAAAATTAAGATATTGCCGTTTTTCTGAAAAGTAGTTTTTAAAATAAAAAAATTCCTCGAAATCCGCGTTTTTAGGTTGTAGGAGGATCCCTCTTGTCACTACACGAAATCTATCAACGGATTCGTATTCTGCACGAAAAAATACGTAAAATATGATGTGGAGAAAAGTTTTCTAGCGATTTTAGATGTTGATGAAAAAAAAGGGCGAAAAACGTCGAATTCGACCGGAAAGAGGGCTAAAATCGCGTTTGAAGTTTTGGATTCTTCCCGACCAGGTAACGGCATGAATAAACGCTTCAGCCATTCGCCGGTCACCCTGTTTTGTGTATTTTTTCCCGTACAACACGATAAGCAACTCATTTTCATTGTATAACAATCGGAAAATTAAAATATTGCCGTTTTTCTGAAAAGTGGTTTTTAAAATAAAAAAATTCCTCGAAATCCGCGTTTTTATGTTGTAGGATATTCCCTCTTGTCACTACACAAAATCTATCAACGGATTGGTATTCTGCACGAAAAAATACTTAAAATATGATGTGGAGAAAAGTTTTCTAGCGATTGTAGATGTTGATGAAAAAAAAGGGCTAAAAACGTCGAATTCGACCGGGAAGAGGGCTAAAATCGCGTTTGACGTTTTGGATCCTTCCCGACCAGGTAACAGCATGAATAAACGCTTCAGCCATTCGCCGGTCACCCTATTTTGTGTATTTTTTCCCGTACAACACGATAAGCAACTCATTTTCATTGTATAACAATCGGAAAATTAAGATATTGCCGTTTTTCTGAAAAGTAGTTTTTAAAATAAAAAAATTCCTCGAAATCCGCGTTTTTAGGTTGTAGGAGATTCCCTCTTGTCACTACACAAAATCTATCAACGGATTCGGACTCTGCACGAAAAAATACGTAAAATATGATGTGGAGAAAAGTTTTCTAGCGATTGTAGATGTTGATGAAAAAAAAGGGCAAAAAACGTCGAATTCGACCGGGAAGAGGGCTAAAATCGCGTTTGAAGTTTTGGATTCTTCCCGACCAGGTAACGGCATGAATAAACGCTTCAGCCATTCGCCGGTCACCCTATTTTGTGTATTCTTTCCCGTACAACACGATAAGCAACTCATTTTCATTGTATAACAATCGGAAAATTAAAATATTGCCGTTTTTCTGAAAAGTAGTTTTTAAAATAAAAAAATTCCTCGAAATCCGCGTTTTTATGTTGTAGGATATTCCCTCTTGTCACTACACAAAATCTATCAACGGATTCGTATTCTGCACGAAAAAATACGTAAAATATGATGTGGAGAAAAGTTTTCTAGCGATTGTAGATGTTGATGAAAAAAAAGGGCTAAAAACGTCGAATTCGACCGGGAAGAGGGCTAAAATCGCGTTTGACGTTTTGGATCCTTCCCGACCAGGTAACGGCATGAATAAACGCTTCAGCCATTCGCCGGTCACCCTATTTTGTGTATTTTTTCCCGTACAACACGATAAGCAACTCATTTTCATTGTATAACAATCGGAAAATTAAGATATTGCCGTTTTTCTGAAAAGTAGTTTTTAAAATAAAAAAATTCCTCGAAATCCGCGTTTTTAGGTTGTAGGAGGTTCCCTCTTGTCACTACACGAAATCTATCAACGGATTCGTATTCTGCACGAAAAAATACGTAAAATATGATGTGGAGAAAAGTTTTCTAGCGATTTTAGATGTTGATGAAAAAAAAGGGCGAAAAAACGTCGAATTCGACCGGAAAGAGGGCTAAAATCGCGTTTGAAGTTTTGGATTCTTCCCGACCAGGTAACGGCATGAATAAACGCTTCAGCCATTCGCCGGTCACCCTGTTTTGTGTATTTTTTCCCGTACAACACGATAAGCAACTCATTTTCATTGTATAACAATCGGAAAATTAAAATATTGCCGTTTTTCTGAAAAGTGGTTTTTAAAATAAAAAAATTCCTCGAAATCCGCGTTTTTATGTTGTAGGATATTCCCTCTTGTCACTACACAAAATCTATCAACGGATTGGTATTCTGCACGAAAAAATACTTAAAATATGATGTGGAGAAAAGTTTTCTAGCGATTGTAGATGTTGATGAAAAAAAAGGGCTAAAAACGTCGAATTCGACCGGGAAGAGGGCTAAAATCGCGTTTGACGTTTTGGATCCTTCCCGACCAGGTAACAGCATGAATAAACGCTTCAGCCATTCGCCGGTCACCCTATTTTGTGTATTTTTTCCCGTACAACACGATAAGCAACTCATTTTCATTGTATAACAATCGGAAAATTAAGATATTGCCGTTTTTCTGAAAAGTAGTTTTTAAAATAAAAAAATTCCTCGAAATCCGCGTTTTTAGGTTGTAGGAGATTCCCTCTTGTCACTACACAAAATCTATCAACGGATTCGGACTCTGCACGAAAAAATACGTAAAATATGATGTGGAGAAAAGTTTTCTAGCGATTGTAGATGTTGATGAAAAAAAAGGGCAAAAAACGTCGAATTCGACCGGGAAGAGGGCTAAAATCGCGTTTGAAGTTTTGGATTCTTCCCGACCAGGTAACGGCATGAATAAACGCTTCAGCCATTCGCCGGTCACCCTATTTTGTGTATTCTTTCCCGTACAACACGATAAGCAACTCATTTTCATTGTATAACAATCGGAAAATTAAAATATTGCCGTTTTTCTGAAAAGTAGTTTTTAAAATAAAAAAATTCCTCGAAATCCGCGTTTTTATGTTGTAGGATATTCCCTCTTGTCACTACACAAAATCTATCAACGGATTCGTATTCTGTACGAAAAAATACGTAAAATATGATGTGGAGAAAAGTTTTCTAGCGATTGTAGATGTTGATGAAAAAAAAGGGCTAAAAACGTCGAATTCGACCGGGAAGAGGGCTAAAATCGCGTTTGACGTTTTGGATCCTTCCCGACCAGGTAACGGCATGAATAAACGCTTCAGCCATTCGCCGGTCACCCTATTTTGTGTATTTTTTCCCGTACAACACGATAAGCAACTCATTTTCATTGTATAACAATCGGAAAATTAAGATATTGCCGTTTTTCTGAAAAGTAGTTTTTAAAATAAAAAAATTCCTCGAAATCCGCGTTTTTAGGTTGTAGGAGGTTCCCTCTTGTCACTACACGAAATCTATCAACGGATTCGTATTCTGCACGAAAAAATACGTAAAATATGATGTGGAGAAAAGTTTTCTAGCGATTTTAGATGTTGATGAAAAAAAGGGCGAAAAAACGTCGAATTCGACCGGAAAGAGGGCTAAAATCGCGTTTGAAGTTTTGGATTCTTCCCGACCAGGTAACGGCATGAATAAACGCTTCAGCCATTCGCCGGTCACCCTATTTTGTGTATTTTTTCCCGTACAACACGATAAGCAACTCATTTTCATTGTATAACAATCGGAAAATTAAAATATTGCCGTTTTTCTGAAAAGTAGTTTTTAAAATAAAAAAATTTCTCGAAATCCGCGTTTTTAGGTTGTCGGAGGTTCCCTCTTGTCACTACACAAAATCTATCAACGGATTCGTATTCTGCACGAAAAAATACGTAAAATATGATGTGGAGAAAAGTTTTCTAGCGATTGTAGATGTTGATGAAAAAAAAGGGCTAAAAACGTCGAATTCGACCGGGAAGAGGGCTAAAATCGCGTTTGACGTTTT
>OW203898.1:600000-979853 GCA_934046635.1 Buathra laborator
GTTGAAAATGGTCACATTGTCAATAACAACAATAATAATAACAACAACAAGAACAAGAACAACAACAATTCTCAAGTTGATTCGAATTCGCCAAAATCTCATTTCCGGAAGCATCACTCGAGGCATCATCGGGATCGAAAGAACGAGTCTAACAGATCGATATCGTCGGAGAAGAGCGGAGTTCCGGCAGTCGATAGCGGACCGCAGAGCTTCTCGAATTTTTGCACATTGCCGAGAAGACCGAGAAGCTCCGTGTCGACTTTTCACACTGTTGTATTCGAAAAGGGACAGGGAAAGAAATCATTGGGTTTTACGATCGTGGGAGGACGCGACAGTCCAAAAGGAAGCATCGGTCAGTTGTAACACGATATATTATATTTTTCACATATCCCTTGCAATGGGTGGTTTATTTTATTGCGGTATACGGAACCGGTGGGTTAATGGCTGTGTAACATTTGTCTGGCGTTCGATGACCCCACGAACGTCATAGCTCGACGGTAACTTCTCGTATTACGCGTCGCGGTACGAAGTACGGGAAAAATTTGCGACGGAGACTAATTCTATGAGCAATTCGCTCTCTGTATCTCGGCTTGTGGCCTCTACGAGATATCGATCTCTTTGCGGATCGTTGGCGTGTTTTTTTTTTTTTTTTGTGATACGAGAAAATCAAGATACCGCCCGAGGTTGATGACTCATTTCTTTCTGGTTATCCATTGAAAAACGACTTTATTGAAGTTTGTCAGCGCAGAGTTTCGAGATTCTTCGAACTCCTTGCTATCCTCGATGGTTCGTCTAATCTGTATTATCGACCGAATCTTTCTCATGCGTTTTGTACTAAAGAAATATCATTAGTCATACGAATTATTTTAGTTGCATTGAAATTACAATGAAATGGAATTTCTTTTTCTGTTTTTCTGCTCTTCTGGCATTATATATCTTCCACGAGTTAACTTCCGTGTTTTATAGTAACAATAACACGGCTCTGTAATTGAATCCACTATAATTTTATTTACCGCTTCGTACATTGCGAAAACTAAAGTATAGATGTTTCTTCGTCGACACACGATGTGGTGAACAAGGCGCACCGTATCTCGCTTCTCTCGCGCATCGTCGATCGAAATATTATTTTTTATCGACGATAAATAATTTGTTATTTCTTTGTTATCGCAGGCATTTTCATAAAATCGGTACTGCCGGGAGGGCAAGCCGCGGAAGATGGCCGTTTGCGTGCGGGCGACGAGATTCTGGCGGTCAACGGACAGGTCTCGCATGATCTGACACACCGTGAGGCCGTCCAGCTGTTTCGCAATATCAAGAGTGGACCACTGGCTCTACATCTATGCAGACGAGTGAAAAATCGAGAAGTGCAGTAAGTCTCAAAAAAATGTATCCACAATCTCAACGCCAAACCATCCATAATAACAATAATAATAACTATGATGTATCCTTATTTTTTTCAGAGTTCCAAAAGCAAAGTCCTGCGCCGATCTACTGCTCGTCGACACGTGATCGTGAATCTTCTAGAAAATAAAAAAAATAAAAAAAATTACGAAGAACGAAGAAACAAAAAGACTGCGAATCCACGATCTGTAAATAATTTCTGTAAATTTGTGTGTAAAAAAAAAAACGAAACGGAGAAGATAATTGCTGCAAATAAATATGTTATTTAATAATTTTTACACGTTTCATTGCATCGACGTTGGTCCGTTGGTTGACCGGTAGTTTGACAAAAAAAAAAAGCTTAATTTCGAATTCTTAATAAAAATTACATTCTCTTTATTATTGGGTCTACGATAATATACGAAGCGCAGCGATACATGCGATCTCTTGTCGCGCGGCAACAAACGTACTTTGTATAAAATCTTGGGAGGGGAGGGGACCGTAATAAAATTAGAAAATGATAATCGCTCGGTACGACGGAGGAGAAGGGACGAGGGACGACGGCTCAGGGAACTATGAGAGAGTTAGCTGTCGTTCTATGACGAGGAATAATAAATTATAAATACAATAGAGCTGTCGCGACATAATAAAAATAAAGAGAACAACCGCATTAACAACGAGAAATAGAGAGACTAGAATCTAAAACTTTTTACAGACTGCACAGTAGTGGATACTATCGTTTCGCGATAAGAACACTTCCAGTAGTAATCTCGTACGCGAAACGTTTACAAACAATTTTCCATTGAATTTTTAAACTCTAATAATCTTAACGGTAAAATGGGCGAAAAAAGAAAAATGATTGTTAGGCCAGAAAACTGTGACAAAAAGTCGAAAGCACAAGGGTATCGCGGTATATACCCTGTGGCTATAATATAATTCTTTCTTCTTTCGCGATACGTCGTTTTTTCTCAGTACGGCGCCGACTTCAACGGAGTCCTCGGGTACCTGAAAAAAAAAAAAAGAAAAAATTGTTAATTTCGAGATCGAATCCTCTTTTAGAATTTCAAACAACAATTCGCCGAAAAATTCACGCATTAGCGAAGCGAAAAAAAAAATTGCAAACAGCGAGTATAACGAAAACTATGCGTGAAAAAGAAACAATCGATTGCGCGGCTTTAATCGGCGTTCTCGAAAGGCGAATGATGAAAGACGCGCAACGCATCAATCCGAAGATAAAGCTTTTGTGTCGTCGCGAATCGATGATTCAAGACGTTACGGTAGTCGAAGAGTTCACGAGGGGTTTTTACGCACCTGTGCCTTCTCGCCAATTCCAGTTCGACTGGACCTTCTCTCACGGCTTTGAACAGCTCAATAACTTCCTGATGAGTGTAGCCACGAAGAACTTTTCCATTTAGATTCAGGATCTCGTCGCCTGAAGAAAAAAATAAAAAGAACCGAATTATTTATCGATAGAGTTCGATAGCGCAGCGACGAAAAACATACTGAAATTAGGAAATGTGCGGTAACGATACGAAAGATTTTATTGAAACGATTAATCGGCCCGCAAAAAATATTGCAATAACTGCATCGTCGTTCCTCGAGACATTGAGCAATAAAAATAACGGACACAATATCTTTTTTCACGAGTTAGCAAGAAAAAATAAAAAATGATTATAGAAGGCAGAAACTAGTTAATCCACTGAAACGTTTGTGGCGCACCGTCTCATCCCTATATCTCGATCCGATAGCTCGTCAATTACTAAGTGCTGTCAGCGTTACAACATCCCAACGATCGATAAATACTCTTCTCATTCGTGGCGCGCTTATCGGCGTATCGATACTATATAGAAGAAGGTATCTATATATCCTCGCGCTCTACAAACATTTGCGCTGTCGTCGTATCAAGTTCCGGCAATCCATCACAAGCTGCACTTCTTCTTAATGAGAAAATTGTTTCTAATCTCGAATCCCTCGGTCACGGTTCGTTATAATCAGCGTAGAGAAAATATACCGTTGACGAGAGGGAAGGGGAGGGGAGGGAGGGAGGGATTGCGACGCTTGTAATGATCGCGCCAGAATGTTGATTGAAGCCACGAGGCTTGTCGATCTTTGCCCATAAAATCAGATTCTTCGTCCGCGCAGAATCCGGTACGAGTCGTTTTTTTTTATTGCCTAAGATAATGCGAAGAGTCATGCGACGAAGAGTAGGAAAAGGAGTTTGAACGTTTTGCGATCTATGCGAAGCTCTCTCCGCGCGTATACTTCGAAAGACGGCGGGGAAGGCGCACTCCAGTTTCTTAGGATAAGAAGCGCAAGATGAACAAACGGTCCCTGACCCTCGCTACACAAACGCGTGTGGTTGACGTTCTCGAGGTTCGTCGCGTCAACCGGTCGCAGCTGCGTTCACTGGTCGCGCACACCCGCGGTATCCCGATCGAATCCGTTACCAGGCATGCGACAGACGAGAAATATGCCGCGTGCTCGCCGAGATCAGGAAACCGCGGACGGCATTCGCGTACACCGTAAAAACGTTGGTGACGTTAGAGTTCGGTTGAAACTCGAAACTCGAACGAAACTCGACTCGTATGGCGTTGCAAGATGAACAAAAAAATATCTAGGGATCCAGGAAGCCTGGCAAAAGCCCCCGAGGATGGTGTTGATGCTCTCCGGAGCGGCTATCGTTTATGTTGGGATATTTAAAGCAGATATTGAGAAACGTTACCACTTTTTTTAACGAGACACGCTACCGATTATAAAAATTACTGCGGATGTACTAATGAACAAAAATGAACTCCTATTAAACTGAGTTGAACTTTGCTTTGTTTTTTTTTTTTTTTTTTGCTGAGCGTGACGCGGTAAGACGCGAGTCTTCTACAGCGATAATTTTAGTACAAAGCCTATGGTGGGTTCACCTGTTTAAAGATGCGCCACTCGTTGTTTCTCTCGAATTAAAGATTCGTGAGGTGTACGTCGAGGATGTTTGGCCCGAGACTGGTGTGAATACGCGAACGTTACGTGCTCTCGCCGCCGCGTACTCGCGTCCGACTTCGTCTTGCAGTCGTTAAACAAGAAGGAAAAAGAAGAAAAAAATAATAGCTGCGAGCAGACAACGCGTTATCGTGTAGAACACGCACCAGCTGTAGCGCATTGGCGATCGGCCAGCGAGTCGCTCATCCGAATAGCAATTAACAAAGATGAATAAAACTATTTCCTATGTATGTATATGTATTTGCCGAACGACGAACGTGTTGCTCTTTCGCTAATCCCTGAACGAACGCGGAAGAAATAACGCCATCGAGTTTTTCCGAGTCGAACGCTTGTGCGATCGCGTGAGCCGATCGAGCGCGTCGTTGAGTCTAATCTTCGCGTATCGTCGAATCTTCCTGTTGCAAAGAAAACATCTGAAAAACAGGCTAATCCTCCGATATATGAATTCAGACTCCAGCAGCGTTGATGATCAACAAAGTAAATAAAATTATCGCCTCGTAAACATACTCGCCTCGGGGAAATTGCGGGCAATTGTGACTTAGTTTGGATCGTACAATCCCACACAGCGTGAACGCGGAAGAGAATAGCTTCAAACTGCAAGAGAGTTTCGCCCGAAACGGCGCGATCGCGTGGGTCAAGAGATTCAGAGTTCCGCGGCGCGCGAACGATTCTGAATTCTCCAAGTTGCACGGAATTCGAGACGATCTCATCGAGAATGGTAACCTCTACCCAAGGAGAGGATAGAACAGGAAAGTAAAAAAAAAGATTCTACGTGTCCAATTCGATTCGAGATGGCAAATCACGATGTTCGTATACACATAGATACGGGAGTTTTAACTAACACAACGGCATCACGAATAACGAACAGTCGATCCTCGTTTTCTCGTGGTAACGTGTAATTTGCCTTTGGCTGCTGGCTGACAAGTCCACTTTGTAAAATTAACGTGCACCGTGGGCCTCTCCCCCTCTCTCCCTCTCTCTCGTCTTTCCGTCTGTGTTTCGAGCGGTGCGCATAGAGGTAGACACGGTAATAGCGTTACGATAAAATACTAGAAGTACCGATACTTTTTTTTTTTCAGTTCCCGACTTCGTCTACGCGGCCCCCGCGATGTCACGTTTGTGACTTACAGTTCGTCGTTTACTACTGTTTCTTTTTCGTTAGCGTCAGTAGTAAGTGTCCTTGCTGTATTTTTCATTAATCGCGCTCCACTAACCACGCGTGTGTCTCAAGTGCGAGCCAACGCGGCGTCACGAACATATCGTACGCAACTTTCCGTCCTCCCTGTTCTGTTATTCGTGCCAATGCGTAGAACAAGCGGAACGCGATCGCACGAACGACGAATCACCGATGTTAATTCAAGGAATTGTTCTTTACTACGTTTTACCTGCCATGAAAAAAAAAAAAAAACAGTCATGTAGCGTTTTAGAGTCGATGTCGGAATTTTTTAGTTAATCAACCGGTTCTTATCTCGACAACTGTACTGTAAGAAGACTATTTCTTTTTTTTTTTAACTTCGAAATGAAATATTCGGTGACATTTAAGTCCGGAATACGATTTTATATTTTAAATCCTGAGTGTGAAATGTTTCAAAGTAAATTTACCTTGAAATAGTGATTTTGAGACGTCGGCCTGTCCGCCGGGGAAGACCCGCCTGACGAAGATTCCCATTTCACCGCGTGGACTGTCCCTTCCTCCAACGACGCTGAATCCGAGACTCGGCTTTCCATATCCCTTCTCAAATTTGGCGAGATGTTTCGTCAAGTATTGTTGTGATTCCGGTGCCGATTCTATCGTCGATACGGCCTCCTTGCGATTTTTCTTGAGACAAGAAAGCGGTAAACTATCGGGAAGTTTTCGAAGCTGCACAACGTCGTCGCAGCGACTGGCCGGTCGGCCGAGTGATGATTCGGGTCGTCTTGGTGATTCCAAAGGGGTCGATGATAGACTCGACAAATTTTTCGCATTTTCACGACTTTCGTAAGGTGCAATATTATTGTCGGGTGTTGGTTCGTCGTTGAAAACCTCGGGCAATGTTTCCTCGTACGCGGTGGTCAAGCGAACCGTGTTGCCCTTGAAGGACTTGAGATATTCTTGAACCTCCGCGAGGCTCTCCAGTGTTTTTAGCTCTTTCCCCTCGACTTCGACTATCTCGTCGCCGAGCCTCAGTCTTCCGTCTCTGCAATGGATGCGAATGTCATGGATTACGCATTGATTTATTGATTATACGAAGCATCGATACAGAAAAAAAAAAAACAAACTGTTGTACGTAATAGTATACAACATCGAACGATTTATTCAATAGAATCTGTCATCACTATTCAATTCAGTGCAATGTTAACTTTTTTCCAATTTTTTTTTTATTTTCGAGAGTCAATGGGATACGTGCGATTTTTTTTCTCAAAAGCTATAGAAAAAATGATTTTTCATCTACCGGAAGGTACATGTATCGGAATTCTTTAAAAAAAAAGTCGTCAACTGATATTGAAAAAAGAAAAAATTATATGGTCGCTGAAATGGAAGTTCCTATTTATTATTCTTTGCCGTACACTCGTCAGTAAAAATGGTGTATCTAAAATAAACAAAAAAAGTTACTTAAGTAATTTAGAAACAGTGACGACTCTTTAACTTTTCTTTAAATTCTTATTATTCTTCGATCTTTAACTTTTTTTAAAATAAAAAGTATTGCGAATGTCAGCGATTGTCAACGACTAGTCATTATTATCATCTTGAATAATCCGTTTTATTTATCGATTGTAAATCTATCGTTCCCATTGGAGAGAAAAAAAAATCCCTGTTCCGCGCGGCCATGTCGGATTTTATTTTTAATATTTTTTGACAATTTTTTTCGTAAGATTACAAAAAAATGCAAATTTTGTACCCCTTAAACCGACTGAAATAGTGAAATGAGATGAATTTTCAGCCATTTTATAATCGGCCAAATATTCCTGTATGGTATGATTAACCACTCACCTGTGAGCAATACCGCCGTTTTCCAATTGGACGACGATGTACCGAAGTTCGCCGGCCTGTTGTTGCGCAAGCCTGATACCGAGGCTCTCCCTTCCGTCTCTCTTATCAAGTTGAACGACTCTGCATCTCCTGATCCTCCCCGGAGCTTGAATGATATCGCTTAAAAACCTGGTCTTGTCCTGTTGCAATTTAGCGCGATGAGGCGCGGTATACGAAGAATTTCCCGCCGTACGAACGGCATCGTTTATACTCTCGGCCGAACATCGGGACAATCGACTTGCAACCGAATCCTCACCGATGCACGAACCCTGATGTATACTCGGCAATATTCGTCCGGAATTGCTCTGCTGATGCCATCGCAGACCGTCGATACTTTCGCCGGATTCATTACCGCTCGTCAAACTTCCGGCGATTTTCATACAATTTCCAAAGCCTTTGACCAAACTGATGCTGTCCACGAGATCTCTGCAATCGCTCGGCGTCGAACTTCTCATGGGTTTCTCGATTTCCGAATCGATGACGCTACTCGTGTCCGAACTGTCGGTATTTATGCACTTCAAGCTCGCGGCTTCGTTCTCCGATGCGGCGGCTGATTCGCCTCTGGGACCATCGCTATCGTAACCGGATTCGTTTGAGCTCACGTAGTGGGAAGACAATCTCTGCTCGGCGCTCGGTGCCGAATTTCTTCGTTGATTGCGCAACGTAGCAACGACATCGAGATCAACGTTGAGGGAAGACGTTTCGGAGAATCTACGATCGTTCAATCGCGAACAAAAGTCCGTCGAGGTATCCCGCTGTTGATCGGATTCGGACAAACGATGAAGTGATCCCGCGAGAGCCGATCTGCTACTACGGTTTCTCGTGTATCCGCTACCGTAGAAACGATCGTCTTGCTGAAATATACCTTCTATCCTCTCCAATCGCGCGGGATTCAAACTGTACCTGTTCTGCTCGAATCTATCCGAATCCCCGCAATTTCTACTTTCGCCACATTCGGCATAAGAATTTCTGTTGTAACGGCCAGCGTTGTCTTGACGATAGTTAGTGTTATTAGGATTTCTCGTTCGTCGTCGTCCGAGGGTAGTCGTACCGTCGAAAGATTCTTCAATCTTAAGAGTCGGAAAATGTTCCTCCGACGTGGCTTTGAAGAGTCTGTCGTCCTTGCTGCTGTGTGCCGCCGTGTGTTGCTGTCGTTCCTCCGGCAGAACCGACAGCTTCGAGCGCAGAAAGGCGTATGGGAAATTCGATTTTTTAACTTCTTTGAAGTCGCAACTGCTCGACTTGCGGAGTACCGTCTCGTTTCTCGAGTCACCGAAGTCGCAGGGTCTGAAAGAGGTCGAGGAACCTCTCGACGTCGAGTCGATAGTTATTTCGTCATCGTCGTCGTTTTCGAATACATCCTCGTCGGCTTGACGACCTGCAAGATCGTCGCATGACAGTGTTCTGTCCTTGCGATGTCCAATCTGCAGATCTATTCCCTCCGATGGATCGTCGCCTTTCACGTATGTTGGACTTGTGTTCAAATGGCTCGTGCTGCAGCTTCTGAAGAGATTCTCCTTTTCCGTCGACGGGTTTCTCGTATTTTCAAGATTTTGCGAACGTCGATTCGCGCGGGTAGAATTTAGCATCCCCGTCGAGCCCATGCGAATGAAGAAGGACTTGAAGGGCGACGGCGATCGGTGAGAAGACAACAGTTTCCTCTCAGCTTTCGCCTCGGCCTTTTTCATCTCCGAACTTTTCTCCACGCAGGAATGATCACTTCCGTTTTTACTGTTCTCCGTACGGCAGTTTACACGATCGTTGTTGTTGTTCGCATTGTCGTTGTTATTGTTGTTTCTCATGTAATCGTTGTTGTTCTCGTGATCGGGTCTTTCGGTGGACGAGCATATCGATTCCCTTGAACCGGCACGTCGGAAGGATTCGATCTTTTTGCTCATTCTGCGTCCCCAAACTCCGAGACCTTAAAAGTAGACGATTCAATATTTAGGAAAGAAAAACGAGCGAAATTTCAACAACATGGAATTACCTCGTATGTAAAAATATATAGTTAATTATATTTCATGTATATTGAATACATTTCGGCAATAAGTTGAATATTCGATGTAAGCGTTGTTTACCTGCGTCCAAGTTATACTCGCGTAGTCATTAAACAAAAAAAAAAACAAAAAAAAGGTCGTATACATCAATTGAAGAAGCTAGAAACCAATTCTCGTTCGCAGCCGATGCGTCATCGTCGAGGATTCGCATTTATCGAGAGCCGCATTCCGGTAATCCCCGATGTCCGAACAACATCCCTACACTTCTCGCAACTGTATATACATCTATACAAGTCCGTGTGTCTGTCAGTTCCAAAACTAGAGCAACCTTCTCATAATGTCTCGAGCTAAACGGGAGATGAAAGAAATTTCTCATATCATCTTCTCCTCGATGCACCTGTCCCTCGAGTAGAAGGTTGATGACTGTCACTTGCAAAAACTTGAACCCGAGGAGTTACCAAAACGTTTCCGACTACGTGCAGTTGCGAGATCGTACCGCCCAATTGCCAAATGGCCCAAAGGGGTGGGGAGGCCTTGTAACCGCGACCCGAGCAGAGAGAACTCACCGGTTCGGTATGTACTTCGGTAGAGAGTTATGTATAGTAGAAAAAGCGTCGATCGTTCGCGGTCAGTATCATGCGTACACCGCGCTATATACTGTTGTCGGACTCTTATCGCCCCGACATATGGTCGAAGTTTCTGTCCGCGAAACGCTTTGGGGTTCGGATACAGTCGGTTGAGGTTCGATCTCACTGGGGGCTGCGAGGAGCTCCGAAGTTCCGAATCGGGTAAAGACCTCCTCCTCATCCTACCATTCCCACCCTTCCCTGCTTCCAACTTTACCATTGGAAGCCGCCGCGGTTCCGCGTATTTTGGGGACTACTTTTTTCGTTGGGTGTCGAGTGGTCGTTCGGAAGGGTACGAGCCGAGTTTCTCGAGTATAATACCCGTGTTTCAAGTGCTATATGCGAATGAAAAAGAAGCAGCAAGGCTCGAAGGAACGGTTAATTCGTAGCGTGAAGGAGGTGACTTGGCATTCAGCGCGGGAAATGCTTTGGGCCTCCCGATTGTTAAAACGCTCAGGTATCGGGTACACGTGTTTTTCGATAACACGCCAGAAACAGAACCCCCCCACACCCCGGGTTTGACCGTACCGGCCCGGTCCGTCTGGTACGTTTGTGTCCAATACGTCTCGGAGACAGCCTCTCGTCATCGGGATAAGCGCTTTGGCAGGGGGTCAGAATAAAAGAGGAACAGCTAAAAGGAGAAACACCGTTGAACCGTTTCGCCTTAATAGTTCATCGTACACACGAGGATTTTTTCTTATGAAGCGAATACGTTGGATTTCTTCTTTCGTCCCACGTCAAAGCTTTGCCTGTCCGAGCAATGACGACCTCGAATCACTCTCGAAGAATGCTACGATAAACGGGAGATAAATTATTGCTCACGCTCATTGATTTCTAATTAAGCTAAAGGTTAGCACCGGTAAATCAAAGTGTTACGGATGTAGAACAAGTTCGATGGATGTTGCGACGATCATAAAAAGGTCGAGGGTTTACGGTAGTGAAAATAAATAAATAAATAAATAAAAACAAATATATATCTTCTCTCTATACTATAATTATATCTCGCCGTCGCCGCCGACGCCACCGTGTTCAAGAATTGAGAAGGGCGATACGAATTTATGAGACCCCTTAGAAAATATTCCAAATCCTTCTAAAGGGGACATAGAATATTTTAGATCGAAGGGGTAAGGGTCAGGAAGAGAGAAAAATATTCCAAGTCCCTCTATGGGGACCCCGATGACCCCGATTATCGGCCCGAAATATTCCAAGTCCTTTTAGAGGAGACTTTCTAAGTAAAAATTTTAAAAAATAAGAAAATAGTGTCGAAGAACAGTGTCTTCTAAAACAATGTACGCGCGCGTAACACAAAAAAAACACATAATAAAAATTATAAGTCCTTTTAAGACATTGAAGCGGTGAGACCTAAAGGGCCTAAGGGGGTTTTGGGGGTATTGCCGTCCCCAATAACTATTAGTTGCGGTGGCGATGAAGCATTTTTCTAATCTCGATAAAAGGAACGCGAGCGCGCGAGCCCGGGGACCCTTTAGTATACATATATATGCACATATAACAACAGGAAGAGAAAAAAAAATGATTGCGCAGCGCGTGCTCGGCGAAGAGCGAAGAAAACCACAGCGTGTCTCCGCCGAATGTTTCGTTGGGGGCACGCAAACAGCATGCGTGCATGTCGTATACATCCGCAAAGAATTCGTGAAGAACTCTTTAATGCTTCTCGCAGCATCGGGTCGAAGGATCTTTTTTTTTTATAGCCACTAGGTACAGCCAAGATATACTTTCTCAGTTGAATGCGAAAACCTTTCTACGCTTTTGTTGACTTTTACGACGAGGTACTTTCGAGTCGAACGTGTCTCCTGCTGTCTTTTGGGGTCTTTCGCGTCGATGCCCATCGTTCGGCGATATTTGCGTTCGGGGCGAATGAGAAGAAGAAGAAGACTTCCTCGAGATAGGAACTCGAGCTCTTCGGGATTGTCATCCGGCTTTAACACCTTCGAGGCCTCTCTATACCGTACGACCAATATAGGTATTCCGGTGGGTGCCGCGCACAGCGAGAAAAACCCGTTCGCTTTTATGCCCTCACGGTTTGTAATCTAAGATGCTCGCTCCAAATGCCTTTTGGCTTCTTGCGAATGGCCTTTATATATCTTCGCGTTGGTTAAGTTGTCGAGTGGGCGATCGAATTAGCGTATACGCTAAAGATAAATAAGAGACAAAATGAACGAGACGAGGGCTGATAAGAGGATGAAATGAAATTCTTGAATGTGCAACGAGCGAATAAAACTCGTGGTAGCCGATGCTGCCGGTTGCCGCTGGTTGTACTCGAGAAAAGCGACCGAGAGAAAACAATAATTGGTCGAATAAGATAAGACATCGCGACTACGAGACACGAAGACAGTTCTGCCGAGTTGATTCGTTGATTCAGTGCGCAATAATACAATTATTTTAGAGACCCGAATAGCCGTTCAATTCTTTATTTCCAATGAAAATCGGTTGAAAATTGCGCGCTACCGAGGATTAAATGGCGAAGCATAAATAACGATCAATTTCTCGCTATGATCAACGAAATTTACTCGAAAGTTAATATAATTTTTACCGAAATAAAAAAAAAAAATGTTGCAAACAGCTTTATAAGTAAGAAGTTTTGCCACGGCGAAGGCTGCGCATTTTCCGTTGAACATTTGAGGGTAACAGAGCGTAATGTCGGCGTTCGGTAGCCCATGGATACTGCCAAGCGTCCCATACTTAGACTCGCCACGGGACAAAGTTACGAGACTCTCACATCAACGACATTCATTGCGAGAAGTAGACGCGACCGTAGGCGAAAAAATAAAAATACAAAAATCAAGATATTGCAACGAGTGCGCATCGCTCGAGAGATATAGAACTTACAATATACACATCGTTGTGTATCTAAAGAGGTAAAGAGTTAACGAACGTTGCAAATATAAGACCGGATTCGACCGGATTCGATTAAATTCCTTGGATTCACTCTCTCATATCCTTCGCGCGCTTCTTCACCCCGCGCGAGACGATCTTACGGAATTCAATGCAAAAAAAGATAAATACTCTTTTTTGATAAAGAAAAATACAAAAATGAAAAAAAATGTCCGTCCGTGGCAAAGAGACATTCCGGGATTAGCGGACCGTCAGGTGCCCTGACGATTAGTCATTCTGATTTTTTATACCTATATATTTTTTTCTACCCTCTTGTCCAAACGTATCATACATTTTATTGTGTATGAATAGTATGCAAGGAAGAATATATAGATAGAGATATGTTATATACCCTATAGAGCGATAATGGCGACGCGCTACCGGTTTTTCTCGCTTCCGAGAACTCGATTTCGGATCTCGTTTATGCTTGGGCCCTCACTCCTGTCTCCATGCTCACTGTATTGCGTACTTACTATATATATGTGCGTAGTATATGTATACATATATATATATATATATATGTATAATACTTATATACCTATACGATCGCGAAAATATCTCGATTTATCGGGCGCTGTACCATATACACGATCGACTCTCGTACATACCTGGCTACACTACTTCGCTATATATACCATGGATACTAGATATATTTTTTTAATTAACGAGAGAAGAAGGCGTTCTGTAATGATTATAGTGCAAGCGTGCGCGAGAAACTCGGGGGGACAACGACGCGGGAGCTTCTTCGTGCCTTCGGTAATTCCAAGTTCTGTATTCTGTCCTCTCGCCTATTACCGATATTACCGCGAGGGATTATACTTTCGTAATTGCCGGTATCGATTAATTATTATCACTTCTCTTTTACTTTTCGAAGAATATCGTATAAATTTATTCGTTGTGGGGGCTTTTCTCGTAATCGCAGACCAATTAAGAGTAGTCGGACGTTAATTCTTTGTCGAATTATGTTTCGATAATCAATGTGTCTCGATGTTGCGAGTAACATTCGTCGGGGAAGAAAATACGGGGTTTGTTCGCTGCAGTATATTTGGGGGAATGACGGTCGGCGAGTAATGTCGGTCACAAGAAAATATATTAAGTATATAACGAATATATTTTGCGATATATTTTTGTCCATGTCGTTTGCCAAATGATTGTCATTCCTCCATTACCCCCGCTGTAAAATTCATTAAAATTCTTTTGTGCTCCAAAAACAATCGTACGGCATTCGTACAGCAAAGATACGTTTCTCGTGATAGTTAAAAACCATGTAACCAATTAAAAACTGAATATATGAACGGGAAAAAAAATTGGAAAAATTCGTCAAAGAGAGAAGAGTCACCGATCGAAACTTGCATTACAAGTTTTTTAAAAAGATTCATTGAATCGTTTAAAATGTATATAGTACGGTATTTAAGAGGGTGAAATTTCTCAAAAAAAAAATTCTTGTTACTATTTTTTCGTTAAGATACCTAACGTCATCGCGAAGATAATTTTGTTTTTAAATCTCGAATTCCTTCTTAAACGTTTGACGCAACCAGCGCACCGCGCTTCTCTCAACGGTAATAAACGACCACGAAATTTCGGCAATCACCGGGTCTCGCGCGCGATATCGAAAGAGCTACAAAGTCAGCGACAATCGTTACATCATTATATACACAGTATTTAGCCACCCAAAAATATACCTCCCGGACGGATATCTCGTCGATTGATGGGCTCTCACTTCAGCCTCAGGTTATATCGCTCCGTCTATCCTGCACGCTGACATTGTTGCAACTCTGTATTTATCTGCCACGTAATAATAAGACGACGACGAAGATGAGGGAAAAAAAACACACGCTTTGAAATTTGGATTGCATTCGGCGAATCGAAGGGTAATAATAATCGACTCGCGGTGGATCTTGCAACGAAAATTCGTTTTTTTTTTCAACTCAATTGCACATGGCGTTTTTTTTTTTTTTTTTTTTCTTATTTCTCAGCTCGTAAATATCGAGGGGTCAGTATTTTTGATAATCCGAGGTGGTCAGTGTATCGGAACGCATATTATACGAAATTCAGATCACGAAAAAGAAATTAAAGGAATCTCCCGACTGTTAGTTTTGATGATTTTTTTTTACCTCTTTGCTGCTGCTGCTGCTGCTGCTGTTGCTTCTCCGGCTCATGCTCGACGATGAAAGCCGGCACTGCTGTGACCGTTTGATAATCGGCTTCGACCCGCGGCCTTATACCCGTCGATCTTTCGTCCACCGAGGATAGAAGCGATTGCATAGTCGGTGTATCGCCGCAACTCCGTCTCGCATACTTGTTTCTCGATACTCTCATCAACGCGGTGTTGAGTGCTTGTATCTGACCCTCCAAAGACTTTCGAGATGACTGAGTCTCGTCAAGATTCACAGGAACCGGAGGTAAGGAGCATCCGACCTCATCCGCACTGTGACGTCTCGCTTTCGACAGTCGTTTGAACATTTTTTTTCTTTATTTTGCTCTGAAACAACAATAGCAAACGTTGAATTCAATCGATTGTTTTTTTCTGTCGTATAAAATGCGATCAAAAATGCCAAATCGGGGACACATAATTCTTCATTTTTATTATTTCTCATCATAAATTAATCAATTTTTTAATTACTTTTTTTGCCTTCTACCTATTCCTTGTAGCAGTAATTACATTGTTAATTAATTGTTTACCGTGATGTCAAAGGCAATACAATAATTCGCGGCTCATCTACGAATAATGAACGATTAATAACGGCAAATGACGCAGCAGCGTTTAAAAAATGTAAAAGTAATAAATTACCCTAATTTCATTTTATAAAAAAGTAGGTATTAAAGTAATGAGAAACCGGTGTGCAATTTGTCAACAGTTCGCGCTGTTTGGAACATTAATGCAATTTATGAAATCGTGTAATTTCGCGTAAGGGTTGAAAGACATCGCGATTCTAAAAATATATTATATATACATATATACATAGGTATATATATTTGTCCGCCTGTAAAAAAGTTAGAAAGACGCTGGAGGCAAATCGTGGCGGAGAAGCGTAATTGGTTTCGCGTGTAACCGCAATCTCGTCACATAGGTATATAGCCCACTCTATACTCGGCTCTCACTCTTTTACTTTTTCGTACTTGTTTCTCATTTCGCGGCATCTATCCTCTTTCCGTCCCATCCGGTCTGAACCCTTTCCCCGGGTATTTCCTACCAGAACTAGCGGCAGCAAAAGCATATTAACCTTCCCTCGCATTACTACTTATTGCTACTGCGCTTCCGCGAGATTTTTACCAAATACTAAATCGAAGCTCGAGGTGTGCACGTGACGGGAAATGATAAATTATCCGTTATCGGATAAATCGAACACGCAAATAAATATATAAAATCTTTTTAAAAAATTGCCCTTTTCAATCTCTGAGTGATTCAGTTTTACTCTTATCCGCGCAATTTTTACCGCAATATCTTTGCCGACCGCACGAGAGTCGCGGAGGGATAGAAAAAAATGATTGAAGTACCAAGAAAAATGATTATTACATTCTCTTTAAAGTTTCTTCGGAACGTTTTACTATGTAGGTTTGTGCGTTAAACAAGGGAACTGAAATTACGCGTAACAATGTGGCTGTGCTATTGCACGGTCCTGTGTCCACGAAGTTATTATTTTCGTGTCTACCCGAGGAGCTCAGTACCGGAGAACGACACAGTTAATGTTGCCGCGGAGGCACGGTCATCCCGCAATCATCAACTTCTGTGACCACAGAAGCCAGCAGCGCAAAGCCGGCAAGGACACCCCCCCCCCCCCCCCCCCACCCTCCTGCAATTTATTTTACCTTCTTGCGAGATAACACTTATCTTTGTGAACTTATCTTTGTCATCTTTATTTTTCTGCGACGCATACGAGAGAAGCGAACTTGCGTTGAGCGGTGCACAGCTCTTCGCTACGCTTTCTTAATCGAGAAAATTGGAAACAACAAGTAGTATATTAGCCATTAAAGTGTAAATTACTGCTCTTCGAAATAGGATGGGGTACAAGTTTCACAAAAAAAGTTTCAAGCTTTGCGACTCCGATTCTCAGGGTTAATTTTCGCTGAGCAGTCGATTAGTTCGATCGAAAGGAAATCAGGGATCAAGTGCGGGCTCATCGGAGAGTTCGCGAGGTCCCGGGGTCGAGGTCGGGTCCCCCTTGGATCCCATGGGTCTCGATACCGACCCGCCAATTAACTGTCTCGCCGTACCGAAGCGAGTCAGTGCTCTCGCATAAGTCAAAGATAATACCCCCCCCCCCCCTTCCGCCGCCGACGCGCGCACACACGTACGCAAATTGCACGCAAATGTCATGATAATTCGACTGGACACCACCTGTCGTGAGTTACGACTTTGCTCTGTCGAATTGCGAAACCGTATCGCGTCGTACGGGTAAACCATAAGTCCACGTAATAAATAAATACACATCTCCAATTTATCTTATATAGGTAGATATGTCCATATCGAGATACGATGTCGAAATAAAAAAAAAAAACAAACAGCACAATTTAAGTATTAACTAACCCACGACGTGTGTGAATGCTATTTGGTAATCGCGCTATTATAATTTTTAATGGACACGAACTTTTCGAAGTGTATGGGGACTAAATGAACCTTCTTGTATTTATAGGTAATATAAAAAAAAAGACGGTACGCTTAAAAATTCGAAGAGTGTTGTGATATTCTCTGACTTAAAGATTTCATTTGCGCGGCTGCCACTTCAAAATCAACTCGATGAAAAGCAATCAAGTGTGAGTGTTATTGATAGTGAGCTTTTTTTCTTCATACCACGATGGATTTTTTTCAATTCAGAAATGTACAGAAAAGATGTACAATAAACCATTAAATTGGATCATTTATCGGAAGAATGGTCAGTTTTGCAACATTCCCTATCGTCTATTATATTTATTTTTTACACCGTCTCATATTCACTAATGACGCACAATAACATTTACGAAACTGACTAATCGTACAATAAATAGTGTATTACGTTGAAAAGTGTAAAAGCCGAACCGTAATGTTCGACGATTATTCGCGTGTATACTTCGCATGTATATTTAACCGACGCCGCTGCATCGTGTTGTGCTACTGATGCATGCTCGGCACTTCTGTACCAAAACACATTTACCCATCATACGTGTACACGCATTAGTGCATAAAGTATACAGTGTATACCATCGTCTCGTCACGCTACACCATTCTTTGTATTTCGAAAGGATGTTACGATGCAGGGTTACGATGATTATTGCAATGTGCGCGTACGTAAAAAGCGTACGTAGTATATCATCCGTGTACGGCCTATAGATAGATATATATATACGTAATGCACTGCAAGGGCAAAAGTGCGCAAAAGAGTTTGCACTTTGCAGGTGTGTTTCGCCTATCTTCTTATTTCATTTTTAAAATTTTTTTGCAATATTCCTTGCAGGGGAAGAAAAAAAAAGTCGCGTGTAAGTGATAGAGTACATCGAGAAATTTACTCGTCGAGTCATCCTTGGCACAGAGTACGCGTAAAAAGCGGTAATACACTCACGCACCTGTCCGACCTTACCGGCCCGATGTATTTTGTAGCGTTTGTGTGTACACACTTTGGTTGGTAATGAGTACGACGGTCCGACGTTAGATTTATGTTAATCCACGTCTCTTATTAGCCTTACGGTGCGGTCAAGCGAAAGCATATACGACCGCCAACGTCACATAAGAAACCCGTAGGGCTTTTCTGTCTGATTTCCTACTCGCATCGTTACAGTCGTCATCACCCCCTCGGGGCGGCCTATGCTCACCACATCTCACGGACGATTTACGAGCTATTAGCAGACACGGGAAGTTGGAATGCTGACAAAATTCATTCAATTCTCGCGTGTGGGTATGAAAAATTGAATAGTTGACTTGACAAATCGTAAGTATGTAATCTGAATTCTTTTAAAATCTTTCTTACGCATCAGCAAAGTTTTTTGGCATTACGTTCGACTAATAAATTGATGAACACAATTGAGGGAAATTAATTATTTTTACGCGCATCTATAATTTGTTTGGCGTTTTGTTCAACTAACAAACTACACTGAGAAAAAAAATCGGTTGAACCGAACAAAATCGGCGGCTGTGGGTTGCGAAACAAATGATCGGTTGCTTGAAACAAAAAATTGTCATAATAAGGAAGGAAATAGTCCATTTAACTAATAGTATGATTAACTAAGTATTTCTTTCAGTGAATGAATAATTTGTTTCGATTTATTTTCTAAGTGTAACTTAAAAAAACGATTTTTTTTTTTATGTACGCGGAATCTTTTATTCGTGCGTTTTTTTTTCTTTGCATTACTCAATGTTTTGTTACAATTATCATGAACCGGCAACGTGAAAGCTAAAAATGCAATGATTAGAAATTAATTTTATTAAGGTCCACCAAGACTTTCCCTTTGAATCTGTTAATCGCCCGTTTAACTCTCGAGATATACTTAAGTTTGCTGTGAACGTTCGGAATTGGTTTTCTACGACCTAAAAATTACTTCGAGTTAATTACATCCTGTATACATCGAAACTGGTATTATAAACAAAATTTCGTCCCTCATAGTTCAGAGAAACAGCATTTCGACGTTCGTACATTACGATCGCCTGTTTCCCTCGTATACGCCACGAAATTGGTATAAAAAAATTTATAGTCCAGGTTTTCGCTATAGGAGAGAATCCTCCGGGTGTCCGATGGTCTCGCGAAGCGTTCCGATATCGAAACGGATATGGTATATAAACGTGCGCGTTTTCTCTCCTCTATGGATCTCTCGTTGGCAATATCAAATGTATATATACCGCGTATCCACGTACATACATGAACAGTACATACTTGCGCACGTTTAATATATACACACGTATATATTAAACATCAAAGAACGAACAATCCTTTCTCTTCGACTTTTGCGCCTGGCAGGCCTTGAATTATAACGCTTGCGGTGCGCTGACTCTCTCGATAAAACATACGCGATATCTGCTGTGCAGCATCGCGATGTCTCTTTTACGTTACGTTGTTATGTTCTATATGTTTCCTACAACGAGCGTCGATGCACGATCGAGCTCACTAGGTGATCCAAAGGAAATCGTCTTCTACATTCCGAATGGCCGACTTCCTCTATATTACGAAAGTGAGCCAAACGCCGAGTTCCTTCATTATCGTATTAGCGATCACCTAGAATTCGCGACTCGCAAACGATATATATGCCCACAGATGCTTATAGACTGATTAAATAATTTGTGCGTGCGATATATCGTGGTCGGGCATCAGTAAGCACGGGTTCGTATTTTTTTTTTTTTTATAAATTGCACTTTCTCCGACAGTCGAGGGTTCCTTCAAGTACATACGTGCGTACTATGCATATTCATAGATAAATTCAAGTCTGCACGCACGCGCAAAATTAACGAAGCTTGTCAGCATTCCAAAGAATACTCGGAGCGTTCCATGACACACTAACGGATTAAAAAAAAATTAATCACACGTATCATGAAAAAAAAAGAGCGACAGAAATCTGATCGGAAGCAGCGGTACTTTTCTAACCATAAATGATTTTTTTTTAACGTTTTTTTTTTAGCGGTTTTACCTTCCATTCAAGAATATTGAAAGAAAAAAACTTTCGAGCGCCGAGTGAATAGAGTTAATTGTGATATGCATATAACATGCACTATCGTGTAGCTATAGTGATAGAGGTTTGCGCGCGAGCGATAAGGAACGTCTGGCGCCTTATCAAAACTCGTGTATCATAACACACGAGATCGAAACGTGGCGTAGGTAGTAATTATAATACTATGTACCATAAGCAATGCACCTGTTGCCAAAGAGACATTGCGTAAGACATTGCGGTGTGAGCGACGAAGGCGCAAGAGAGTCCACGAGAGACCCGCACAACGCACACTGCGGCCTCAAGAATTCCATGCAAGTACTTTCACTCGGCAACGCCAGCGGCCACCGATCGCGATCCCGTAGGTATGCGTAATACGAGTAAAACATGCAAAAATACGATCGAAGGGCTTAAGCTCGACAAATCCAATAATAGGATAAAAGAAAAAATATATATATTTATATGATCTATAGATTTAGAATTGTTTAAACTCGAGTCTAGTCACTCCAGCGTTGAATGCATCGAGAGAAAATCGAGATTTACAGGTGCATCGAAAAAAAAAAATTAGTTAAATAAATACAATAAGTGAGACACACAGGAAATGAAGAAAATCAAACAAAAGTGAATCCGGATGGTCGGTGCATAAAACGAGGTGGAGATCTCTCCTTGATATGTAGCCCATCCGGTGGAAGAAATCTCGTCTCTCGTTTCTGTTCCTTCGGATAACTTTATTCCTTCCTTTGCGAGTTTATATACTATATATGAACGACGCAAATCTTTGACGATTTCCTGAACGATAAGAAAGCGGAGCTATCATAATTTCACAGTTATTCTCAATAAATTGTTTAAGCTTTAACGCGTTCAACCTTAACTACGACACATAAATCTGCTGGACCCGGAATGGTTCAAGGAAAACTTTGAACTTTTTTGAATTTGTGGATTTAGATCGATTTTTCAAATATCGTATTTTTATAATTTCTACTAAATTATATGACTGATATGCTATTTATTAAAAAAAACAAAACCTAATGTCAAATATTTCTAATCTATTTTATTTTTGCATATATATTTTTCTATGTGGATAGCACGGTGTATAACTTCTAAAAATCGCGATTGCACTGCGTCCTCGTTGTTTATTCGGTTGAAAAATATTTCGTAATGTTTCATTCTCATTTTTCCTTAAACTTTTCGTTACTCAGCGGTGAGAAGTGGGAATTTGACTGTGTGAAACGCAATTAATACTTGTCAACGTAGAGTTTCGTCACGAGTCGCACCCGCTACTGGGAAAATTGATGATTTATGTATTTTCGTTCATTGTGCAATGCTTGTCAAACGCATTAATTTATGTTACGCGCATTCGAGTTCCCTTTTTGAATAAAGTTCTATAAAGACAAATTCGATCTTTTTTTCAAAACGAAACTTTTTATATAACGAGAGTCAAAAAGAAATACGACTTCTTTTAAGCGACATGAAAGAAATAACTGCGTAAAGAGAGCGTTTTTTCGAAGCGTTGCAGTGTAAATTTAAAAATGTTAAAAAATTTGTAGTAAGAATCGGAAAGCGGTGCGAGTTTCGCGATATCGTCGAAAGTGGTGTCCAGTAGCGTATGGCAAGTTTCGCATTTCGAGAGAACTGCTTAGCCGCGCAAAATACTTTGACACGGTCGGACCAAAGCGTCTGCAAGCTCAATGCGCTGAGTTTGCCGTATACGCTAGTGCTAATGTTCACATAGCCAGCCAGCAGAAATAGCGAGAGACCCGCGTCGCTGCCGGTGACTTCGGGTTATAGTTAGATCCTCTTATAGTTAGACGCTGCTGACTAGTTCGCTTCAGAATGCGAAACGTGTGCGTGTCCCTCGTCGGGCCCCCGTCCCACCGTCTGAATTTTCATTTCGTATATACCGTCTATACTAAAGTTTTTCGAACTCAATGGCGGCATAAGGATTACTCGGCATTATTTGACGTATTTTGTTAATTTTACATTTCATTTTTTTATTAATGAAAAAAATAACAAAAAAAACTGTCTCACGTTTACATACATCCTATTATTACAGATTTAATTCGCTGTTCTATCTCAACCCTATATTTCGTTATTCAACCGGATTTCGTTCGATTTTCTTCTACTGTACCTCGAAGGGTTTCTTAATCGTCCTTTTCCGGTTGGATCGCCGTCGCACTTCATAATCCACGAGGCTACACATTTTTATCCCGGGGGTACCAACCCCTTTTATGCGCATCATGCGAATTGTAATCTACGCGCTGCAAACATATGGTGAATACGAACGCATATATGCGTTTGTGTGTATCGACATTATACGGGACGTACCTGTATTCGAGAACAGCCGACTAAATGAATTCAGACGGTTATTGCTACTGCGATACGTGATTACCCCGAGGCGACGTAATCTCATCGTGCGTTCAACTAAATTCCCCCTCATCTCTTCTCTTCCTTCCTGTTAATTCTCCTTCTTATCCCCTTCGTCGCCCCCCTCCCCCTCCTCTTACTACAACACGTCGGAGATTTCAACCCTCCAGCCTCGTAGCTTACGCTTACGCACACGCGTTTTCTACTTCAACTGTAATGTAATTTCCGCATTTCAATTACAATCTAACCGGAGTGTGATTAATTGCACAGTTAATTCATATCGCGATCGAGTAATTCATTCAATCAGAATACAATATCGAAATCACACGACTTGGTAAATCAATATTTTTTACGGACTTTTTTTTTTTTTTTTTCGTATTCGCTTGCCATGATATTTCCATACTAGTGAAATATTTATTTTATTTTATTATATTATATTAATTTTATTCTAAATTTGCCACTTATTTTAATTTTTTTTGTAGTTTAACGAAACGATAAATCAGCACTCGAATGAGTTGTGATAATTATTGATTTCATACATTTCTTTCTTTTTTGTTGTCATCGTTTTCGTTTCTTACACAAACTGTTTTTTGGGGTACAAACAGAATGTAATCTGTATTCTATTCGAGGATATAATGCCAACGTCTTGAATGTATCTTTAGCTTCGTTCTACTTGACTCTAAAGGTAAAAGATCAATGAAAAAAAAAATCGAGGTTTCCTCGATCGAACGTGCCTTTGGTCGAGCGACGAAGGTCTTCTCGGCATTCTCGTCTGGTCTATCGCCCTTCGGCGCCGACGTCGAACCCCCCCGCGAGCGAAGGAAACAGCCGATTAACGTTTTTTTTTTTTGCCCCGTTGAAGCTCGTTCCCTCCGTGCATTAGAAAGCGAACTGATGATGATGCGCTCGATGGACACGCCTC
The DNA here is from genome assembly GCA_934046635.1 of Buathra laborator. Lineage (NCBI taxonomy): Eukaryota > Metazoa > Arthropoda > Insecta > Hymenoptera > Ichneumonidae > Buathra > Buathra laborator. The sequence continues at coordinate 623,788 of OW203898.1, forward strand.
CGGGGGTAACCGCAGCGGTCCAGAAACGACGCAGCAAACGCGGGAGATGCGAGAGAAACATATACCGAGGGGGATGCTGCGAGGGAACTGTACGCTATGCTCTATGCGAGCCGATGCGCTCTTGTGAACGGCAAGACGAGCAGCAGGTTCTCGAGTAAATAAGTCACGAATATGTGGAGGAAAGTTAAGTAAAGAAAGAAAGGAAGAAAGAAGGTATAAAAGAACCCCCATGGGCTGTGCACCTGTTCCAAGACGATGCAGTCTCTATTCACTCGTAGCCTAATCCAAGACCACCTGTGCGAGTCTTATTAGGCAGGTATAGGTCAAACATTATACTGTAGAAACGAGAGAACCGCAGAGCCCATAGGCCCATAGGCCCATAGGCTGTGCGTGTCGAGAAGAGAACAAAGCCTTCTCACCGCGGCTATTACACATAGGGGAAGACGATCCAACAAATAATGTAGCTCGCTTCTGTGGATGTCATTAGCTCTTCTTTCATTATTATTACGAACATTTTTCCAAAAACCAAAAAGCTGCAATTATATTTTCTATTGTAGTTTGAATTATATTTTTTTTTTGTTTTTGAATTTTTTTTTTCTCTGTTTCTATTGTATGTTATTTTCTACTCCATCTTATTTATGTACTTCACTGATTTAATTAAAAAGATGCAATTGCATTTTTTTCCTTATTTTGATTATTTAGTTTCCAAAATAAGTTCGATGAAAATTTGTGAATAAATCGCAATGACAATTTTGCGGAAAGCAAATTCTTATAATTTGTTCGGTGAATTAATCGCATGTCGAATGGAGATATGTATCTGTGGTTTAAGTATTCATAAAATACATATTAGTTTTATTTCGTATTATTTTATTCGATACCGGTTCTCCGACGTTCTCCGGTACCAATACCACTGCTCGCATACGTAAGTACAAGTTACATAGTGGACTGCACTCGCGCGGAGGACTGCAGAATGTTTGTAACTCTGATCTATAGATCCGAGAACTGCGCCCGGGTCTAGTTGAACTACCGGACTCTCTATCCGTGAACGACGACGATCGTGCAATGCGGTAACTCACGTTCGAGGTGTGGACACGTTAATGCATCTCGGCGATGCGGTATGTGTATCACTTATAGCAACCATAGTGAAGCGTATAAACGAATAATACTGTTATAAATATTCCTATCGAAATTTCATCATATTGTTCTTCGATATATATACGCATTTTATTCGGAATTTATAAGAGAAGTTAGCGAAAAAAAAACACAAAAAATCGCCGAAAAATCATTTAAAAGGTAAAAAAAAATCTTTAAATTGTTTCAATGGAAAAAATAATGTTTTTTTTAGCTCGCGTCGAAAAATGTCGGTTTTAAGTACTTCGATGTATTTTTTTACCCTAAATATGAACCGATCAGCCCTTTATACTAAAAGCATGATGAGCATATTTATCGTTAAAAAAACATTGGCATAAAACTTTTTGTCGTATTTTTTGCCATTTATGAATTTTCGCAACGATATATACACACTGTCGAAGCTCGGTGTCCCGTATCCGCGTGCTACTGAGACACGCTTTAATCTCCGATCCCTCTCGTTTTCTCGTATTATTCAGTGGCAACAACCTGTTGCTTTCAAGAGAGATGGAAGTGGTCCTCCCCCTCCAGTTGTAGATCTCGCGCGCGGATAGAGAGCATATATCCCGCCCGTGTATGGTACACATTTACTCGAGAGCTTATTCAATGCTCGCACTTGAGACTCCACGCTCGATTAGACGAGAAGGAAAAAAAAATTAAAAAAGTAAATTCTCGCCATGCTGAAATTACCACGGATAATTTCATAATAATAGTCGCGACACGCGATGTTATTATATGCATCGTTCGAAGGCGCGCGAGTGCATCCTACGTATATGCACTTTTCTACTCCTTTATACTTTATACCTATAATTTCTTATAAATTCTCGCCGTAAAACTCGCCGATTTGCTATTGCTACAAACATTGCTCCGAAAGGTTTGCGGTCGATTATGCCGAAGGGAAAAATTATCTACTATATACACTAGAAAAAAAAAAAAACTTAATATTTTTTTTTTTCGCTTACATAAAGATAATTGAATCCGATAAAGTTTGTTTGCGTATGGCGTATCAATAAGCTTTAGTATATCGAAACTCATTTAATTAAATCAAAGAATTTTTTTTTCAATTTGAAAAATAAATATAATAAACATATTGTCGTAGTGCACACCTTCGTAAACGTATCTACGTAACCCTGACAATCCGGCATTTCTTCGCTGGTGTCGCAATAACATCCCGAATTCGTTTCCACGGAGAGATCCGCATAGCCGAGAAATTTGGGGCGGTCGTTAGTTTCTCGTTTCTCGGTATGCGTGCCAAAACGTTGACCGATCGAACGCACAGTACTCATGATTCATTGCTCTCGCCCTTCTCCTTCACTCGCTCTTTCTCTCTGGAGGGACGAATAAAAATCGTTCCCGGAACTTTTGCGGTCGATCTAACCCGCGGCAAAAAAGAATTCGGTACTTAAAGTTAGAAAAAACGCGCCTCGAAGCTTTTGATACTCGTACGCTCGACTAACTTCAGAATCTGATTGGAAAAAATGGATTAACTTCCAGATAGCCGCCTCTTTATTTATAAATAAACGTTAATACGTATTTGGATTGCGGTGAGGAGACAAAAGTTCGAATTATACATTTCTTTCTGTATAAAATGATTGCCAGTATGTTTCTTAGCATTTATTATTATTATTGATAGTGTAGCGTTTCTTCCATCTTTTCGTCTAATTTCCGAAGGGAACTTTGATAAAATGTTTCGTAATATATATTCGAATCGGCAAACGACCAGCGGCTGCTGACGAGTCTCGCAAAGTACGATTAAGCATCACACCAGAGCCAATTTCCGTCAAGCGAATCCCTACATGTGTGCAACGCTCGTTAAATCTCCGTCTCCTATCGCTCGAGGGATTAAGGGCGCGAGATATCCACTTAATCGATATATAAACGAGATGCAAAAGAAAAAAAAGAGAGTTGCTCACGCTTGGCAATCGTGTATCCTTATATTACGCATCACCGATGTCGTGAAAAACAGGAAGTTGTGGAGGAATTTAGAAAATACGAATAAAAAAAAAGATTTCTGACGGTATCAACTATACGATATTCGGTAATGCGTATAACGGAACAGGAAGTTCGCGAATGAACGTCGTTTCTCTGCATACGTATGTATGGCTGTCCAGTTTGCCACCGCTACCACTAGGCAAGGTCTGTGTAGTACCTTACACAATACACGATGCTGCTTGACCGCGCCTCGACGAACGAGAGAGCTTCGGCAATAAAAGCCTTCCAAGTTTCGCTCTCCACGGCACGAGCCCTCGATCGTTTATCCTCCGGGCTTTTTTTTTTTTTTTTTTTTCATTTCATCGAGAGGGAACGAGTCGGAAATTCCGAAAAAACGAAAGTGAGAGAAGGAAGGAAGGCAGCGAGGGGAAATATATAGTTCGTGTTAGAGTGAACCCACGCATAGGTTTCAGAAGCCCTCTACTAGCGCTAGTTCTCCATACTATATACATATAGTATTGAAGCCCGATGTGTGGCGTGGAGAGAGGCCGTCGGCCTGTCTTAGACTTCGCATCGCCAGTCGCATCACGTCCTACTCCGTGGGCTCTCTCGCTATTTCCTTCATTCCCTTCTTCATCTTCATCGTCGTCGTCGTCGTTGTCGTCATTCTCCTTCGTCCTTCTCCGGTGCGCCTTTACGCATGCCACGCCCTGACAGCTCTCGCGCACAAAAGCGCACGAGCTCGCGAAGGGTCTCACACGCACAAGCCACGAGAGAGTGAACGGATAGAGAGACGGACACGTGAAGACTTTGGCTTCTCTTTTCACTCCCTCCCTTTCCCCGCTACTTCTCTCCTTTCTTATACCTCTTTTAGTCCCCTTTCTGCTCTCCCCTGCGCTCTCGCTGTACCCGAGGTCTCGCGCATTTGAATGGATTTCGTCTGTTTGTATCGTTGACTGCATTCCTAAAGGGCTTGGCATTTCCTGCACGCGTCCTCCAGGCAGCCTTGTCGGTTCATGCCCCTCCGGCGGACCAGCAAGAATCGTCGAGGCCTCCGGAGAGTAACCGACGAACGGGCGAGAAGAGGACGCGAGAAACATCGGCCAGAAGCGATAGCCAGATACGTTGGCACATAAAAGTCTACCGAACTTAACGAATTTTACACGCCTCATGGAAATTTCAATTTTTACACTGTGTAAAAAAGTTCATTTCTAGTAGATTAGTTGTTCACGATGATTTCAAAGTTGACAAATTAATTATGAAATTATTATTTTTTTTTTATAGTATATTTTTCCGAAAGAATATTTTAGTCATTTCTGGAGAAGAGACGGGTGTACCGCCTACCTTCATAAAATTAAAGCGTTTACCCCGAGTATCGTGACGTCATTGGGATACTGGGTCCAAGGGAGATATCGAGAGTGCCCTGCGTTAACCGGGTATCGTCGGTTAATAAGAAAGAAACGAACGAATGATCGATTCGTTCAATATACGCTCGTTTTATTATTACCTTGACATCGTTATGAAGATAGGATGGTTGCGCGATGACGCAAATTGATCGAGAATTTTCGAAGGGAAGGAGTTTGGAGCTGAAGCCTATGTGGAGAGTTAATAATACCGGAGGCTCGAACAGACAGGACGATATCGTGTCAGAATCTTGAGAGACTCATTTATTCGAGAAACTTTTTTTTTTTTTTTTTTTTTTAAGAGAAAAAACGCCAGAAGGATTCGCATAGCAGCTAATGGAGATGACTTAATGGCATGGTTATAATTTCACTGGGATGTGTTAGTTAGATACATGTTTGTATACGCCGAAGTTGGTCCAAGTGCCCTCGGTGCACGAGACGACACGATCGTGTTACTTACTGCTGCCCTTTAGAAAAATCTCCTCGGGTTTCTCGACAACCAGCTCACGAAGCTTGATGTCCCTGCTGCCGAGGTGAATTCTCGTGTATCCAGGACACGTGGAAAAAGGAGAGGATCCTTCGGGGATCAGTATCCGATGAACTGAACGTTCTTAATCCCAAGTAAGGTCCAGTTAACGTTTTTTATATCCTACTCTGTTAACCTTATAGAACGCCACACACACGGAGCTGCTGCGTCCGAGACGTTTCGAGAAAATATAGCATTTTTTAAAAAATGTTAATTTTAGATCCTTTGTGAAAGTATTTAACTTCTATAATTTATATTATACACCTTAACAGATATTTTCCATACATCGTTGCGATTAGATTTTACGATCATTAAGGAGCGTGTGTCGTTACATTTTCAGCGAAAAGTGAGAATCAGAGAAAACTTCTAATAGAATGTGATAAAAATCAGAAAATTTTCCACCATTTCAACCATCAACAGTGAGGTTTCGTAACGATGTTTTACCACGACAGTCTATCGAGGCAGAAATTGGGAAAAACTAGCGATAAAATTTGCAGTGCAAGGATGCGTGACGAGATGACGGTTGAGATATCTTGATGAACCATTAAAGCTCAACGAGTCTCTCGAGGGACGGTATTCAAGGGTTTTTTTTCTATTTTTTGTTCTTATATTTCCTTCGCAAGCGATCTGAAAGCCATCGAGATTTGCTCTCGAATGGTATACACCGATATTATGCTTCTCTCGTTGAGGGGGATTATTCGACCGAGCGATAAACACGCGTCAACTACCCTCTTGACCGATTCAACGATCGATTCACTGAAGTATTATCTACTTTACTATCTCAATGATATTATTATTGTTGTTATTATTATCGTTATCTTCCATACCACAATATCTCACTAATCTCAATATCTCACTAATATCAATTTACGCTACTCGGGACAATAATAGAATAGAATGTATTCATTTTGCATCAGATTAAGACGTATGTATTGCAAAATTGCTATCTTAGTATCCTAATATAATCTTTCATACAAAACAATTACAAGAAATTAAACTATGTAGCTATAGTAACACCGAGATGAAAACGATCTTTTCTTTCCGTTTACCTTTTTTTTAACTTCCTTTATATTTTCTCCCTTTTACTCTGCTCGTGCAAATGTACGATCTCTCTAGAGAATGCGAATATATAGAAGAACAAATTCTTAATATCTTCACCTCATACGATGCTAAACTACTCGGAAATTCAATTTTTCCCATGTATTTCTCTCTCCGCCGTGTATACAATGGACAGCTTGTCATTATATGTTCGATGTATTAATTCTCTCCGAGATCACAACATTGATCCGGCCGTTTACTATCGAACTTGGATGTGAAATTGTTTATTTTAAACGCGTATACGGCTGTGCCGAGCGAGTGGAACATTAGTTGTCAAGTACTTTTCACAGCTAATGCCGTTTAACTGCTTAATTTCTTTATACCTCATACTATATGACGATAACAGTACATAAACCGCATCTGCTCGAAATTATTCATTCACCATGGTTTCCAATATGATAGATCGACATACTCATTGTTTTTTGTTCCATATTGACTAGGATTCGTTCTAATTGTAGTTCCGTGAGCTTCGACTTGAGACATGAGAACCAATTATATTTTGCGACATTTTCTTTCGGCGATTCAAGCGCAATGAGACAATCTAGACTAATGCGCGGAAAGGGTAGTGCGGCATTTGAAGTACACGGACCAGACAGCGAATAGCTCGTTTCATTACTGCCAGTTCTATCGGCGAGCTTACTGTTTCGAAACGGATCAGGTATTTCGGCGTGTAAAACGGTACCCCGAATAGTATTTTAAAAAATCTTTGATTAACCTTCTCTAACTGGTCCGTAAAATTAAGTCCTCAAATCCCCGATCCATATAACACAGTCGTCTGTACAACAGTTCTAAAGAGTTGAAGTCTCGCTTGTCAGTTACTCATTTTCGTTGCTTGGAAATTGGAGCCCAAGTAGCGCCTAACACCACTGTACCTTTCGAAATGAAATAGTCTGAAGTTGTATTAAATAAACCCGATCGTATGATAGGAACCCCGAGGTAAACGTAGTTCTGTACAATCTCAAAGGCCCTTTGTACTTTATTGCGCGAAATTTCTTTGGCCTTCCGCCTTTTTGGCATACTAGTATATATTTGCGATTTCTGTGTATTAACTTCGAACCTATTTCCTTCACAGTAGGTACTCCGCTAGTGAATTAAGTGTGTCTTTAGAGGATTCTCAACTGTGATAATTAAATCATCTGCAAACAACAGTATTTCCGTGTTATTGTGTACCTCTCTGTGACCTTTGCCTACGAAAAAACTGACAATTTCCGCCAGCAGTAGCGAGAACAAAACTGCACTGGCTGGGTCGCCTTGGAGCTACACTCGGCTACACCCCGTGTAGTATCAATTTCCCTTGTTTTATTCCCTCCACCCGTTCAAACTTGAAAACAGGCCGTTTGATAAAGATTTTGTAATACTCGAACGATCTGTGCGCTAACTCCAAAATTGCTCAGTTTTATCTACAAGATGCTGTGCGCGAACGAGCCGAACGCTCGCTTAAAGTCTATGAACGCAATACATATAAAGTCTGCTTTTACTCGAGCTGAGCGCTACCGCGATCTTTGTATACAGCGTGAACAAAATTATCTTCACACGATCAAGTTGCTCTAAAACCTGCCTGCGCCTCTGAGAGGACATAGAAACGCTCGATATTCGGGACAATAAATTATTACGATAATTGCCCTGATCTCGAAGCTCCGCGATGGCGCAAACGGAACACCGGCAAAGAGAAAACTGCATAAACTTACAATGCTGGAGAGAAAATTGTCAATGCATTATAATGAATCGAACAGTCTCCTTTCCCTAAAAAAACTAGATAATTGATTATATCTATAGCAAAAATAAACCTCCACGGTATAAAAATCATACCAATACAACAAACTCTCTGGCATACGATCGACCTTGGATATTATTTTCTTGCCTTCAAAGTTCAGTGCACTTTCCGGTCTGTCTGAATTTATACGTATACGCAATCCGACATCTGCTCAGCATGAATAAATACATATAATTATATCTATGTATCTCTCGTGTGTCCTATATAAGTTTTATTAACGCGTGCGTGAAGAGGATGATTTCATTTTTTCATCTTCGTTAAGTACTCTCTTAAAACTCTCCCTCTCCCATTATTTCTGTAGCCTCTCCCTATCGTTTCAAAACGCGAAGGCATCGTCTCAGCAACTTCCTCTTTTTTGCATTACTCTATACTGTACCCATCGCGAATCATTAAAATGTACTCTCTCTAATATATAGATCTCGATGGCGAGAGAGCACCTCGAAGCTTTTCCAGTTTCTCGTCTTGCGATGCGCCGACCAAAGTTGCAGTACGCGCTGCAGCATTCGTCGTATAGCACATCACTGTAAGTACGGATGAACCAGAACCTCTGCCTGCACATAGGAACGCATAGTTGCTTCGTTGCAAGATTTTCCTTTTTTTCCACCCGCTGCAACGCACCGTTGACGTGTGTGCGCGCGCAATGTAGAGAGAGAGCATTCTCGTTGCAGCTAACGCTGCAGCGAGGGCCATCTAGGTCTATCCTAGTTTTTTGTCTTGGGATATATATGAGAACTCGAACGAGACACCATCGGGTTTTACCGTGCAGGATAGGTACACAACCGCGAGGCAGCATAGCCTCGTTGGATGTATACAACCGAGAGGCCAGAAGGCACTGCGGAATACTGCAGTTGGTAGATACCGAGAGAGGCTTCAGAGTTTCGAACCATTTACGGAATCTCTCTCGTGGAGTCTCTCCGCGAGACAGGCGATCATTTCTTACGATTCGTACGTATATATACGATTCTAAACTCCCTTTGGAGTTACGCTTTATACCGTCGACGGTATTCGAGCAGCGATGCCGGAAAGTGGATAGATTTGTGTGGGTGTATATACAAGAAAGCTTGCGTGGTCTCCTGTGCGCATAGTCAACGGACTGAAACACCTACATACAACTGCTCCGCGAATATCGACGAGAATCCTGACTTGTCCATACAATATCCGATAAGGAAATAACCGAGGCGAGATTCTATAACGTTATCTCGAAGATTTTGCGAGGGGATAGAAAAGTATGGTAAATGCTTGAGAATACCGTACGAGTTTTCCTGACTTTGGGTTAAGGATGATTTTTTGCTGGAAGCGAGATATCCTAACCTTCTTACATTTACAGTTATTACGTATGTGAATGTTCATAATAATTATTTTTATAGAAAAAACTGCTTGTTGAGGTACGTGTATATTTATTTTTTAATTATTATTGGTTGTTAACTGTAAATTTGTATTTTTTCTCTTTTTTATAGGTAAAACATGTCTAAACATAGAGTTTAGAAATAGATAACTGAACTCACGTAGTTACCACAAAAAAATAGGAATGAACATTAACTTTGAATCGCATCCCTACAATTTGGATATGTAAACGAAATTTTGGATATCCGAACCCAAAAAAATATAAAGTCCTTCGAACGCTGTACATCAGCAGTGTTCATCGATTATTTCCGACACGCAAGAAAACGCTGGACTTAACTAATACTTATAGCGAAAGTAGAGAAAAATCGATCGTTCTGCCACGCGGCGTAAGTCTCTTGTCTCGCGCTTGACGACGCAATATGCCGTGTTCTCGAGGTCGTGAACTTTCGTCTCCTCGCAGTCTCGTGACTTCCCATCGCTCATCCACTTCGGGTCTACGAATTTCCCTTCTATTGCCTCGTATCGTTGCCGAATTACTCTTCAAGCGAATTCAATGGAATAATTTACAAGTTTGTCCAATATAACGGGTAGTCACTACAGTGCGGCAACGAGTTTATAAATCATTCATGATGAACGAAGAGACGATAGTCTGCGTGCACTTGTATAGATATATAACTATACTATGCGGAGTATCGATACTACACTATATGTGTATAGAGAGTTGGATTAATCACAGAGTCTTCGGTTTCATAGAAACGAAACAAAAAAAAATGTGACTTATGCTAAATAAAGCGGTCGAGAGCCCGCTGTGAGCGATAGGTCAAAACTTTGAAGAAGTTGGTACAAAGCAATAGTTGTTGCCATATAGAAATATGTTTTTTTAACTTGTGCATAGAAAGCGGCGCATTTCATAGCAATTTCAGCACGACGAAAGTGGCTCTTTGCGTAGCAGTATCGTAAGTAAGGTTTGCGCATGCGCATTGTCTTACTTTTCATCCATAGAGTAAAAAAGTTGACTTTTTTGCCCGCTAGATAACTTTTCTGCCCTTGGACCGAAAAATTATAACCTCACTTTTTACTGTCCGTCCCGCAAAACTGCTATATAAAAAGCGCCGGTTTCCTCGCGCTCGTGTGATTGCGGCCCTCGCTCCGCTCGGGCAGCAAACCTCACACTCCCCGCAAACGCCAACTTTCGGTCCTTGTTGCAAAATATATTTTTTGTAACAAGTGCAGGACTAGAGAAGCTTTGAGGAGCAGTATTTGCAGGACGAACGGTGAAAAGTAAGGTTAGCAAGGTGGTAAGGTTTTTCGGCCTTAGGGCAGAAAAGTTATTTAGCGGGCAGAAAAGTTCACTTTTTTCCCCTCGGGACGAAAAGTAAAGTAATGCGCATGCGCAAACCTTACTTTCGATACTGCTACGCAAAGAGCCACTTTCGTCCCATAAAACTGACACGAAAAGCGTCGGTTTTGATGCACGAGTTGAGAAAAGGTGATTACTTTTGCTTTAACTCCGCACGCTTGTTTCACTGACTAATTCCGATTATTAACAAGACGCTATAACGCAATACGCAATTTTAGGAAAAAATCGAAAAAAACTGTCATACCAAAAAATACGTGTCGTCAATAGCAACTGCCAGCCGAGTCGGCTACGGCGACGTGCGCGCCACCATCCGCATTTTTCACGGATTTAGACGTTGCGTTACAGAACACCTTGATCGTTGTTTCGCTCCGTGAAATTTTTAGCCCCGATATCTCAGAATCGGGTGAATCAATTTTGCTATAACTAAGCGCTTTCGAAAGATTGATCCCAAATTATATTATAAAAGCGTCAACCAAAATTTCATCCGATGTTTCAGTCCTGAGATATATCAATCAAAAGTTTCACTTCCCGCACACTTCCGGCATATTGCGCGTATGTATACATTGTAGCGTCACGCCACGTAAAAAAACTTCTTCGTAAGTACTTGACGTCGAGACGCTACCGCGCTTCTTGATCAGTCAGCGCATGAGGACGAAGCTTAGTCGCCGTTTCGAAACGGATATCTCCTCTTTCACTCTCCAAAGGCCGAGAGAACATACGGCGTTCGAAGTGTTCGCTATCCACAGATTCTCTTGGAACTCACTGAAAGTGCTTATCCCTCGGGAAGCGAGAGAGCAGATAAAAAAAAATACGAGGATGAAAAAAAAAAGAACAAAAAACGTGACTCGGAAAAAAAAGAACGAGACTATTTCCCGTGTAATTCGGTCCTCCGTATAACGTTGCCTTATGCCATCGCTGCTCTCTCAACATCCGATACGCCAAACGTTAATGCGACACGCTGTTTTACACGCATGGACGCTCGCGCGTACTGGAAATACGGTGCGCAAGACAATAGTCAAGAGTCAGATTGAGCAGAGAAAGGGCACATCGCTTCCTCTGGAAGTATTGGAAAATTCTGAACATATTTCATTAAAATCTCGGAAAATTTACAATAAAAAAATCATTATTATTGTTATTAGAATTATTATTAACTTTTTTTGCGCTTTCTGGTTTTACACGGAAGAAAAATTAACACTGTTTATTATGAAACTATAATAACAAATTCTTTACTCGATAGTTTTTTTGATCCTAATCTACGCGGAACTATCAACTCCGTTTTAGTATTTCTCGAGTCGGAATAGAGTTTGAAAAGAAGCCTTGCGGCATCGATCGACGAGTCGGTGAATAAAACATTGTCCCAGTGGCTCGTTCGCGTCGCATCGATGCAGTACCATTTGCGTTTGTGCCTCTGGCCCTTTCCTTTTTTTGTGCTTTCATATTTATTTCAATGGTTTTCTTACACCGACCCGACTGCGGTTACAATGTTTCTTTAGGCGAGCATAACATAAATCGACGAACGTTGGTACGATGCGTCTAAGCGTCAAGTATTACACGGTGGAAGTCTATGACGCGACCATCTGCCATTCTCACCGATGGTTTTCATATACTTTCTGTTTGAACTATTACGATGTACAGCATCGTTCCTTACTCGCTTCTTCCTGTTTCGAGTCTTTCTCTCTGAATCTTTATAGCGTATCTCTCGGCACTGATACCTATACGAATCCATGCTGAAGAATAGCGTATAGAGAATCGACGTTATGTTGGGAACTTTGCGGCTGATTTTTTTTACTGTACAATACGCGACTATCGACTATTTTATTCGTCGAAATACGCGCGCGTCTGCATCCGCATGGGTATAAATGGGTATAAACCACGGGGACCTTCGATAGTTGTGATAGTTATCGTGTTAGACAATAATTATGAAATTATCTTTGCACGATGATTATCAGCGTGAGGAAAAAAAAAAGTTGTTGGCACGCGAAAGAAACAATTCGCTCAACGAAACATAACGAATAAAAAAAAGAAACGTTGAAGAAACGAGAGCATCATCGCGCCTACTTTCGTAGTAATTCAGAAATTACGTTTCGGTAAGTTAACATGTAGATAAATTATATGTATACATAACGTCGATAGAAAACAGGCGCCATATAAACCCCGAAATTGAAGAGGCATCGCGTTCGGCGGTGCTGCACCTGGTCCCGACGTTGAATATCGATTTGGGCGTTCAGGTGCGCATAGGTTTAATTGACTCTAAACACGCTCGCTCTCGCTCACGCTGGTCTCTCGGAATCATCGAATAACCGAGAAACTTTTACGTAACAAAAAAAAACGAAAATCCAATTATCGATTTTTAACGTATTTTGAACCGTTTACTTTGTCGAACAAATATAGAATTAGGGACTATTGGATAATTTCATAAGGTAATAGGCCCATTTAAATGAATAGGTGTTATCGTAAAAACTTGCAAATTTTTATTGCGTGAGATATGTTTGGAACAATCTTATAATCGTAGAAAAAAAAAAACCTTTTTTTTTTGCCGCGCACGCGATCGCCGCGGAAATTAACACGACTCGATAGCGTCGACGTCAGCAAGAGGTTTTGGCCCCGTGATACACAAGTGCACAAAGCGACGACGACCTCCACGACGACGAAAATAGACCGTCGGAGTTCATAGGAGTTTAGAGCGGTATGTGCACCCCGCGCCGGTACGAAATATATGCGCACCTACGAATAGTTACAGTCGCCAAGGAATAACGGGAATCGAAGTTGGCGAGAACGATCGATAAATGGTGAATTAAGGAACAATGGAAACGTCGCTATTCGTCACTGACGATTTATAAGCGTATTTAAGAATTCGGAGTAGTATTCGGAGTATAGGGTATCGCCGAAGAAAGGTCGTGGTACTTTGTTGCGAGCGAACAGGAGAGCCCTGAGGGCCCGCAGACCGGCGCAGAACGCCCAACGAACAACACTGCAATGCAGTATAATGCAACGTCGACACGTCGCGCAAAGTGCAACTGCATCGGAAGATTCAACGGCTAGTATATTTACTATACGAGTCACGCGGAGAGTTCTCAACTGAAACGAATGTACTTTCGCTACAATGAAACAGTTGTAGCAGGAAAAAAAAAGATCAAACGATTATCTTCTTGACGGAAAATTGTGACGAAATTTACGAGAGCACCAGCGACGTAATCGCGAAAGCGAAAATTGCTTTTGAAACCATTGAATTAGTTCCACATGCGACATAGTTAAGAGTTATTCGCTACGATTTCTCTAAGTTTAGTGTGTGTTTTGTTTTTTTATCTCGCTTACTAGTGTTACTTTTATTTTCTGAGTCAAGGACCCTTTAAAAAAGTCTTCGCGAGTACCGTTCTAACCCTTTCACTCTGCCATTTATTTTTCGATGTTGAACAGAAATAAATTTCGTCCAAATTCGTTTTATATTTAAGATATTTTGACGATGATTATCACAGAAATGTTGTTTTATACGACATACTCGTGACAATTAATACAAATCTGAACTAAATTACTACTTTATATTACAATTACATTACAACTTTACACTTTATACAGATAGAAAACAAAAGTGTAACCATACGATAAATTCACGGGAATATTTTTACATTTTTTTTTCGTGAAATCAAATTTATAATTTTAGTTTGGTAACGACGAATGAAACTTATTTTTTTTCTCGATAGATTTTTTATGAATTCAGCGGTATGAAATTATGATAAAAATTATACAAATTTACGGTTTTTTTTTATAAAACAAATTACACAGCTACAACATTAATTAAGTATACTCTCTGATTGAGAATGTAAATGAAAAAATACTTCGGTGAAGTTGTGAAATATATTTCGACAAATAAAATAAGCTATCGCTCGTCAAAATCGAACGACGATTACAAATATAACTTTACAATAACCGCGTAAAAAAAATGCATGTTTATTTATTGACGTAAACTGAGTAATAATTTTTAAAAAAATTCTGGAAAATATCGCAAAAATAGCCGCAAGTGCCGTAAAATGTTGCGGTAAATTAAATGTTTTGTTTTTTCTTCCATATAAAATCGGAATTTTTTAATCCAGAGTCATGCACTTTAGTCCATTCGAGTTTTTCGAAAAATCGTTGAAGGGTGGGAGGGGAAGCATCGTTTTTTTTTTCAATAAAAAATTGAAATTTTTCAAAAAATGTTCTGAATCTCATACTTCCATGTATTTCTTCTCGCCGATGACGATTCTGAGAACAGCTTTGCCGCACAGTAGAGCGAAGCATTGAAATTTCCGAATAAAAAAACAAAAAAAAGAAGGAAGTTCCCCATAATTTCCTCGTAAATGCATGTTACAGAATACACATTTACCACAATTTTTTGTACGTTCGAACGAATCATAAAGTATAAACAGTTCCGCCAGAGAAATATACCGTAAAGAGAAAACCCGTATATTTACCTGTTACGTAATTGTTTTGCTGTCTACGAGCGATAATAATAAAGTTCTTGTAAAACAAACATCTCTCGATGTAAGCTATAGACGTGAATATAGCTATATATATTTGTTTGATATGGTGATACATTGACGCGTATTGGTACGAGAGTAATTCAGCATCGGGACAAGACCGTTAGTTACGCTACCATTTGTATATCTAAAATGCAACTTTAAACTGCACTACGGCCATCGGTCAGTGTAGTATATGCACTTTGGAGTTTTTGCGGCCAAGGTTTCGCGAATGATGTCGCTGTGTATAAATGCACTATCGGGAGAGAATCGTCTAGCCTGCGGGACACGTCGAGAGGATTGCGCACGTTGTATATATACAACGTTATAACCGTGAGTGGGCTTTTCCAAAGGATCTTCGGAATATGTGTGTGAGAACACGCGCGCGTACGTACTACGAGATAGAGCACTATATCCTTAGAGGTGTTCGGGCTCTTTATCACCGTCTATAAATCAACGAGTACACGAGGTCCGCGCGCTCGAACGTATGACACTTTACAAGCGATCAGTTCGAATCTCTTTTCTTGTATATGCGCCTCCACTCTCTCTCCCTCTCTCTCCTCAAACTCCCCTATATATTTTTCTCTCTGAAAGCTCATTCCGACTCCCTCGCGCTCACGTTACACATCTTTTCCGAAGTTGTACAGGTGAATTTTCAAACCTTTTTTTTTTCCTTTTTTTTTTTCGCTTCTCTCGACAGTCTAATAGATATGAAGGAAAGAGAGATTCATGAACGTGCCGTATCTCAATGTAAGCGTTACTATCTACTGTTACTGATACAGCGCAAAATGAAGAGGCAAAGTACCTAACATTGACTATTAGGTAACAGATTTCTCGCATACCGTATCACTAAACGTCGCGGTTCGCTATATGATTTAAGGGACTCTTAACCCTTCTGCTCCTAGCGGGATATTAAATATTCTCGTACTGTTTATATTCCCGTATTGAAAAAAAAAAAAAATACTTCTCTCGCGAAAAAAAAATCTTTGCGGTTTTTTTTTTAAATAAACAATCGCGAGAATTCATTATTACGTAAAAAAATATAAATTCAATTTTTGAGCTTTTAATATACGAGTTGCATTAAAAAAAAAACTGTTACTCGCGTATGCGCCGAATTTCACAGTGGATCTTCGGCATGCGTCGTAAATCATCGAAGAGAAGATAATACATCGATCCTGTGGAGGGTTAGTAGCCTAAAAGAGATCGAGCGAAGAGAGTCATAAACGACATCACACGGGTCTGTCGACCTCCTTTGACCCGTATTTTTTTTTTCACGATTTTCTTTACCGCTTATTCTTTATTTTTTTATTGTTGCCTTTTTTTACACCCCGTCTTATCGCGGCGAGACATGCGTAGAATTTTCAAGGTTTCGCGAGAAATCTCGGGGTTCAGCGAGAGAGGTGGGTCGTGGACGACTACGACGGCGACGACGACGGCGACGGCGACGGGTTAGACGAGGAGGAGCTCACGGGATCCTGTCACCGTGGGGTGGCCTTGTGTGCCGCGCGCACGAAATAATCATATAACAACACGCCTGACTGCATAGCTGCATACCGTAATGCATTCTCTCGCGGCGCGGTCTTTGCGCGAAGCCGCGAGCCTTGAGCCGTCTTGACGTCGTTTAAAATAAAAAAAAAAAGACAAATAAAACAGAAAATAATAAGAAACAACCGAAAGGAAACAGAAAAAAATGAGAGAGATACGTTTTGGAGCAATTCTCGAAGGGGATGGCGATGTTTCTTCGTACTCGCGATTCGCCGTTCGCCTCACTGCTATCAGTACGCCGGTAAGATAATATAATATGATATGAATAAAAAATAAATTAAATGTTTCTCCCTGTTTAATTTTTTTTTTTTTTTTTCATGTTACTTCAAATTACTATACAATACATAAGACGAATTTCATAATTTTTCAAGGTTAAGAATATTGATTTTTCGATGTATCGAAAATATGACTATTTCGCGAAGTTTTTCGATCGATTATTCTCTGATTTTCATGGGTAGATTAGTAGATATGTAGGGACGATTAACGGTAGCATTATTTTCGACATAAGTGCATTACTCGCGCCGACGTTGGATAGCGTACAGTTCGATGCACACAGACTCGCCTTACCGCGTATGTTAACGGAAATGCGTGAGAGTTCGTGACTCGATCTGGTCTTCCAGCGTTTCTCTGTCTCCGCTGAACTGCAATCGATATTTTATAGATCGAGATCGTCACGGTCAGTCGTGCATAGTTATAGTTTTCGATATTCGAATTTATTTTGCTTGTTTAATTTTTTTTATTACACTGTAAATCAAAATTTTCGGAAAATTAAATGTACATTTATATTTTTTTATACATAAATCAGTACATAAAATTTTAAGTGCAATTATGATGAAAAATTAAAAGTATAAAAAATTGTTGTCGATATTTTACTTTTAATAATTTACTCACATTTATTATAAAAAAAAAAAAGTAAAAGTAAAATCCAGTATTTTTCGTTAATTTCACTGTAAAAGCACATTAATTTTTCATCACCATTGTTAATTAAGTTTACTGTACCAGTTATGTGTAAAAACTCGCAGTACGAGTACATTAGATATACAGTTTTTTTTACAGTGTATATAGTATTTTATTTTAGCTCACGGCTGTCGGGTACACTTTACCTTGCGACTTTGCACGTTCGAACTAAATAACGAAGTTCGAGGTGTCGCGCTTTTTTTTGTTGTTTATAAGCAGATAAAGACCGCGGCTCGAGGCGTGCCAAAGGGCAAATTGATTCGTCATGCGGTAATTGAAAGGAAAAAGAGATAAAATGTAACGTTAAAGAGTGTGTCGAGTAGTAACGATCGTGTTGCAGCAGTGCTTCTCTGTACACACGCTATTTATCGTTAAATATTAAGCAGCGAAAGGGTCAAATAGATTAATTTCTAGGTGAAGGAAATTTTTAAATTGTCCATTAGCGGTTATTTATAATATCGCCGCCTTACGAAGGTCTCTCGTTAAATAACCGCTAACGAGACTCCCTCCGGTCATTTATCTGATTTCTATCGTCGTCGAGCGCGCAGCTTCCGCCGAGTAATTATCGCGTTGTCCCTGGAAGTGCTCGGCTCTCCGCATCAGAGACACTCGCCGAACGGAAGATCTCTTCAGAACACTCGCAAGTATGTATCTTTTAGTATGTATGAATCTTTTATTCGAATTGTAAAAGGATTAAATAAAAAGAACAACAATTCGATACGAATGAACGTTAAAATGAATAACGCGATAAGATGTTCGTATTATCAGTGCGTCCGAAGAATTTGTACTTATGAAACGGGTTACTCCCCTAACGACAAGTACGATCGCGCGGAACATTTTCTCTCCGCGTTATAACTCATCATCGCGAGTAACTTGCAAGTTGGCTTAATAAATGATTCAGTACACTGTTGGAACTTGTGAACATTTATCAATGAATCTTTTCGTTCCTCGCGCAGTTGTATACGCATATTAGAGACTTCCGTTTCAGCTCCTCTACGAGCTCTTTGATAAATCCTTTTTACTACTTTCGATTCATCAAGCGTAATTTATTATATCGAGAGTTGTGTGCTTTACTGTGGTAGCGAGAGTTATCTCGGCATCGGCTTGTGTTCAAACGACGAAGAACTGAACGAACCTGCCAACTCGCATTTTTTTTTTTTTTTTTTTACAAGTTCGCGGCGCAAACTAGTCGGCGCGTTAAGCGTTCGTTTGCATTAATTAGACAACTTGTGCACTTGTGGGTTCAATGGTTTTACTCGCGTTGTCAAAGCTTTGCTTCTTTCGAATAATATGTCTCTATTAATGCGCGTCTGGCAATGACGTTACAAATGTGCGAAAAATTGATTGATTAATCACATTTTTTACCATCGCGTATAAATTTTTTTTACGAATTTATTTATTTTACGATAAAAGATAATAAGTAACAAGAGAAATTGTCGGGTCATAAACACAACTCGATTAATTCTGATAGAGGAAATTTCACAAATGAATTTTTAGTCAAAAACTGTACCCTCAAGTGCGCCAAGGAAAAACTTCAGCTTTAAACATTGACAAATTTCCCATTAAAAGTAAAATGGCACTAACGATAAAATATTACGCGTGCTTTCTTCCAATTTGAATTGTGTGAACACGTTTTCTTTTTTTTTTCTCGAAAGTAACGAGTAATCTACAAAAAAAAAAATAAAAAAATGTCGACTCACCGATTCAGAGCTTACAGGATCAGCAAACTATAATCATCGTTCGGGTAGTAAAACGTAAACAGTTGAAAAGTCAGCGCTTCATTGGTGAATGTATTTAATCAATTTTCGTCGGCACCCGTTCACCCTTTGTCGATTTTTTTAATTAATCGCTGATCGATCGAACTGAATAAATAATATAATTGGAATCACGATGATTTAAAAAAATAAATTTTATTCACAATCACGTCACACGATTGAAGCCTTAACTGGAATAAGCGAGGTTATCGTGAGAGTCTCGCGATGATCGGTCGAGACTCGCCGGCCGATTGACTGACGGTTGTGTTGCTGTGTGTACGCCGCGCGTAGTACTGACCGAGGAGCACGAGCCCGAGCTAACGTGTATAGGGAGTAAGAGAGTAACACACACACATAGAAGCGGCATAAGGCGGTCTTCTCCGGCTGGCGCACAGGCACGGCAGCGGGCGCACACTGTTCGCGAGGGCATAAACGCGCGCGACTCTCGCGCCGCGCGGCACCGTGTAAATCGACGGAAAACACCGGCTTTCGTGGAAACGGACGAGAATGCCTTCTGCTGCTGGTTGTGTTGTGTGCTTATAGAAATATAGGTTGTCTTTCGTGCAGCGTGAGGTCGTTTTCGATCGATGTCTGTGCGCAGACTGGCGACTCGCCTCTTGCCCGAGACCGCTCTCGCTGCCTCGCGTTCGTCATTCTGTTCCCCCACGCCGCCCCCCTCCCTTTCTCGCTACGCCACTGAAAACTTACAGTGCCACATGTTTACTCATTTGGTTTCACACACGGCTAACCGAAACCGTCTCTCTTCTTCGTTTCTCTTTTACACTCTCTTTCGTACAAAAGTTCGTTACTTTTCGAGCTTTGCGTCGTTCATATGCTTTAATCGCTGCAGCTATACGTACTTCCTCTCCGTGGGGATTCTCCCGCGACTGACTGAATCCCCGGCGAATATTTAACCCTAAAAGTTTGTTAATTGTTCGCGTAGAGACAAGTCCCTGAAATCGCGGAGGATCCCGCGTTTTAAAGTTGACTTAAGTAGTTGGGATTAAGGTGCGATCATTCCGAGGGGCAGTTTTGTGGCATTGAGAATGACGATAAGGAAATACCTATTTTATTTAGTTTGACGCTTATTAGATGTGAGGGTTATAATTGCCGATGAGAACGCCTACTTTGTTTCCAGTGCTTCTTGGCTTTCAGGGAGAAATACCTTATTAGTGGATTCTCAGAGGAAAAGGGGTAAGTAAAGCATGCTTGTTGAATAAAAATCTCATTTTTAACTTTAAAAAATCAATGTCAATAATCGATTAGGATAAGAAGACTACTGCTGCTCCCCGTCCGACAGCCGGTCGAATAATCGTATGTTATTCGGAAGGACAATCCGGAAGGAATATTTGCTGTTTTTTTTTTTTCACTTCATTATATTTTCATCGATATTAGCGCTAACTTCCGGATTGTCAGTGCAAATTTGTTAAATTCTGTGCGGTGAAAAATATTAAAATCCGTACATTTCGAAAATAAAACGAATAACATGTATTTATTCGTCCGGATAAAATAGTTTAAAATACCACTAAATCAATACGCTGTGGCAATTTGCACCCCTTTTCCGTGCCTTGTATCTCGTGTCTCGTGAATGTTAACACTTTGTTCCGAAACTCTATCGTGTCTTTTTCATATGTGTATATCGTATAATATCTGGACATTTCCATTGCTAAAACGGAAATTTTATTATATATATACGGAATATTTCTGCTTCCATAAAATCGATAATGCGTTCTGTTTCCTTCGTATATGGAGAAACCGTGTGTATGTGTGTGTTCTGTGACTTTTAAAAATAGTATTTTTAGGTGTGCGTAAGCCATTTTGGAATCCCTTCCTCAACAATTTGTATATTAATCCGTTCAGCCACACTGAATCGAATGCTTTTTCCAAGTCAAGAAGCGCCGCGCCAACCAGTTGGCTGTCGTCCACTTATTAATTGATATCTGATAAAAATGTATGAATTGCGCGTGTCGTAAAAGTTGGTATTTGAATCCAAATTGCATATCAGGGATAATATTGTTACTTTTACAGAACGCAGTGATTTTTGTGTTAATTATCGATTCGTAGACTTTACTTATTGCCGGCGTCAAACTTATGGGACGATAACTCGAAGGATCGTTTGAATTTTTACATTTTTTCAGTACAGTATTGGCAATACTTTCGCTCGCTTCCACTCCGAAAACTCAGCCATGCGGCGGTTGTGATTGAACTTAAATTTCGCTGTAATATTAATTCTATGGGGGTGACAATTTCTTCAACGCTTTTTTAGCGCAAACTGCACGTTGTACACAAAGATGAACTTTTATAAACATTCTTTGCTTTGTCGTTAATTTATACTCTTGTCGGACGAGTAACATACGTTTATTCGTCCGGCTGCTGGACGGTTAACCACTCCGTTAGGATAAACGTTGCGATAAAATATTCCGTTTACTGTCAGCAAATCAATTTCGGTGAAAGTACAAATTCTGTGTTGTTGTTTCGTTGATATATTACGGAATACGTGGTCATTTAGAATCGAAAAAAGACCTTTTGACTCTGATATTTTTTTTTTTCAATCTCATCGGACTCTCCGGAAGAATTTTTCAACAATTTTTTTTTGCGTAGAGCCATTTGCAGAATAAGATACTGTCGTGTTCACTGCATTTACCATTGCGAAGCGTAGTAATTTACGCACTTTGCGCACTGACTCACAGTGCAATTTAGAAAGGCTTATATAGAGTTGTACATAATCTCGTTGAAAGACAACGTAGCCATACAGCTATATATATTTAGACTCTTCGTTAAACCATTTCGAAGCCTCGATTATGGCAGCGTTGTGGAAAGTGCGAAGCGACGAGAACTTTCGCGTTAGAGAGAGTAATTCAGTATAATACTATAGACATATATATACATATACTACATGCGCAACATCGTAAAAGTGTGTACTGCAATCTTCTCGGAGTGTCGCGCGTGTCCCGTGAATCGTTTGAATTTCGTCATGGTTACCCGAGAGGGTACCCCCCCGGCCCTCGCTACGGATTATTATGTACATGTAGTTTCCGGTCATCTTCGCCGAGTACCCGCGTTTCTCAACGACGACGAAAAAAACTTGCGAAGTAATGTTGTCCGCGTTACGTCGCTTAGCCATTCTTTTGGATAATCATCTAACCTTCAAATTTCAAATAAAATCGAGTTTTTGTCTGGTTTCGCTCGGCGAACTCTATGGGAATTTGGTTACGATATTTGATTGACGAGATAAATGATTTAAAAGAGAAATTAAAAAAAAAACGTATTATTTTTTAAGTCCGACAAGAACTAACAAGATATTTCATTTTCCATCGACGGCTTTGAAAAATTGATAATTTTTTTTTTTTTTTTTTCGAAAAATTAATTTATCTCGAAGCGCTCGATGTCCTATTAACGGTTTTCTGGAGAGAATATACGAATGCATTTGTCATTGATGCATACAACCCTGTCGTCGCCTAACTATCGAAGCCTCCGAAGAACATCGCATTGGAATATTTAATGCCGCGTGTGTCATCTGACCGAAAGTTCATTAGGCATTCGACCGACACGACAGTAGTCTCGGCTACTGTGAGCTCCGAGGAATGTATCTTTGCCTCTCGCTCGCTTCCTCCTTCGTTCTCCTTCTCTTTATCGTTAGATTCCCACCCCGAACAAGCCGACAAAGCGATCTGTTCACCACCGATTCCTCGGATCGACGAAGCCTGTACCTACTTATCTATCACGCGCATCGATCGCATATAATACCGACGATAACATATATATCTTTTATATCTACCAACTGGCGATTCAAGATTTTTCTTGGATTAGGGAAGCTGAGCGGAAGAAAATCCATTGGAAAAACGGAACAAGTGAACGAAACCAAATTAGAAAGTCGAACCGATACGAACGCTACTGAAAATCTACTGATATACCACGTTTCTGATTGCAACTAAACGAAAAAAAAGTGAAAAGAAAAAAAATATCTCCGAGTTATAGTTGTTTCGTTCGAAGATTTATCTCGCTTGAAATTTCACACTCGATGATTTTTACAGCGAGAAAATAAAAAAAACGAAAGTAATCGCTTCCCTCTGCGAACAATAAGAATCTCGCGGGAAAAGCAAAATCTCTGTCTTCTCGTTTTGCCGAGAAGTGTGAGTGGTTCGGATGCACTCTCTCGCGGATACAATAGTGAAGCGGTATGAAATGAGTCCGGAGGCAAGAGGCTTCCGGGCCTCGTGCCTTCATTCGACGGCACATGCATTTAACCGTCAACAATATTCTGTTCGAACCTATAGATACGGTTTTGTTATCTATGTACGCGTTGTACCGTGCATCGGGGTCGCTTAATAAGCTACTAACAGGTTGGGGTCGCTTCCCCTTTGCCGCATGCAAGTGTCTCGACAAATTTCCGCCTAATAAGGGACACGGAGTTTCGATTGTTCTTTTTTTTTTATTCGTTGATTAACTCGATTTACAGTTTATTACAAACAATTCATCCCCAACGAAATAAAGTAAAAGATATATATTTATATATAATATAAATCGGAGAGATACTATACTTTTAATATTTTTTTTAATTTTACTATAAAAGGGCTTTCAATATAAAAATAAATATATAATGGTATAAAATTTCCTTTGAATTCACTGCAAAAGTACATTAATTTTTTATTACTATTGTACATCGAATATAATAGTCCCATTTATGCATAATAACTTGTAGCACCGGTACAAAAAATTTACTTTCTTTTAACAGCGTAACTAATAATATGAGTAATATATCTATATTTATATATTTTTAATATATTCCTTATATATTTTTTGCATATACTTTTTTTCATATAGGTATCGAATATTCTAGTAGAAATAACATGTTTCATAGACGATTTTCTCCAAACAGCTCGGACTCGCGTAAATTATGTTCGGTCCTCAAGAGTAAACATATACCATCGATTCATCAGATTTTTAACGATGGATTGGTCGTTTTTATCCGTTATTCGAGACCGAGAAGCAATTCGGAGTTCTCTTGTCCGAAAATTCGCGTGTGACTTGGCGAGTAGGCGATATAGTCTCACGCGCGACTTCGCATTCTCCGGACCGACGATGAATATAGCTTAACTATTTATAGAGAGCGATGTGTTAGCCAGTGAACACAGCGTACCGGAGAACTTGGAGAGATGAGACGAGCGCCGGGGGCGGAGGGGAATTCTCGTAGTCGAGGAAACGGCCAGACGCTCACGAGACTCGTATACGTATATATATACAAAGAGCGTTAAAGGTATATTTGCGCGTATTTGCGAGTGAACTCAATATGACGACGCGATCTTCTCGAGTGGACAACCGAAAATCCATGACGATGACTCGGAGCGCCTATAATCCCATGAATCTGACAAAAATTATAAATATGTGGATTGGGGGGCGCGAAAAAAAAACTCCGCTATTTTTAGCATCCAATAAGTAATTCTTCTACATCGCGACACGCGACTTGTGAAGTAAAATCGTATACGATACGTATATAAACTATTTCGTCGTACAGCATGAATTGCTGCATAAGGAAAGCTTCGGTTTCACGATTTTTTTTTTTTTTTTTCGAAATTTTATAATTATTTTATCTTTCGTAAAAAGATATAACTATCTTTCAATGACAATTATTTTAAACAAGTAATATAAGAAGAAAAGGCAAATTACCATATTATTTCCACGGTAAAAGCAACTAAAAATGCAGATTGGGATAAAAATGTCTGTAGCCGCCTATTAGATATCCGTATGGATACGAGAGTTAAGTTAGGACTCTTCGAAGACAGAATATTATTACGAAAGTACGAGAAAAGACGAGTAGCCGAAGAGCGTTCTTCTCATCATCCTTCTGGATATCGTAACTCCGCGATGTATAGAGCCAAAGGATGCCACAACGTATCTGCCACATGCTAATGAGAAGACTCTTATACTGCGGTTCGAGGCATTGTTAACGATCGACCAACAAACGAGCCTTAGATACAGAAAGTTTCAACGTGACTATCGCGGCAGATGTATGCAGCAATTTTGAAATAAGAACTGACATAACACGGAATATACCTATAATGTCTCTCGGCAGCATCGTTCGGAGTCCGCAGGGCTACCGCGATCGTTAGTCCTCTTTTGCAGGTTCCGATTGCACAGCTGACACTTCAACAAGACTCAACAATGGAAAGCAAAAAAAAAAGGTACGTCGTTTACATGCTTCGAGTCACACTTGCCATCATCTCAACCTCGCGTTCTGTTATCTGCACACGTCAGTTTCCGAACTTTCCCTTCGTAACAAACCGGAAATGTATCGAAGTTTGGATTCGAATGCATTCTTCGTAATGTGCATATTTTTTCCTCCTTTTCATACACATAAGCAACTAAAGCGCCGTATTCGTGATTGTGGGCGAAACCGTTAAATCAACATAACGCGAGTAAAAGTAACGCGAAAGTTTCTGCATATTATTATTTTATTTAAGGTAGTTATGTCGCTTCGCGTTCATTTCGCATAAGTTCGAAAAAGATAAGAGAAAATTGCAAATACTTCTCGATGGTCTAAAAATCTGAAAAAATTCATGCATATTAAAGGTACTGAAAAGATTATTTTGCATAATAATAATTCCAAAATATTATTCCAAATTAATTGGTCAACAAATTTCCCGGAAACCCAACTTTTTTTTTAATGGAAATAATTCGTTTATTTTTCTGAATACGAATGAATTTCTTCAGATTTTTCGATTTGCTTCGATTTTTTTTTTATATAGAAAAAATGTGTGAAAAAACACAATCATTGTTCCCGAACTGAAAAATAATACTGTTCAAGCCGTTGCCGGTCCGTAAAAAAACTTAAAAAATGTGAAATAAAATTGTGCTCTTGTAATATTGTTGCTAAAAAATGATAATAACAAACATTTGTCGAGTGATAAAGAAAACCTTTGGAGACATATACACTAAAAAAGAACTGTAAATTTGATGTACTGCTACTGGAAGTTTTTACGCATAAAAAAAAGCATGTTAATTAAAATAAACTATTGAAGTTCAAGTACTTTTGTAGTAAAATTAATATTGATTGTTGAAAGTCATGTATCGACTACTGTTTTCAATATATACCAAACATACATTTTTCATGACATTGCATTACATTTTCAACAAATTTGTTTGAAGTGTGTTTCATAGTTTTCACCGAAAATCTAAAGGGACATTGATAATCATGAAATAAAAAAAAATGATATTTTCATTTTTGGAATTATAGAATTTTTTTTATAAACGGCATTTCATTTCAATTCCGAACAAAGAAAATAACGTCATGCTGTATTTTTAGCACAACAATTTCATCGACCAATTTCCAATGCGTTGCGCTCGGTTGCGAGTGTTCGTCCGTGTGTCGGAGTTCCACAAATGGTAAAATCAGGAAATCGTTTTCTTTCTACCCTTTAGAGTCTTATAGCAATCGTGTAGAGTCAGCGCTCTATGCGGCCACGTGTTCTGCCTCACGCTTCGTTACGAGAAATCCAGAAGGAGAAACGAGGTGGAAGCTTTATAGCGTGAGCATCTCTTCCGAGAGATTTGCTTCGCGCTCGTACCCTTCTGCACGATGGAAGGTGCGCAACGCGCACATATGGAGCGAAAATAAAATAAAATAAAAATGAAGAAAAATGAAAAATAAAAAGAAGCCGAAGAAGAAGCTGGAAGTTACGCGCGGAGAGAACCGGCGAGAGTTGACCAACCGAGGAGGGACAATGATCGTTACGGATTCAGGTTGACTGGCCTATGATTACGGTATTACTCTGCCTCGTTTTCTCGCGACGCCGCGGACACACGGGCATCGCGAAGATGCGCTCTTATTTATATAGAACACACGTTTACAGGTCGGTACGTTCGGTAATCCTAACAGCGCAAAGCGACACCATAACTATGCGAAATAACGACATCGCGAATTTTTCGATAAAATTAAACAATGCCATTTTAACAATTCGAAAAGCCAAGTTATCTTCCCGCGGCTGCGTACAAAAATGTTCATTATTCAATGAAAAAAATTAAAAACAATTCGATACATACATTTTTTATAAACATCTTATTTTGTTTCAACAATAAAATAAAATTTCGTTCATAAAAATATGCATCTACCGCATTGCCTTTCTTTCGTCAAATAATCAACATTTTCGTGTTTAGCTGCTCAAAAGTAATAATAATAATAATCTACTTTCAACGCACCCGATCCTTTTCAGTACGTAATAATAATAATAAATAAAAAACAAGTAATAAAATTATTAATAAAAACTAATCAAAGTGTCATTATTATTATTAGTTTATCCGTTCAGCGTTGTTTTTCCGTGCATTCATATGTGTAATTCCCACAATTAATCGCGATCTCTTTGAAAATATCCACGATTTCTTTCGAAGCATTACGTTTGTACTAAATCGACCGAAATGCTCTCGAAAAAAAAGGAAAACGGTCCCAACAATATGTTTCGCAAACCCGCCAGTATTATAATGAATTTATCTTAAAGCTAACAAATGTCGATTACACACGCGTATGCGGCGATCTTTATAAAATGTCGAATAGATTTTCGAGTGGCGTTTTTACTAATATCGGATTGAAAGAAACTGACCTACAGTTTCACATAAAACACGGAATAAAGTATAAATACGCAATACTACGCGTTCATGCGTACCCGCATGTACCTCAGGTGGCCCGCACGCTCGTCTTCCTCGCGTAGATAAACTGTCCGGCAAAAACTGGACGTTCCACCGTTGAAGAGTACGCAGCAAGATGCATAGCGGCGCAGTCGCGATGCTGTGCTTTTTTTCCCCCTCGCAAGCCCCATTATCCACCCGGGATGCCGTGCCAACGGAGGCTTATTCCAAGAGGTGGAAGGTACGCTCCGGGTATTGCGTCGTCCTGAGTTTCTGAGATGTTTCTGGATGACACGACTCAACGTCCCCGGGTCCATCTACGACAGACCGTCCATGCGTACCCGCGTCTCCCGCTCTCCGCGGATCGCAGCGTCGAGGAATCGTCCCAAGCGCCATCGCGACGCCTTATCTTTTTATTTTCTCTTTTCCACTTGCCAAGTCTTTGACCGACCAATTCACTCGGTTGATTTTTTTTCGAACATCCATATCCATAAGCGTCGCCTTCGTGGCTCTGAGTGTTCGTTACGCGGCGACTCTCGACGTTAAAATGGCGCCTATCCTTCTTGTCCGATAAAATAGGAAAACTAGCTATTTCGTTGCCTCGGGGCAATTTCACGATTATGCGACGTAAGACGCAAGAGGTAATGGGCTCGATGACAGAGAATCCTGACGCCTTGGTTTTACTACCGAACGTTCGTACGGTACATAGCGTGCGGAATCTCAAAAATAATGTTGTTACTCTGCGCGCGATTTATGAAAAATTATAGAACAAAAATTGAATAATTTTTTCTTATTAATAAGTACACCTCTGCAAAAAAAAATGGTCTCACAATACTGATAAAATAACAGACATCGCTGCTGGAAGATTAATTTGTTTTATTTTCGAGACGTTTGGCGATGGATAGTCTCCAGTGGAAATAATGCATCGAAAATAGAACGGAAAACGGGTTACGCAAATTAATAACAATGACGAGTCGTTGACGATCGCTGATTTTTTATTTTCGCTGCATCACTTCCACTGGATGGTGTCTAACGCCGAAAAAAACACGTTACTCCTCAATATATGTATCTTTCAGTGAAAATAAATCATTTTAATTTCTTCGATAATTTTCAAGAAAAAAAATTCGAAATTCGATACGGTCATCGCACCGCTTAAGGGTGTAATATCGCCATTAAACCGCAAATTAACGTTTGGAAATTGAAGAAACGCTTGTCGTTTCCGTTGAAATTACTCTTTCGTTAAATATTGCTGCATATCTTTTAAACGGCTCGTTAAATCCGTTTCTATCGGCCAATTTTTTTTTTCTCTTTTTTATAGTGATATTAGTAACTCGAGTCGACAGCTCGACGATTAGTCGTCGTTGTTACAGTTCGGTCATATAATAGTAATCTCGGAAGCCACTGGGCGTCTGTACGGCTCTCGCGTGTAATCGTCGAAGAGAAGTTAAACGAGTCGTATGAAGCTTGGGGGCGCGCGCCGCTCGCGCTCTCGAGGTCCAGAGTAAATTTTATAGGATGCAGGTACTAACTCACTGCCGTTACGCTTGTACGAGGGGCTCCCATGTGTTTTCCTGTCTTTCCTCAGTTCCTTAGAGCAGTTTCACCGGTTATAGTAAAGTTGCGATAATTACCTGTGTGAGAGACTCTCATATCCGCGCCGAGAAATAGAATTGTCCCTGCATGCAGCGAACTACAGTTGCGATACTCGTAATACTCGTAAAATTTTTACCCTACGTGGTCGTTCGCCAAGGCGTACTTCACCGAGAGCGTCGGACAGCGAATGTGCCGCGATGCGAGAAACGCGACTCCCGGTTTGCCAGGAAGCGCGAGCGTGGCGAGAGAAGTCCGTCCAGGAAGTGCCACAAGATCATTACTACAGGCGTAGATGAAGATGAAAGAACGAGGCGTGGTACTTTGCGTTCAGTGCGAAATTCACCGCGGATACCCGCTTACCTATGCGGCTATACGCGGATATTAAATGATAATGTTATCCCCTCACCTATCCGCTCCTGTTCGCGGTTACCTGTCGTTCGCATGACTGATATGGAATGCGTTAAATGTCGTTGATACGTTATCATTATCCTTGTTGGCTGCTTCTTGCTTTTATTATTGCTGTTATTATTATTATTATTATTATTATTCGGAGAACCAACGATTATTCGCGCATCAACGAGCACGTCTTGTAGCACGAAAATGATCAATCATCGTTATATGGTTTTTAAGGGACTGAGAAAATTTTATAACGTTTATTATTGACTTAATAAAGATCGATAAAAATTGATATATATGACGAGGGAATAGTTATAATCAGTATTAGAAATAGTACCGTTCACTTTCAACCTTCTTCGGACTAGTTGTGCAGGTGCAACGATAAATCGGTTAATAGTTTATACAATATTATACCGAGGCATATACGAAATTCTGATAAGAATCGTATAGATACGATTATAAAGTATGTATTATAGTGTACACAGCTAGATATTTGTCTGCAGCGCGTAGTTGTGGTTGTTATGAATTTGTTTGCATCGCCGGGATTCGAGGTGCGTTGACAACTCGGTGCTGCTGCAATAACCTATTAATGTAGCGAACTTTGTAGCAACAGGTGTTTCGTCGCCGTTGATGAGAGTAAATGAAGGTTTCTAGTGGTCTGGACTTTTGGTGGGGGTTTTTTTTATGAGAGTAAACTATCGACAAGGGGCTTCTAGAGGGTTGAGTACAGACGACTATTACCTACTGTAGATATTACGACGACGAATGATGAATTAAATAAATTGTCGGACACGTTTGGCAGAGCTCGTCGACAGAAATTAGCTCTTTCGTGTCCGTTTGCGAGTTGAAAAAATAAAAATAAACTCCACCATCGCGAAATAAAGATACAAAGAACAGATTGTGAAAATCGTTGTTGAAGAACAACGCGGATAAACAATGGCCGAATCTCGTGAATAAGAAGAAATAAGACGTAGTAGAAGTGTAAGAATCTCCGGAGGCTCTTCGGACTTATTTGCCATCTGGCACATGGAGGCCTCAACGGTTAAGTGGAGGAAAATAGTACCCACTTCGCGTGAACGCACGAACTCACGGGCGGCATGCTTCTTAGGCATCTCTTATTGTTAGCTCACTCTCGTGCCAATGATTGCAGAGCGCCGAGCACAGCCGCCCGCGACAGAGCGAATCCCGGGAGGTTCCTCCGCGCACGATACCCCGGCATGTCGCTCTTTCGCTATGTGCGATTTGTGTGGCAGAGAGCCTCGGAAAACACTTGCGAATCGGTTCACTCACCTGGTCCGAAGCGTTCTTAGTTTCTACGTCTTTGTTTTACGCTTTGCCTTTTTTTTTTCTTTCAAAAGCTACTTTTAGGTTCTTTCACGATTCTTCGAAACCCCATAAAACCCGTCCACTAATGTCGATGCCCACGTTTGCATCCGTTTTCAACAATTCTTTCGATTCAGTTTGACGTTTGACGAAAATTCGATAAACTGAATCGAAATAAATTTAGTTTATCGAATTTTCGTCACCGTGACTTGCATTGTTCTTTGATTCAGATGACCGAATCGATATCTGCAAGGGAGGACGGGGTAAAATCTGAGGCAAAATCGCCACGCGAAAACAACATTTGTCTCTTATAGAAATTAAACATAAAAAAAAATCTATTAAGTTTCAAACAAATTGAGATAAAATTTAAAATAAATTGCTATAACATTTGAAAAAAAAATCTTTTAAATATTTAATGTTTAAATGAATTTCGCGTCAATTTTTTCATTTGATCTCCTCTGTGCCCTTTTACCCGGTCTCTCTATAAATAATATTCCTTATGTAAATTTTCCGATCATCGTTCGTTTTATATCTTTTTATATATCTATCTAACAAGTAAAGAAATAGGCGTTCCCATAAACTAGACTTCACCGTCGCAGATGCGTAACATCATTACAACTTCGATGATTGCGCGAGAGAGTTAAGTAATACCCAGCGGAATTCGCAATATTTTTCAAACCGCCTATCGTTGGGAGCGTCAAGCAAAAGGATGTTCGCTCCTTCCGCCATCAACTGTTGGACCGTTCAACGTTTATTTTTCAACGAAATAGTAAAAGAGTGTTAAGCGGAGACGCGGATAAAGATAAAGGGGAGAAAGAGAGACTGCAAACCGACTCGACGTTTAACAAGCCGATCCTCCCGAAGCTGCTCTCGCTGCAGCAACTTTCCGAGAAGAGACCGGCGTAACGCAGCTATTAAGTAAATTAAACCAATTAGACGTGGAAAGAGAGAAGATTCCGAGTTATATACGCGTCCCGCTACTGAATGCACTTATGCTCGATCTTTCCTCGAGAGAGGAGAAGATAAAGAGACCATAAGGGCTCTCTATACTCGCGCAGCTGTGATTTTTCCCCGTATCATCGTTGCATCTACGCTATGCTTCTCATCGATCACACGCTGCAAAAAGTCACAAAGGTCCTTAGATATTGGAGTCTCGTCAGACTTGGCAGAGATATTTAAATTGGAAATATTTGCAATTAAAAACAAAAAAATGTGAAGTTAAGCGTTTTTCTTGTTCGCGTTGTCATTCGCGTATTTTTCGGTGTATCAAATACCAACAAAGGTCTTTTTTTTATATGAGATGTATTTGAAAGAGGCCATGGAGAAAACGTCGCGTCGCATCTGTTAACTTAATTGACATTATTAACCCGGGCAAGGTCTCGCAGGGTGCCGTAGACGCTCCAGAGTCCGATGACCGAGGCCCACAGCTCGGTATATTTTTTAATCGTCTTGCGGTTGTGCACCACTTTCTTACCTATGTCTTTCATACAGGCAGTAAAGCATAATCCATATATCAGATAACATGCGGGATCGGCTAAGAAAAGACAGAAACGCGTTGAAATTGACTGGGGTGTCGAACACCCCATGCGATTTTTAATTTAATGATATACATTTAGCCAAAGTCTGTCGCGCCAACGGCCATTATTTGTCGCCTTAAAATATAATGCGAGATAACAGTAACAATATCGACAAATTGTATTAATATTAAGGTAATTATGTCGCTTCGCGTTAATTTCGCATAAGTTCGAGAAAAATTAGAGAAAATTGCAAATACTTCTCAATGGTATAAAAATCTGAAAAAATTCATGCACATTAAAGGTACTGAAAAAATTAATTGGTCACCAAATTTCCCGGGAACCTAACTTTTTTTTTAATGAAAATAATTCGTTCATTTTTCTGAATACGTATTATGAATTTTTTCAGATTTTTCAATTTACTTACAATTTTTTTTTGTATGGAAAAGATGTGTGAAGAAACACAATATTCAAAGTAAATTGAAAAATCTAAAAACATTCATACATATTTAGAAAAATGAACGAATCATTTTCATAAAAAAGAAGTTGGGTTCCCGGGATATTTGTTGACCAATTAATTTTTTCATCAATTTGTTAATAACATTTTGGAATTATGATTATGCAAAATTAATCTTTTCGGTACCTTTAATATGCATGAATTTTTTCAAATTTTTATAGCATCGAAAAGTATTTGCATTTTTGCATGATTTAACGCGAAGCGACATAATTACCTTAATATTGATACAATTTGTAGATATTGTTATTGTTTCTCTATCGTCAATAACAAAATATCTTCTTCTTAGCCGCCGCTGAAGAATACCATTATAGGGTTTTCAGCTAATAATTTATCTCGATTTCAAGTTGCTGTAAGATACCCGCAAATAAACATACAAACATTTATTTTTTGCAGTCTTTCAGGTTCCATCAGCCATTGTGTACAACGGAAAAGAATGATAAAAATGGGTTTTGTTTATAAATATTGTTAACTTTCTCTCACACCGTCATCATGTATCGATTTAGATAATTTCTTATGTCGAAAAAAAAATAGCGCGCTTATTCTCGAGTTAAAGACGAAACTAACGAAGCGCAACATTGTAATCGAATAATGCTTTGATTTTTTATTTCGCGAATAATAATGGGAAAACAGGCAGAAACCAAACGAATTATATCAACAAAATCATTTTATTAGTGTTATTATTATTATTATTCTAATATTTTACATACACTTTTTTTTACGACAACTATTTGACTAACGTGACTACAATGCGTATCACAGCAGTTTTTTCAGGTAGACATTCCCAATGTCAGTCTCGGTAGCTTAATAAAGACTATGCCAATGTATGTTGTACAAAATGTTAATTCACCTCGTATGTACAACGAAAAAGATAAACCTAAGAAGAGCAAAGAAAATGTAAATAAAAGAAAAATAATTGACGCACCACAACAGATTCGCGATTACGATTTTACGTAATAAAAAAAATTGCGTCGATGTTTTTTTTTTTTTTTTTTCGTGGTAAAATATATATAAATACGTACAGACGATATAACGGTGATGATACGAAGCTGCGATTGAACATTGTTTGAACATAAAACGATATGTTGAACATGAGAATCGCGTATGGAGTTATGAGTTTAGTATGCAACCATATTCCACATTGTTAGCGTGTTACATCTAACAGGGACAGGTCTATTTTTTTTCATTTTCTATGTACATTCATCTCGACGATCGAAATCTACCGATACCCGGAATTTCTAATGGAAACCGAAACAATATCCAAAGATCCGCAAACGTTCGATCGCCGTTCAGAAAATCTATCGGAGGTCAAGTAATAAGTTTTCTTTCGTTTCTATCGACGCACGGTTCACAATGACTTATTCAGGGACATCGGAGGGATCGCAAACGCGCGGACGACTAGTCCGCGATTGTCGATGAATCAACGATCGAACTGCGCACTCGAAGAATCTTTAGTTTTCTTAGGAAAACCGGAGAGCCGTGAGATGTAATCGCTTACGGATGAATATTTGTACAAATTACATATTCCCTGATACTCGGAACAAATATCACAAATTCATTAACATATATCGCGCGATAAACAACGGAACTTAAACGTTAATCCGCTTATAGAATATTAAATAATATATTTTTGCTATTTACAGAAGGATAGATCGACCGATCGATAATAAAGTCTCGCGTCATGAAAACTCGTTGGGAATTTCGTGATTAGTCAGTCACATAAAAAAATTATTTTGAGAATTGCGACGAAAGATTGCGCGGATCGATCACTATCCAGGATGTGTATTTTTTCATCTCAATTCTTCGATTTATTCCTCTCCACTCTCCGTCAATTTGTCGAGACAGTCGTAAGACTTCGACTGGCCAAGAAACCTGCAAAACAAAATATTTTTGGTTATTCGATTAATTCTCGTACTTGAGATCACAGTAAGCACAACGTCCACTAATGCATAGATTTTTATTTCATGAGAAAAAAGGTTTCGATTCTATAAGTTGATAATGATAATAAAATGCTATTCTGCTGCGAGGATCGTGCAAAAAATAGTGTAGAAAAATAGTCAGTCAGTTGTTGTGAAGATTTAAAAAAAAAAAGTTGAAGAAAATAATTGTCAGTTAGAAAAAAAATAATTATGCGTGAATGTGACGATAAGCAACTTTTCCCCTTTAGCAATGTTTTTTTTTTTAGTGCATCCCTTTCGAGTTAAGAGCAGAACAAAAAATGGTTAATAAAGCAAAGCAATGAACTAACCAATTGGTACAAAGCGTTAATCTTTATCATCGTTTGTTCAACAACCGTTTGTGCGTTGGATCCCGTCGTCCGACGTGGAGTATCAATTTTCCGGGTTTGGCAGCTTTGAAGAATTGCAAAGCTTTCGCGTGTGTGAGTCCGTCCATTGGTTGTCCATTGATAGCCAATATCTCGTCGCCCGCGCGAAGGGTTCCCTCCTCGGCGGCTTGTCCACCGGTCATTACTTCTTTGACAAAAATTCCCATACTTCCCTTGTTGCTGTCCGATCCGCCGACAATGGAAAATCCTAATTTTTTCGTGGCTCCCTTCTCCAACGTGATCGTCAACAGATCCATCGACAAGCTTGTGGCTCTTCGCGGCCGAGCGGCTGGCATCGAGCTTCTCTTACGCATAACTTGAAATTTCCTCATTCCCGTTATCTTCGTTTTCGAATCGTTAATCTCGTCGCCAACATTCATTGTGCTCATCGACACGCTTTTTCCGTCTTTCGTTAAAGCACCGACGACCCGACAGCAACTCGTCGAATCTTCTTCCTCCATCGGACGAGAATTATCGTTCTTGTCGACGTGTCGGCTCGCCGTTTCGTTGAGAGTCCAAACTTCGGAATCGCTTCGGGTTCTCGTGATCGGTTCACCCCACGTATCCCCCAATTCTCCTCCGAAATTAAACGACGGCTCTCTGGCTATTTGAAGTTCGACGATTCCTTGACAATTCTTTAGAGCGTTTCTCGCCTCGATTGCGGACATTCCTCGCAATCTTCGTCCGGATACCCGAACAACTTCGTCACCGACGCGAATTTGCTTGGATTTAGCGGCTTCGCCGCTGACCTCCAGTTTCGAAACGACGTAAAATGGCCTAACTGCTTCGCGCTTTTCAACGCAAATTCCGAGATTGCCGGCTCTCTCGACGGATAACCGCATTGTCTTCAATTCTCGACGTATCAGTGTTTTGCTCGACGACGACGGTGGTGGCGGCGGTGGCGGAGGAGCCACGGGCGACGCGAAGACCGGTCGTTTTATAGGATTTATCGGCGTTGCGGCATCGCCTCCGTCCGATTCCATATTCGATCGCGATCTCTTCGGGCTGTAATACTGAACGTAGTTGAATGGTGCTGGTGAGCGAATTTTCGACGACGGTGGACTATCTTTGCTCGGCGATGCAGCGTTCTCCAATAGATTGAGAACGCTAGCATTCGAGGCTTTTCTTCCCTTGAGGGCTACTTGAGTTCTTCGGTCTTTTTGCAGATTTTGAAGCTTTACACGTTGAGCGAGAGGCATCGTATCCTCGTCCCGTTGAGTTTCACGCTTAATCGGCATCCTGGGAACGTCTCTACCAACGTTTATTCTCGTTTCGGTATTCGCAATGCATTTTTTTGGCGTACGATTGTTACGCGTTGACGCAATTGTTCCGCTTTTCGGTGTATTGCTGTTGTTGTTAATAGTATTTGCTCGCTGAGTACAAGCTGTGTAACGAAAGTTTGTAAATTCTTGAAACGTTTCCTCGTTGCAGCTGTCGGTGTCGTCGTCTTCGGACATCAGAGTTGTTTCTGTTCTTATTGATTCGTCGAACGTACCGTCGGTAACGTCCTCGTTAACGTTTACGGAGACACTATCGATTGACGGCTCGATTCTATCGCGTTCGGCTGCCGTCGCTGTAGCGTTTTTCTTCTTAGGAGTACTCATCGGCAGCGACAAATCTATGCCTTGATAGTCGTCCGAAGTTATGGAAAAGCTTCGACGCTTTAACATCGCCGGTATTGCCTTCTCGCTGTCCGGGGAATCGGCTCCCGCACGAGTACTGTCGGAATCGTAACCACTCTCGTCACAACCGAGACGAAGGGTGCACATGAGGTCATCCAAACCAGAACCTGTGAAGGATCGGCGTTGTTCGTTTCTGCAATAGAAAATTTAATTAAATTAAAGAATAAATTTGATAAATTTATTAAATATAAAAAAATGATTAAATTATTATTTTATTTATTTTTTAAATCGATAAGAAATCAATCGACAAACAATTACATCGATTTTTTTTTGTCAAATTTGATTTTTTTTTAATCATACCAATCATACGTAGAACTTTTTAACCATTAAAGACAACTCACCTCTCCATTTCTCTATTCGTCGTTCTCAAGTTGAACAGATTTCTCTTAACGTTCGTTCTTGCGGTATCCTGAATCCGAGCGGAAGAATCGCTCTTGTCGAGATCAACGTTGCAGGCAGTTCTCTCGTCGTCCGCGCTGTTCGCGTCTTTCGACAAAACATTCGGAATTGGCTTATCCAAAGCAATCATATCGCGAGCAAAGCTCATGCCTTCCTGCGTCTTGAGAATCTCTTGATTCTTAAGTATGTAATCGAAGACTCGTTGCTGTTCCTGAAAACTCTTGATGCTACGACTCAGCTGATTCTTTTTATCCTCGAGACTCTCGGTACTGGTTTGGGGGGACAGTCTAAACTGAGCAAAATTTCTCAGCGCTCCTTCGCTGAAGGCTTTGTCCATCGTATAATGATTCAGACTCGCCGCATCGTCCTCCTCCTCGATCGTCACGCTTCTCGAGGCAATATCGCTGTTCGCGTTACTCCCACTACCGCGTTCACTCGCCCTGAACAGATTTCGGAGGGATTCTACCCGAGAGATGCGCTTCGGTTTGCCGAGATTGGACGGTACTTCGGCGCGTGTCTGCGGACAAAAATAGTTTCATTTATTTTTCAAATTTTTCGTGTTTCTTCTTATTTGTCAACTTTTTAAAAGCGTACGTTTGGATAAATTTAACATATCGAGTTATCATCTCACTGATTATAATTGCAATAGATGAGTTTTTTTTTTTTTTAGAAAGAAGAAATCGAATGATAACAAGAAAATGAGATTGTAATTTACTGAACTCACTTTATCTTTATCTTCGGTCATATCGCACAAACTCTTTCGATTGGGACTCCATCGTCTTCTTCGCCCGGAGACCGATAGCAGTTCCGAACTCTCCGATCTTTTTAGCTGATCCCATCTTCGTCCGACTTTCCTTCCCCACGTTGATATACCTAAACAATAGAAAAAAAATAAAATAAGCATGTAGGAAATTCCGTCATTTTTTCAAGATGATACAAATTCGCGAACATTTTACAGAGATTCCACGATTTCCAGAACTACTTTATCTCATTAGGATATCCTCATTGGTGCACAAAATAAATAAATCTCTTTAGCAGTATCATTTTTTTTTCTCCGTTTATTATGCATCAGCACTCGTCACTTAACGGAATTTGCTCATTACCCTTATCGTGTATGACGCCCTCCGTATCTTACGTGACGAATCGTCGAGGCGATCGTGTCTGGCGCCACATCGTATCACTCAAAGTCGCCCCGTGCGCGAGTATTTCCTTTCGCGACGAGCTCCGGATGATACGAAGTGACGAGAGCAGCAAACAAGTAATTTCCAGCGCGTGGCTATCGATGTTATCGATGTTTTTCGATGTTACGTACCCTTGCGTGCGGAGAACGAGGACGACGGTGCTGCAATAAGCGTGTTTTCCGCTTCAACACCGACGTCATTTCCCGCTTTTGGCGAACGTCTGGCGTCGTCGATTCTCGTCGAAGTTTCTCTGATAGCTTCGGTGCTATCCTCGCTGATTCTCGTTGCCGACGCGGCTCCGTCCTGTGGTATCGGTGTCGCCGATACCAACTGCGGACTTGCGCTGGGCCTCTTGAACAATCGCATATTGACCGCTCTGAAAAGCAAATTATTCATTCGATTAATTGACGAAAATTTTCATATGTTTCGCATTCACCAATGATTCGTATAACTTTGGAACAAATTTCTGAATTTTTCGATTACTCCGGAACCTCTTTTAAAAATCTTCAATTTTTATTTAAACAAAATTGCAATATGTCATTATGTTCTTTTCACGCTTTCCTTCGGCCCTAATCGGTGCCAAAAATGTTTTTACAACTTCCTCAAGTACTCTTTATCGCGTATTTTCGCCCGTACGATACGATAAATATCTGAATTTTTTTCGTAATTCCGCCAAAATTGCGAATATACGACTGTATAATAATTCAACAAAAAAAAACGGATTTTTTTTTCAGAGTGAGAGAAGGAATGCATTTTTGTTATCCGTCGTCATTGATTTTGTCCACAGATTACGAAACGGATTCTTCTTTACTCGGGTCATTGAACGGATAAAATGATCCGCTCCATTAATTAATCAAATTATCGTTTGGGTTCCCGAACCCGAGATTATGATCGCACATGAGTTGCTCAACGCGGGACATGTCGATAGATTATTATTGATCGTGTGTAATTGCCGCGAGGGAAAAAATACCGGCGTGAGATAGTCTCCGGCTTCCTTGAGAAGGTTGAGACTCGTCGTGGTACGCGCCGTACGCGTGGGTCTAAAGTATGAAGGAACAGATATCGATGCTTCGAGTAATCGCACGGTCGGGAGGAGGCGAACTCGTGAGATTACTTTCTAAGCATTTGATCGAATGTTTAAGCGACGAGAACTCTTCCTAGAATCGAATTCGTTCGAAGGTGGAGCAACAGGCGTCTCCCAGTGGAGATCTCTTTCACTAGATCGGCGCATAGGCCACTTTAACACAGTAAATTCTCCTTCGTTTCCGCTGAAGTGGGTAATGGAGCTTTCGCGCGATTCCATTAGATCGATCAAACATATTGGACGAGAAAAACAAAGTTTTTCGGAAAAAAAAAAAAACAATATATATCTACGATATATCCAATATATTTCGTCGACGAAAAATTCCATATTTCGAATATATTATAGAATACATTTCGGCAAAAATCTATTTCCAAATATATAACAAATTATATGATTAATATATATTAATTCTATAAAAACTCTGAACTTCGCATATTTTTAATATTTTTTTTGCATACACTTTTTTCCGCAAGGGGTGCTTACGCATGTCTAATAATCTGTTATTAAAGCCTTGGAAATTCGCGCAAATTCCCAGAAGAAAAAATACACATATACTTTAACGTTGATGGCGAGTTTGCCGTGAGTTTCAGGAAGCCATGCAGGAAATTTGATACAGTTGCTTCACCGAACGTTTCAGAGTCTGCGAAGTAGAAAAGCCGATCGTTTGCACCGGCGGCGAACGACAGGTATGCACAGCTTCCTTCTTCGTTGGATAGA
This sequence comes from Buathra laborator, assembly GCA_934046635.1. NCBI lineage: Eukaryota > Metazoa > Arthropoda > Insecta > Hymenoptera > Ichneumonidae > Buathra > Buathra laborator. The sequence continues at coordinate 664,453 of OW203898.1, forward strand.
GTAGACGAGGATGAAAAAAAAAACTAATAAGTCGACCAACGACCTTCGTGGTAGCGGCTTTGGACTCCGATCCGGAGTCCGTTGAACAGTGTCTTTCTCTCGGTCTCGCTACCGGCAAGACTATCTATCTCTACGACCGTTTCTATATATTTTCTCCTGACTACAGTGGCAGCCAAGTTATTGCATATCGTAGCTGGAAGCTGTAACGCCGGAGGAACGTATTTGGAGTGCATAAACGCATCTTTACATCCGAATGAAAATCAGTAATACGGGGGACCATTTTTTTTTCTTCATATTTCATACGAATTCCATATGAACTTTTGAAAATCGTTCTGCACGAACTTTCGTAAGGTTATCGATAGAATTCCTTTGATTTCAAGTCACCCGGTAGACAGACACGAGAGTATACCGCGTCGGCGAGCGATAGAGATAGAGTGCGAAACCGTGAGAGATGGAACAGGGTGCGGAGTCTGCCGGTGGAAGGACCAGGATAAAAGTTTCGCGAGCCGATTGGCTCTGCTTGGCTCGCTGGCTAACTTCTGCCCACGTGTGTTTCGACCCGAAGCCGTATAAGTGCATATATCACTTACACGACCTCCTACGGGCCCCGAAGTGCAGCAGTCGCTGCAGCGGCATACTTGGTGCACTTTTTTATTTGCCGACAAAAAACTGTCCTGCAGCGCCAAGGCTGCTAAGACAATTGGGCGAACAGCGTGAAAATCATGTTACGCGAATAGCAAAGTAGTATAATAACAAAAAAAATGTCCTTCGGCAACTCGATTGCAAACGCCGATCTATCGGTGTTAAAAAACAACAAAAAAACTTAGAATGGTAATCATAATAAAAAAAGGTAACGCGAGTTATTATTAGTTTGAATCTGAGATAAATCGACTTTTAAGAAAAATATAATTAGTTTCTATTTCCATCATCTATCGAAAGAGTTCTGTGAAAGAGGGACTCCGCGAGGGGTTCCGTATCGTCGAATTCATGGAGCCGAAGTCAAGAGAGAAGTGTACGGATGTTGGAATACAAACGGCAATTGAAAGACATCTCTGAGTTTAACGTTTTTGTCAGATGTTCTCTCGACTTCCGTCCTCATCGAACGGGAAACAGAGGGACGCTCGGTTGATCATTTTTTCGTTCCCACGTCGGGGACTCATCTCTCACGCGCTACTGTGTTTGGCTGCATCCCAGAATAGAAGCTGCACACGGGTAGAAGCCCGAGAATCGTCTCTCTCGCTACTGTCTCGTCGAGCGGAAGCTTCGACTTCCGGTTGACGTTATTTCCGTCGCCGTTGTCGAGCGATGCTGTGCATGTGCAGCACTTTTTCGATTCTCAGACATATTTCCCGTGAGGCGTGGCTGATCGGATAGAGGAAACAACGAAATCGTCGATCCGTTCGCTCTGCGTGCATATATACGCGCAAACGAGGCACATAGATACGTATAGTATGCACGATGTCATTATAGTGATTGGCCGTCATTATGGAGAATGAAATCGCCTCGAATAAAAACTGATACGAGAATTTTTTTTTTTTTTTTATATCTTTGTGCATTTAGATCGCAGCATGCATCTACGAAAGATACGTAGTTGTATGTGTAGGCTGATAGGAAACTTGCACGTGAACTGTAGCCCCAGGGAGAGCGATAGCTCACCCACTCCGGCGTAACGGTCCACAGGATCCATAGGTGATGCGAGGTGCATTACAGTTACTCGCGTACTCGCCCATACTTTTGTAAAACTATCCTCTCGCCGGCGTATACCTTGTATACCTTCTCTTCTACCGCAGCTTCGATTCTCGCTCCCGAGTCCTTATAACTGCGTTAGAGAGCCCCGAGCTAGGAACCGTTCGACTCGAGATTCGTAATTCTCGCATGATTGCGCACGGCTAAGCTTCCATTCGAGAACTGTTACGGCGAAACATGCATGAAATTTCATTTTATCAGCTTATCCCAGTCGCGTATTAAGGATTAGCATATAAATTTACCATAAAAAATAAAGAAACACTGGTAAATCTGAGGGTAAATCGGCTCGGTTCGTCGAACTCATTAGGATTAATTTATTACGATCGTTTTGGAGTTACTTCCGGAAGAATTGTTTTCAAATAAGCTGCTCTATATTTCGTCCGTGAAAGTGTAAGCGTTATGATTTAAACATTTTTTTTTTTCATGAGATCGAAAGATAGATAACTCGAGAATACCACCAATAATTTTACATGTCGTTAACGCCAGACATGGATCTGCGAGACCCGATGTCTTTATAATTGTAAAACTTTGTCAAGTATTAATATTTTTTAGTTTTTTGATTTTTCGCGGCTTTGAAACGACTTTTTTATTTCTATTCGTTTACGTTTGGACTTCGATCGATGTCCTCTTCGAAACTCTATTTACTCCTTTTCCATGTCGATTTTTCTTTTGTATTTTATCCGGTTTGTCTGGTATTTGTTTTTTTTTTGTTTCATTTTGTCATTAAATATCTGTTTTTCTATCTTCTTGATATTTTCCACCGTTTTAAGTATTTTTTTTGCGACAGAGACGTTGGTTATGTTTTTAAGTTTAATTGCAGTGAAATCGAAACGCCGGGATATGAGGAAAATTGTTGATAATGCGCAATATCGATATAGTTAAATTGATAGAAGTTACATTTTTTTAACGATCATTTCGCGTTCATTTCGCATAAGTTCAAGAAAAATGAGAGAAAATTGCAAGTACTTCTCGATGGTATACAAATCTGAAAAAATGCATGCATATTAAAGGTACTGAAAAGATTAATTTTACATGATAATAATTGCAAAATGTTATTAACAAATTGATGAAAAAATTAATTGGTCAACTAATTTCCGGAGAAACCAACATTTTTTTTTTATATGGAAAAAATGTGTGAAAAAACACAAAATTCAAAGTAAATTAAATAATCTGAAAAAATTCATACGTATTCGGAAATATGAATGAATCATTTTCATAAAAAAAAAAGTTGGGTTCCCGGAAAATTTGTTGACCAATTAATTTTTTCGTCAATTTGTTAATAACATTTTGCAGATATTATTATGTAAAAGTAATTCTTTTCAGTACCTTCAATATGCACGAATTTTTTCTCTCATTTTTCTCGAACTGATGCGAAATGAATGCGAAGCGGCATAACTACCTTAAACGGCGAATTTCTAACAAAATTTAAATTTAAAATTTAAAAATTTAAATTTAATTAAATTTAAAAAAATGTTAAATTTGTAAAATAAAAATAAAAAATTTTAATTTAAAATAAAAAAAATGTAATATTTTTTAATTATTAATTTTTTGATTTAAATTTTCTTGACACAACTTGGATCGCCCAGACGCATGTGTAATGTTTTAGGCTTAAATTTCTTACATCCAGAATCATAAAAATTCGAAAAAAGAAAATAGAAATTAAAACGATGCTTCTGAATGCCGATTGCTTTTGTATTTATAACAATTGCGTCGATAAGAGTATCGTTTAAGCCGGCCATGAGAATTATTAACGAAGAGGAGCCTCGCTGAAAACGGGGTCGATCGTTCGGTGAAAAGAACTCGGAGTTTCTCTCCCCCGTCTCTTTTATCTGTTTCGTTCGTGTTGTTTTTTTTTTTTTTTTCGTCGATCGAAAGTCTCGTGTAGAGCATCGAAGAAACGAAAAAAAAAAAAAAAAGAAACAGGCAAAAAAGAAAAAAGAATCGAGTCTCTCTCGCCGGGCGACGATCGAATTCGTGTCAGGACCTCAGGCTCCGAGGACGTATTTTATACATACTAAGTTACGCTCGTATTCTGCTGCTTCTCTTGACCGTAAAAGTTTTACTTTCTATGCTACAAGATGACGAGACCGTACCGAAGATAAACGGAATGGCAAAGTCCGCAGTGAGAACGAATGTCGATATCATTGACGAGAAATACGCTACATTCCGCCACTTGTATTATTAACGCGTCCCAATTCCCCACAGATATCATCTTGATGCGAAATTATTTCACACATATTTTCTACCTTCGCGTATTAACTTTCAATTAACGAGATTATAAATGCAATAACTAATTGCAATGTATCTAAAAGAAGAAGAAAAAGTTTTAACGTTGGCGACGATAATAACGATAATAACAAAAACATCGCAATACTTTTTCTTGTTATTTTTTTTTTTTTTATTTATAAGTTTTCTTGGTTTCGTCGAAATGCTCGCGTTTGTTTCTCATTAGCGCATATATACGAGAGAGTTCGCTCGTCCCCTTCGGCTTATCAAGATCACCGGGAATCTTGGTGCTCACAGTATCCGCAATCGAATTCTCGATGCGAAACGAGCAAACTGAATGCATACATATACACACATATCTATACGTAATCTCTAGTGCGTGTGGTCTCGTTACGCGAATCCGCACTTCGCGTAATTCTTCGCGAAGATAGGAAACTCTGTTGACTACACCTACCGTACAATGTAGCGGGCATTACGCGCGATGAATCCGGCGTATGATACGTAACGATTTTTTGTTAAATCGGTCAACTTCACCGTGGGCATTCATCGTAATTATACAGTGCGCAATGGGTGCGACTCGAATCCATTTAAATGGCATGAATACCCGGTACATAGAGAACTTGATGATTCTACAGCAAGGAATAAATACGGAGGAGTTGAGCGCTTCGAAGTTTATACGCCCCGATTGGCAAATTCGCGAAAATAGCGTGGAATCGCGATTCGCCTACTTCGCGCCTCGTTTTATCGCGTACAAAAAACAACTCCGTCGCTCATAGCGTATGCGATTATAATTTATACACTGTATAAAAAAAAAAGGTAAAGAATAGATGTTCATCTAAAAAAAATAAAATTGCTTGGAATAATTATTTTTGTAGATAAAAATATATTCGTATCTCCAACCATTTCGTTTTTTGGATGTCCACTATATCGACAACGTTTTTCTTTCCGAAAATTCGACGGTTCGAACGGCAAAGTTGATCGCGAGACGTCGCGCGCGCGCAACAGGGTTTTTTTTATGCAATAGCCTTCGCATCGCACTTCGGTATTTCCATATACGGTAAAGTCGAAAAAAAAAAATACTTCACGGACTCTCGAATCGGTCGGACGCGTTTGTACTAAAAGTAGCGAGGGATACTCTTTCGTAAATTTCTTTTACTGTACTTTTTTATTTTCGTGTTTTATAGTATACAAGTTTCCGTAAAGAATTGCCTCATTCAATTGATTCTTATTTTTATCTTTATTCCTATATCTCGATATCCTCCGCCTTTCTGGCTTTGTGCGAAATTTACGACGCGGACTACGATTGAGGTTATAAAAAAAAAAAAAAAAAAAAAAACGCTTTTTGGCGCTTTAGAAATATTCTCAGCGAGCATTTTGTGTACCTACTCTGCCTTTCTCGCAGTTTCTTTCATCTATCCTGATCCTTCGATCCCTCGAGACGCAAGAGCTTCGCTTTACCTTAAATTTCGAAAATTCATCGAGGGCACCCTGCGCTTCGTGAGGAAAAAGCGTGGGAGACTGCCGTTCGAAAAATGCTCGGAAAATAATTCGTAAAGGCTTTTGGTGGTGGCATTCGCTGGCAAAACCATTGGGACAATCGACATCTGCCCTTAGAGTTTATTTCGTAAATGCGAACGGAACTCACTGGGATCGCATTGGTCAGGTTCCCATGAGCGCAGACGGGGAACAGGTATACTCGGCACCGTACTGTTATATACAGCAAAACTAAAGGCATAGGGAGGTCCGGGTGCGGTCGGTCGGCTCTTGGGATGGTCAGGTGTGCCGAACCCCCTCGTTCTTTGTCTCTTCCGTTTTTTTTTCTTCCGTCTCCGTTCCCCTTTCGTGTCTACATAAGCTTCCCGTGTTATCTCGCTTACCCTTCGATATATTTCCGACATCGCGTCGCGTCCCTCTTCGTATTATCCTCGTAATTAAATAGATTCGATCGAAAGGGCGATCGTACAATGTATACACCACATTTCATTGTTCGCATTGCAGGTAAAAAAAAACCCCTTTATCGTATTCGCGTATACCTCCAATTGTCTCCATGTTGCACGTACTTTTCGATATTATAAATTACTACATTTCGAGGAATGATTTTTAGTCCCCCACGCGGAATGCTCCGCCGCGCCTGCGCACAGGCGTTAGGGTACAATACATCGCCGATGATTATCCTAATCTGTCAACGAGAATCTGTGTTTACTACCTACTGAAAAATATTAACATGATGGCTTGAGCCGCGGGTAGCGTCGGACGATCGATAGATGCAGCATTCGATCGGTTGAATGCATATAAACGTAACGCCCCAACAATTTATCATGCGGTAAAGATAGGCGTTATTTTTGTCGTTGGGGTCTCAAAAAAAAAAAAAAAAGGGGTAAAACCCATGTGAGCAAAGGGTTTAAGATATTCGTGGGGAAAATGAAGCTGAGATGTTTTTCTCGTGTGAGAAAGTCGTGCCTCGAGTAAAAAAGAGAATTTGTCAATAAGCGTATAGCATCGACTACCGAAGAAACGGTTATTCGATCATTGATCCGACTAAAGTCAACGCCTCCCGATGCTCAATCACTTTGGTAGCTATAGTTGTCCTTTATTTTAGACGCGACTAAGATATAATGTTTCCTCTCGTAAAAAATTAACAAAAAAAGTCTGTATCTCTAGAAAATCGATTGAGACTATCAATAATAAACATCGATCGATCTCTTTATATTTTGAGAACAGTTAAGATATGACGATTTTTTCTATAAGAAAAAATAACGAAATAAGTTTGGATCTCACGAGAATCGATCGATGATTGTATAAACATCGATCGATCTTTGATGTTTTTTTTTCTTTACAAAAAAATAACAAGATAAATTCGCATCTCTAGGAAAACGTTTGACGATCGGTAACATATATACATCGATCGTACGACGATAAAAATAGTCTCTCAATTATGACCATCAACGATGCACTACCCATCGAACAGATGGTAAATTCATGCGTCCGGGCATTTCATCATTTGAAAAATTTGCTCGATAAAAATTGCGGGTCGAAGCTATATTTTGACCAAAGCGCCGATCCCCTTTCGATAGTACAAAAGGTCATCGTACCGACGATACTCGTTGTTACATCCGAACGGTATTGATACGAATTAATCGCCGCGTCACGAATTCCACGAGGTTTGATCGACGATTAGAGTGACTGCAGTAATAGCGCTCGGTGAAGAAATCAAGTTGGAGAGAATCATCCCGTAAGAACGGTAGGACAACAGAAGTAGGATCGCGAGGAGAAAGGTGCCGGAGATATAGAGGGGAAGAAAGAAAGTCGACATTTTGTGACCGATGGAGAACGAGAGAAGCACGAAAAAAAAGACCAAACCACGATGAAAAGACGGGGCAATGCGAAGACGTTGAAAATAAAAAGACGTTGGAGAACGGTGCACGAGTTCGTTGCCCGATTGCCAGCCTCCGTCCAGGCTGTGCGCGCGCGTTAACGCTCACCACGCTTTTCTCTATATTCTTTTTCTTTCGCCGGCCGGCAAACCGCACCGACGAACGTCTCTTGCACTGCCTTCCTTTACATCGAGGATGACGTCATCCCCCCCTTCGTACTCCGATCGACAAATCGAGCGAAAGACGTTCAAGTATATCGCAACGGTAGACGACTACTCGGGAGTAGAGGCGAAGGTGCAAAAAAAAAAGAGAGCAAACCTCGCGCGAGGTTTTTACGGGAGGCAAATGTAATGAAAAAAAAAATAGCAATTTTTTTTATACGAAAAAAAATTCCGATTTTTTTAATGAAAAAAAATTCCGATTTTTTTAATGAAAGAAAATGCCTATTTTTTTAATGAAAAAAAATGCCTATTTTTTTTTTTTTTTTTTTTCGATTTTCAAATCCGACAAATTTCAACATAAAAATGTACTCTCCATTTATCAAAGATTGTAAACTATTGTTATTTGATTACAAAAATGGATTTATCGTTATTTTTGCAAAGATGTCGAGTGGGCGACAATATTCGCGAGACGCTTGGAGTCTCATCGCAATCTCCCTGTCCCAGCGCCAGTCTAATAACCACCTCGTTAGGGATTGAAGTACTCGTTAGCGTCGCAAACTAATGGCATAACGAGTGATGACCGAGCTGTGGTTACATGCCAAAAGATTATAATAGGCATCAACGTCGCTCATTGACCGTGACATTCGCATTTATGGTTATATAGTTACTTGCCATGTAACGCCGAGAGATTTGGCTAATTTATTTTTAAAAAATTGTATACACATTGTTATACCCAATCCTTGCGAGGTCAGCTTTCTCGATCGTAACGACCCAAGCAACTAATTGTCGATTTGTTTTCGTAGACAACGAGGGCTTTCAAAAGACGCGCATTGAAATGTTTTGCTAATTGTCATGAATTCTCGTATCTGAGAGACAAAAGCGTAGATTTTGTGAATAAAATCGTCTTAGAAATTTTTAAGCCTCCGAAGCGCCCGTAATGCATCTCTAATAACTCATAAAGGTGTATGGAAATTCTCCGTAGCGTAATAGGTACCAATATTTTCTTAAAAATTTCATACATTATACCACTCTGTAGAGAATGGTACATTGTACCATTCCCACTCGTGCGTCAGGGTTATTCCGCACGTTCCGCACATTCGAGATATAAAAAAAAAAAAACACGCGAACGTGACAAAGTTGTCGCTAATGTTTTACGAGAGTTTAGGAAAGTTGGGAAATTTGCCGGAGGTCGTTGGAAGTCAAATTGTTCAGATTTATGATGTACTCGTGATTTTACCGTTAGAAAACGGCGCGGCGCATTGTTTTTCGAGGACGGGTCGATTCAATGCCGAACGAAGCCGAGTCAGGTAAGTACCTTTGTCGATCCGCAAGCCACGATTCCCCCGATACTTGGAACAAATGACGAGGATCGTTCCACAGTAACGTTTAAACAATGCTTTGCGAAACGTTCAATATAAGTATAAAACTTAACGCACGAAAAGCGCGTCGGGATATTCCGGTTACTTTCAACGATAGCCGCGAGTCCGCGATGTCGCCGAGTTTATTTACTTCGAGAAACGGGAGAGAGCACGTGCGGCTATCGCGAAGGGGAATTTCGCGAGGATCGAGAAAGCAAGAGACATTCCCCGCTCTCTTCCTTTACTATCGTCGCTCTGGCAACCCTGCGGAAATTTTGTTTAACAGTCCTTCTGCGTCGTGAGAGAATACTGTGACTTGCCAATACATAAACAGGAGCAACCGGGCGGTCAAACTAAGATGTAAAACCGTTGCCCCCGCGCGATGTTTTCGTACATTGGACTCGACAAAAAAAAAAAAATTCCACAGGAAAATTGATCGAAACTAACGCCGCAAAATAAATGGTTTTCTTCCTGATAAAAAATTCGCGTACAAACTACAAATGCGCGCAAACATTTTTTCGTTTCGTTGAAAAACGATTGGCTAAGAAATATTGATATAACCTATAACGGCCCGATCCTCCGAGGGACAAAGAGCAAAATAATAATTCTCGTCGATCGAATCTTTGATCTTTGACGTTAATTGCAGAAAAAAAACAGGTACAAAAGATTTTCCACTACGGTAAAAACAAAATTGACTTTGTCGATGTGACTTTGGGTCTCCCGTCTCGTTGAGAGCAAAAGACCGGTTGTGATGTAGTACCAAGTCGCTTGGCAACACGGTCAAGTAGCTCTCTCTCAGCAATGACGATTGCTGTCAACATTTTTTTGTTCTCGAAACGGGGTTAGAATTTCGCTTTTTCTTGGTTCGTAAAAGAATTTTGGTTTTAAATATTTCGCAAAAGAATTTTGGTTTTAAATATTTCGCAAAAGATCGCTGCATTAAAATGTACGCAATCGATTGCATTAAAATGTACGCAATCGATTGAATTAAACTGCAAGAATTAACCGAAGGAAATAGATCGCTCGTTTCATACTGAACAACCTGTTTTTTGATAAATCCAACGTCTTTTTCGGTGCAAACGATGATCATACAATTAACTAATCGCGCAACTGATCGTCCACACGTAATTTTACGCATATCTATTTCGATCCATAAACAGATTAAATAAATTCTCGTAAAAATCATTTTTCCGAACTAATCGAAACGTCAACTTTACTTCGTTATTTGTTTGAATTAAATTGTCATCCGAATCTTTATCACTCACCTCTAACTAGGAGTATTCAACTCTAAAAACTCCTTGCATAATCGGCTGTCAATCCAACGACGAGATAACGAAAAAACAAACAAAAAAAACTTAAATATGTCACGATCTTTTTTTTCTCTCCTCAACGTCCCGAAGACACTCTGTTCGGTTTCGAAATACAGTTATTGCAAAAACGAAAAGATAAATTTTAATTTTCCGTCACTGTATATTAATCAAGATGCAATTTTGCTAAAAAAAAAAAAGTATTTCGTGCGAGACGTAGAGCTGATCACTATGACCATTCACCGGCGCTTCTCGTCCGATACTGACGAGAGCAGCGAGCCGTGCGACTGACGCGAGCGCGAAGCTCCGTGGTGCCTGCGCTCCGTTCCTCCTTTCCTATGGGTTTCGGCCACAGCTTGTGTCGGGCGCTACTTACCGCCGTTCCTCCACAATACAGTCGCAGCAGCGTACACGTGCTTCGAGAGTGGGGAAACTTTAAATCGGCAGACCCGGTTTTCTGTTGGGCGACGATGCAACTTGTGTATTATATGTTCATCACAGGTTAAACTCGATTGTGCACTGGGTCTTCCGCATCGACTTAATCCTCTCCACTCTCGTTGAATTATTAGCAATCCGCACGAAACTGTTACACGCACGATATCTTGTAAAATAAAGTCGGAAAAACGTTTTTTTTTTTTTTATTCATACAGACGATACACGCGACGATATATCGCATTAATGAAGGGTAAAAAAAAAGCAAACGAAATCGTAGTTATCGGAGCGAATTTATACACGATTAATTGTACTCCGGTACAAAGCCAAGAAGATGAAGAAGTCAACGTAAATATTCAGTTTTTTTTGTAGCTGGTCGCGACCGTAATCCCGTTGCTCTGCGCCACATGAAAAAAAAAGAAATAAAATCCGAGTATTTAGAATAATGTATTTGACTATATATTGTATTTTCATTGTACCGCAAGTAAAAAATTGACTGGCAGGTAAAAAAATATACGAAGTTTCATACCCCAAATTGAAAATAGTTTATGTAACGAATATAGTATTACATATACATTTTATAAATCATATTATAATATATTACTATTATCAACGTTGTTATATAATTAACACATTAATCGTATAATTTAGGGCGCGACGGTGGGATCGGAAGACTGATTGAAATTTTTATTTTATTATTCTCCGACAATTGTATCGACTCTTTCGAAATATAATACAAATGGAGTAATTTTTCGTTAATTTCGTTCAAAAGGTACACCCAACCTTGGTGAGAGAACGGCGGAGACGCGGAGCATTAATTAAAACAGTAAAAAATATTTGCGAATGGAGAACGAGACTTTAGCATCGTGTAACAGCGCGTTTTGCTCGCTCGGCCCATATTTGCCACGAAATCATTAGCTAATTGATGATTTCGCGAATCGTGATTTTCGTATTATTAAGAAATAAGATGTTTATCATAATGCGTGGGTCGTTGAGCTCGAGTCGTTGTGCTGTTACAACTTTGAAAAAAAAAGAAACGAATAAAAATAAAAATCGCTCAACGATTGCCAGGATAGAGAACTACTAATTAATCCTTTATTTCTTCATTTCGTTCTTTCACGTCGAAATTATACAGAGATTTTTATCGCACGCGTGGGTCCAAGGGTACGGCAACCCCGGCGCTGTTGTTACGACTACGTGCAAAAAGAGTCGAACCTCTCGCGTTTTCAGAGAGATCGCTATAGTATATATATGCGAAAGACAGTAGAGAATCCGGCCGAACAAGAGAATAGTTTGAACGGAGCAGTGCGGAGAAAGAGAGAAAGATCCATAGGCTCTGGAGATCGGATGAACTTAACTCGTTGAAGAAAGAAGCTGTGCGCCAAAGAGTCGAGGAACGAAGAAACGCTCGTGGAACAGGTTCTATATTCATTCACATCTCTCGCGTCTTCAGAGACCTTGGGACTCCCCGGCAGAAGGCGATTTTCTCGTGAGCGTATATACTTTCTGACCAGAGATGCTCGAGCTTAACTACGCCGGTGTCTTTTCATACGTATCCACAATTATACATACATCTACGAACCTCATATATAAACCAACACGCAGAGTCTTTCTTCGACATGCTAATAATCAGCGCACACGTCGATAGATAAAAATTATACGACTCTTCGTTTGCGCCGCGTAAAAAAAGTAACGCGTACCGCTGTTATGCCGTGCGGAATGCAAAAATGTCGAGCGAAACTTTATGTTTCGTTAACGAAGGGCTCTTTCATTATACTTCGAAGGGTTCTTTTCTTCACGAAAGGATGGGTTATTTTTCGCTAAAAAATACCCGGTGTCGAGATGCTGATCTTGTAAAAGTTTAATACTTCCACCATACTTTTTCGCAATACGAAGGTTAAAAAAAAATCCGGTGATCGGCATCGCTTCTACTCAACTCCAATTATTAAGTCGTGTCTTATGTTTTTTTTTTATTTTTACCGTTCTCTTTCACATTTAATCCCCAGTAATCGGATAAATGTCGTGTGTTGGTATAGACGTTGCTGCGTCGAGAGGGTGGCGAGGGATATTATTAGATGAATTAATAATTCGAAGGAGAATGAAGTTACGAAGAGGCGTCTTTCGTCGGAGAGGAGAGATTCCTCGAGGATTTTCAAAATATCGCGAGCGAGAATAATGTATGCTGGCATAAGCGGTTATCTCGAGGCACTAATCTGAATCGCGAGAGGAGAGTCACCGGGGAGCGAACCGAAAGGATTTCTCTCTCGCGGGGTGGACGACGGCGTGGGCAGCTTACGCGTTTCTATATGCTCCCGCGCGGCCTGTTGTTCCGTGTTGCCTTCGGCTCTACACACCAGAGATGAGCATCGCGCTTATGAAACCCTCGTTCTGCAGACCGACCCACGCATATGTTTGTATTACAAGATGAATGAAAAAAAAATTTTTTTTGATGAATTTGACATTCTTACGTATGTATTATAAATCTGCCTAAAGGAATGCTCCTTATACAGATCGGATCAACGATCGTTCCAGATTTCGCAACAAAAAAAAAAAGAGTAGACTTTTTACATTTTTAACACGTCAGTCCCTAATCTAGTGATTATCGTCACATTATTTTTTTTAGCGAACTGAAATCACATAGAAGGTGATAATATATTCACGGAAAAAGATGCTAATAATATGCTAATAGGCCTTCGCAGATCGCGTATATTCTAAGCAGAAAAAAAACATAACCTATCAAATCATATTCCATTTTCGAATTCGGCGTTCCGGAGATCGGTATTGTCCCGTCGGACCTTTCCAAAAAGAAAACATTTTTTTTTTTAATAGAATTTTACCATCCTCTCCAATTATTGTTTAAATCATGGAAATATAATTCTACTGTGGGATGAATTAATTGCTACAATGGATGGTTCGGAGATATATCCGTTAACGCTGCTATATAGGTGCGGATATTATACCGCGTCTATATACCTGCTAGTCGGTGTTTATCTATTCCCTCGAACTTGTCCCTCCCTCCTCGACTTCTGAATATATTTTATTTTAATATATTCGTAAGTGTGAACTTCCATCCCTTCGGACGCTGATCTCGCATAATGTATACATCGAAACGGTTAATTTCCGCTTTTCGTCATTCTCGTCGTCATCCGAGGGGTACGCTCGCGACGTTCGACCAAAGAAGGTCGCATGTCCGTGTGCGAGCATCAGAAAATACAGTAATAACCTTTTGGAAAGTTTTCACGGATACGAAACGCGCGAAGGCTCGAGTATTCACGATTCTCAAAGGGGCTCTGTACGACGGGAAAACCGCGTGCATGAATAATGCATAGTTCCGCATGGCATATATCCATTCGTGAGGGGAAAAAAGAGTGAGGAAAGAGGATAGCCGGGAATGAAACAGTTGAACGAAGCGACGAGGTTCAATCTCGGTACCTGACTCTCGTGGCTACTTCGGAAGATGTTTCGTCGTAAAAGTTGGAAATACTCTGAGGCTACAATACGACGAGACAGATATACTCATACAGCCGTTAGGTACAGTTGGACTGTGAACTTTATTCGAGGGAAACAACAATATGCCGATAACAAGAAAAATAAAATAAGTCGAACGAATCACGGTGAAGTGATACCGAAAAACAAAAAAAAATCTATGTACACTATGTAATCGGAAGTTAATTTTTTTAATCCAAATTTATAAATTATAATGAATTAATAACATTTGTATGTACTCCAAAAAAATCATTAAACATATTATTCTGGATAGGGAAGTGGAGGGAAGAAGGAACGCTCGGAAAACGTACAATTAAACTTCAAAATCACTCGCACTATTTTTTAAATTTTTCGAACTTCAGTACTTAAGGGAAACTTTTGGCTTCCAACTTCAAGCGGTTGGAATTCCTGAGAGTTCCAATGTTACCTGACGCTCTGTACATCGCGTACCGCGCAAGGTACCCTTACCGCTTACTGTGTAGACCTCAAACATCCTTAAATTACGTATTTTACAGCTCCGTACTATATATATTTTACTGTGCAGAAAGGAACGTACTATGGGTATGTCGGGGATTACCCTTGACAGGAATATCTCGGGATTTCCGGCTTCTCGCGCTTCTCCTCTCTCGTCTTATGGAAACGATTCGTCGGCGTTCGCGCAAGGAACCCCGAGAGAGAGTATCTCAGGGCTGCAATGCCGGTACGTAGATATTACTACCTCGTGAAACCCAAGCTATTCCTCAAACGCCAGAACGTTTCAGGGTGAAGATCCGCCCATAAAATCCTGCAATTGTCTTTGGCTCATCCGAAACGTCGAATCCACGACAGCGAAGGGTAGTAACGCTACGGCAATGCATTGAAAAAGACTTTTACGAAGTTTCGAGAGGGTCGAGAGGGTGGAGAAAAAAAAACATAAAGGTTCTTCAGCGTCGCGGCTCTATATAATTCTTCCGACGAACGACAATAAGCAAACTAACAAATCTCTCGGGAACTTTAGAATGTGTTATATAGATATCCATTATATTGAAACAGCGAAAGAGCTCGATAATGCAATAAATAAAATAAAATCTCTTTCACCGAAAGATAATAAATATCAATATTTGCGGTGAGGAATAATTAAACAAATCTTTTCTTTTACTTTAAATCCTATAATAAAGAGCTCATAGGTAATTATTCTCTGAAAGTCTGGAAGCAAACACTGCGGAATACGTCAAAGGAAATGTAAGCAGTCGAGTAATCACGGAATTAAGGGAAGAAGGAGGGAAAAAAGGGGGAATTTCATATATAGTCGTTGGAGCCGTAATTCGCCAATGCGACTGCGTGCAATAATAAAATGTCATTAAATGTAATTAACAGGTTAAGTGGTAGTTATTCGTAAAACTTACGGTGAGCGCGCGACAACTGGACGTTGGGATTCATAGGTCGTGTGAACGCAGGTGAGGAGGGTCATTAACGCGCAACTGCGCACTCACGGCTGGTATTAAAAGAATTTATATACGCGGGAGCTCGTCGCGTTCGTCGGACCCCCTCGTAACACATTTTTTGGGGTCTACCGCGTTTCAAGCGCGATATGTCGTACGATGTGTAATATATATATTACACAACGTACATAGCATTAAGGGCGAGTTTGCGGGGCAAAATAGCACAGGGGAGTTTGATATATTGTGAAAATTGTACTCGATATACAACCTAAAAAAAATCGGTACATAGAACCGCTGATACAACATGTGTATCGACGAATCCCATCGATGATCATTCGAGTCTTGAAAAGTTCAGAGATCTACAATAGTAGATAACTACAATAAAAAAAAATGAGTAATGATAACCTTTTACCATAACCACAGTGATAAAATCTTTTTTTTTAAGTACTCCTTTTTTTCGATTTTTTTATGGCTCCAAATTAAAATCTTTTTAAATTACTTGTCCTACTCTCGTAATCCTTCGGTGCCTCCATAATGCCTTCGACTAGAATTATCCTTTATTAAACTTTATTTTCAAATATGTAAAATAAATTATCGCAAATTAAACTTTTTTTATGGCCGATACGAAAAAAAATGTATTTAAATCCCCTTTTTTTATATAGTTTTAAGACTCCCACAACTCAATTCATAGATCAGTTGTACGGAATAAACTAAATTCTTGAGACTTTACACAAACTTTGCTCGATCTTATCAGCTGTGCCATAATACCCCCACTTTCGTCTATCGCTGCGTCCCCGGGTTGATCCTCCCTAATATGTTATACCAAAAAAGTTTGTACAGGTCTCACACCCCGTTTACCGTGTTAGCCAACGAGCGCGCAACGTTCTCGTATGCCAGAGGCGGTAAGATAGCAATTAATCGCCATTGAAATATGGAACAACCCATCATGCACCCTCCTAACGAGTTAAGGGTTGTTGTTTCTCTATCCCGGTGTATAACTGTCTAAATGCTCGCGTGACCGCTCGCGTGTATCGAAAGCTCGTATATGTATAGTTTCGAGGACAAAACGGTTGGCCAAAAGGAAATTGGACCCGCCGCTTTTGACGAGCGGTATATAAAACGCACATTCATGCATTCGCGCTGTTCGACATCGGGGATGACTCAGTTCTCGACACGCATCTTGTGCGTCGTACATATAAGGAATTTCGTACAGTGAAGTCGAACGAATTTTTATCCACAACTGTGGAAAGCCGGTCAGCTTCACCGTGCGAAAATGGTAACTATATCGATAAACCCCCCACACGAAGAATTTAACGGTCGAATTGGCAACGACCACACGCGAGTGAGAAAGAAACATTGAGGCCGAGTCGAATCTATTACTCCACGCGAGCACTGCGGTTATTGCGCTCTTTATATTCTAATGACAATGACGGACAGAGAATTAAGAGAAGGGAGGCGCGGGAAACGGAGAAACGGAGAAAAGCAACAAAAATAAATTACAACGCCTACGCATCGACTCTCGCGACATAATTGACTGTATACCGAACTTTATATGTCCACGAGGATACGTTGGAGTTGCGTTTGGCTCGATGGTAACCAATTATCGGAGATCAAGAGTCTGCTGCTCGCAACGATTTTAGAGAAGGAAGAATATATTATGTTTGTGTCTTGCAAAGAAGTAATAGAAATTCGAGAGAAAATGTACCGTAACCATAGGCTGTTGAAACCACCGTCAACGTCATTGAACAATTACCTGTGCGGACATGTGAGATTGGAGATCCGATTTGACTAATTTGGGTTTCGCAAGTGACGGAGAGATCAGTGGATCGGCAGTGATAAATCGAGTTTTTCGAGGTTATTCACCTCCTACGTGAGAAATAATAATTGGCACCGATGTATCTAATATTTTTTTAACGTCAATAAATTATTATTATTATTATTGTTATTAGAAAAATACAATTCTTTTGTGATTATTCTTTATTTTATTTTTAATTATTATTGATTTTCTTATTATTTCTATAGACGACTATATTATGAACAAATAATTGTCTGTCTTCAGATATTTTTTGTGATGAAAAAAAAGTACAAAATCACGGCAATTTTCATCGAGTCGTTCAAGTTTGGAATCAACGACTCTCCGAGACGTTAGTCGGAAATAACGGTACTTGCCGTTGATCACAGTCAATTTAGTTAATTTTAATGCCGCAACGGCACAATGGAAGATTAATCAATGTAACTCACGGTGGATGGATCTTGGGATTCGATCGTATTTTCGACATTCGCTATTATCCGACAGGAAAATTTATTATTGCGCGGAATATTACGAAGCAATTTAAGATGATTAAAATGCTCGCATTGGAGCGACTCGGCGTTTCGACTAATCATCATACATCGCAGACGCTAACTGTTAACCTTTCTACTCGATTCTATTGCCAAAGATTTCAACGGGTCTGAGGGATTATTCGAGGATTAAGAAGAGTTTTATTTTTCCACTGTCCAGTCTAACACTCCCCCACAGCGTCTGAGCTTCTTGCGCTTTTCCGAAGGAACACCCTCGACCCTTGTATACCCGTGTCTAGCAGCGTATCTTTATCCTATTGTCTTCGCTTCGTTCCACCAACCTTTGAAAGGCTCCGACAGTCTCGATTGTATATTCTACAGATTTTCTCTCGCTACCTGTTCACGCACCATTTTCGGTGAGGCGAATCTTTGCGCAGTTTCGCTTGACACGAAATTTTCTACTATCGTGAACTCCGGTTTCATTATTATATATTTTAATTTTTAATATTATTTTCCATATTAATATGAAAAATCAATATCAAATATTGAATTATATGGATATCAAATATTGATTCCAAAAATACATATTAACGAAATGCCGTCCTGAAACAGCGACGTGCGTCATTCGGATGACTCTGAAACGGTTGTTTCAGTATGAAAACAATTCAATTGTCTCAATAGTTAAAGAATTCGGTTGTTCAACGCGATAATAATAACGATATATAAAGTGGTAACGGTTTGACAGTATCGGCAACTGTATTGTCGGCGTCTATGTAATTTCAACAGAGAAGAAGTAGCGTAGCGTAACAATCGGATGCCTATTATTTTCAAGACGCTGTGCATTTACACTAAAATTCACCCCGCTGTCGTTAGTCGTGTGAACTAAGTCGAGCGTGTTGCAATGCCGTTTCGTTTGATCGCGTGTACCAAAGAAAAAAAAGAGATGGAAGTACATAGTATAAAAGGGACCTCGTCGGTGTCTACTCGGGTATTTCTTTCATTATTTCGTCCTGACTTGCGTTCGCGGAGTGATCACACGTACCAATTTGTCGAATATAATTTCACGGACCAGCGATTTACGCTCGGTACTCTGCACTCCTCGGTTAGCGCTTCTGCGTTTACCTCGAGGCAAAAGTGGCAGACCCGATGCTTCTTCTGGCACGAGAACGACCGAGCGAGTTCCCAGTTACGAGCTCCGCACACCTACGGACCGGTGCGGAGTGGTTGAAATAGTCCCTTTGGATAGACTCCGGAAGGTCTCCCGTACGGTGAAATTGACCAGTTTATAGGGAAAATACTATGAATCAAGTCAATTTCACGATAGTTACAGTGATTGGCCGGTTGAATGCATTGGACGGAAAGAGTTTCCAGTACGCTGAAAAGTATAGTGATCGGCCGTGACTTTCGTACAGCCAATCTAGTGCAACACAGTCAAGTCGAACTGCAGCCCTCGTCGTCCAGCTCCGCTTCCTGCCTGCTGGAGGGCTTCTATATTATTTTCCGCCTCTTTCTTCTCCTTCATCTTCCGCCTTCTTCCTCGCTTCGCTTCCTTATTTCATTCTTTTTTTCTTTACCTTTCGATACCCGCTTCGTACTTTCCCATGGGAATCTATATATACGTAACGTATAGCAGTGTATACATGGCAACTAACCTATAGTACGAAAGTTCATTCTGCATGAAAGGCGCGCCTTTCGACTTTACAGTTGGACGGAGATGCTCCCCTAACAGTACAATCATCGGCCGCTTAACCCTTTTTCACTGTAGAATCTCTTTTTCGTGTTAAATTTAAATGTTTTTTGGAAATTGTAATTCGACATTTTTCATGATAATAGCGTTCGTTTTGCGATAACAACTTCATTGGGCGAATGAAGGTGTTTCGAGCGAAATTGACCAAATTTTCGAGCGGAATACATTTTTAGAGTAATTTAGAGCACTTTTTAGGGGATCGGGAGGTAATGAAAAATTGATAGATTCGTTCCGGAGTTCGAGAAAAAAAGCGCAGTTATTGGCATACCGGCCATTCTATTCAAAACGATTTCGATACTAATAGATCTTTAGTCTATTATTCGTTAAAATTGAAAGCCATAGTTGTAGTCAAGAAGTCAGTAGACTATAGAGTTCGGTAAGAAGTCTCCTGCGAACCATAGAAAAAGAATTGGAGGTCGACGGGTAATACGAGCGTCGCGTCGTCCTTCTCAAGAGTCGCTGGGGACGCGCGAGTGCCACATGCCATCTTGGGGTTCTCGACAACGACGGGGTGACGTCCGCGATGCAACCCCACGGCGCGACGACTAGACCGACTCTCGACTCATATTCGATCATCGAAGCGTAAAAATTTAATGTCTCGCCGGTTCGCCGCTGAGGTATAAGAGAAACGGTATATCCCCCTCTTGTGTTACCATCGGGTTCACCGTCGATTGTACGCACTCCCGACGGAAGCGAACGGTAAGAAAGGAAACACCCGAAGAGGCGACAGGGGCTCAAGGGTTGGTCCACCCCCTCCGGACGAGCGACGGAATGGCAGTTGCTTTTGCCACATATATACTTTTAAGCAGTCAATGTTACGTTACATGTGCATTAAGTTTGCCTTTACGTTTCGATGCGTCGTTCGTGTATCCCAAGTGGAAGGAAATCGTGGGAGGTCCCGTACGGCCCTTGAACGGCCCTTGAATCGCCCTCTTCTCCTTTCCCTTTCGTTTGTATTCACGTTTAAGTCAAATTGTGCTCGTGACCCATTTTACGGATATTGCCATTTTCAACATTTTTCAATATATATTATTATTATTATTTCCAAACTGTTTTTGTTCTTCGCATTCGCCGCTTTTCGCTAATTTGTTGAAAATTCAATTGAAAATTTCTATGACAAGATTTATAATCGCGAGTGGTTCCAAGAGCCGAAGAAAAATGCTCCGTTACCGAACGGATCGTCGTCGGCTTACCGGAAAGCGAATCGATTAGATTCTTGAATACACCAGGGAGATGTTTTTCACAGTGGTCGCTCGCGGAGGATTGAATGAGACTAGGAATAAGTGGACGAGGGTGCGGTTGAAAATACTTGAGACGATCGTCGCGTCTACCGGTACATACGTCCGGACTTTTCGTACCTCGCCGAGGATCGAGTGTATAAGACTGTCCCTTGTAAGACGGTCGTACGGTGTTATACACAATGTTAGAAGCCCTCGTCTAGTCGAGGAAACGATCCAGTCTCAGTCGACGACGACAATTACGGCAGGACGCCGGTTGAGCGGTAAATTTTATTGTTCGGAAACAGGACGCCCTCGGCCCACGCTAAGCTCTCTCCTCCAATCGGCATATATACAGAGCGCAGTCTCGCTTCGTCGCGAATAAATTCTTATCGCCTCCGCACTTCACCTTACCTTACCTTTACGCTCTTTTTTCTCTACAGTAAACTCTCCGAGAGAGAGGATTGTATCGCGATAACTGCTCGTTGGTTTTTTTACGCACAAGGGACACGTCTCGTAAGCCGCGACAATTACGATCGGCAATCGATTTTAACTGAGACTTTTTTTTTTCTTTTCATTCAAAGTTGAGACTCGAATCAATAAAGAAAAATGACTGACGACTCTTTCGGCAACAACAAAAAAAAAAGCACACGGAAAATAAATGTTTTGAGTTCAAATTATTAATAAATTGTAGAAAATTCTATAATCATTGCAATGTTAATTTCAGACCGTATCTTCTCGCAACGAATGAATATTAACAATAATATTGCGGTGGTTTCTACACTTTTCGACATTTTACATTAAAAAAAGTTGGTAATTTGACAAAAATTTTCGTCAACTTTAAAAATATTTATTGTAATATTAACAATCAAATATATTGTTGAAAAGTACTAACATTTTTTAATCGTGTAATTGGGAATATAATTGGATACGTAAATTAGACGACTCGGTGTAATAATGTACTTCGAATATCAAAGAGATAATTAGTTAAGATTCGAAATGTCGAGACTGCGATAGATGGAATATTTATTGGGATCGTGCCATACAGTGATTAAAAAAAAGGTTTTTTTAACGAGCTGGAAATTCGCGCCGTGACGTGACGTTTGCGAAAAAGGTATCGAATGTAGGTATACGAATAGGCGTTTAAGTAATAGTCGAGAGGAGAAGGATTCAATGAAACTGGTTGTTATTCCCACGCTGTGCGATGCTGTGTACGCGAGAAGAGACTACGAGACTACTTTCGCTGAAGCTATAGAGAAGTATATTACGGTCTCTGCCCATCGCCCCGTACACACCTTCTTAATATATATACCGCCGTCTTTATACCTATTTACTTTCGGTATGTAGTTAGTTACCACCGACTACTATTAAAGTAGTTATGTCGCTTCGCGTTCATTTCGCATAAGTCCGAGAAAAATGAGAGAGAATTGCAAAATACTTCTCGATGGTATAAAAATCTGCAAAAATGCATGCATATTGAAGATACGTAAAAGATTAATTTTGCATAATAATAATTCCAAAATGTTAATAGTAAATTGATGGAAAAATAAATTGTTCGACTAATTTCCCGATAACCCAACTTTTTTTTTTTAATGAAAATGATTCGTTCATTTTTCTGAATACGTATGAATTTTTTCAGATTTTCCAATTTCCTTTGAATTTTATGTTTTTTTCACACATTTTTTCGATATAAAAAAAATTCAAATTAAATTGAAAAATCTGAAAAAATTCATACATATTCAGAAAAACTAACGAATCATTTTCATAAACAAAAAAAGTTGGGTTCCCGGGAAATTTGTTGAAAAATGCATTTTTTCATCAATTTGTTAATAACATTTTGGAATTATTATTATTCAAAATTAATCTTTTCAGTACCTTTAATATGCATCCATTTTTTCAGATCTTTATACCATCGAGAAGTATTTGCAATTTTCTCTCATTTTTCTCGAACTTATGCGAAATGAACGCGAAGCGGTGTAACTACCTTAAACTCTAACGCATATATAATCTATCATTCGAGAGGCGAGCAATTGCGAAACGATTACCTATTCACAGGATTCGTCTCTACTACTCTACGGGCACTTTCGTTCGGCTTCGATTGGCGCCGAGAACTCTCACGACTGTGGCTCGTTCGATCCAATGAATTTCGAGCTCTTCTCCAGTTCGTTCGGTCGGTAACCGGTGCGTCAGTTACTATCGGGATAAAGAACTATTCCCCAACGCAATGTGTGTTCTTTGCCAGCTTCTAGCCTAGTAAACTGTCGCACCTGCGCTTCAAAGCCAACGTGCGTCGATCCCCGTCCACCTGCGCTCGTGCCTAGCCGGCAGGCCGAAGCTTCGTAGGTGCATCAAATTAGTTTCCATAAATTTCGAATATAATTTGCGGCACGTGTGGCATAGTTTAACACGCCAATATATCGTAGAAAATAAAAATTCCGACTCCAACAAGTACAACTATGCGGCTTATTAAATGAAATAAGAAAAAAAGTAAATTAATTAAATTAAATTTGAAAGATAAAAAAATGTAATTAATTTCGATTTGAAAAATAAAAAAGGAATTAATAAAATTAAATTAAATTTCGCGCAAATGATTTTGAAGAGTAAACTTCGTAAAGTGTTTGGAAAATGTTACAACGTCTTTTGCTATGGCTGTTAAATTGTATGAATTTTTGAAGACCTATTTTATTGCAGCAATATTTTATGCTTTACGTGTAGTTATACGTATTGTGCGTATATTGAAAAACTGCAGAATTGATGAGTCGTCGCATTAGCATAAACTCACCTGAACGGAACTAGCAGACTGGCTGCATTTCTCGCACCTGTTCGAAGACACCTGACAGTCGCGAGGGTACTTCTGCTCATCCGTTCCTCCGCGGGGGTTCTCCGCGTAGTTTGAGTTCTCATTGAGAACGCGCGTCGATTCCACTCGGTGCCTCTCGTATTTCTCGCAGTCTCTCGTCTTTATTATTTATGACGCGGCAATAAACGATAGAGCAGCGATTCTACACCCAACGCAATCATTGAATTCCTGAGAGCGCATACAAGTCAAATGTTTTCACGTCAGAATTTTGATGGATTATATATAATAAAAAATAAAATTTTTAAGAAAAAAATATCCTCATGCGACTTCGTAAAATGATACATAATTAATTCTTTATTCAAGAAACGTTGTAAAAGTTTATTTCTATAGGTAAAAACTTGCGGCAAGTTGTGTCCCAACTACCTGCTGCGTAGTGGATATTGCGGATAGCAAGGTTCATACTTTACGGGAATAGGATCTCAAAAATTATGATATTAAAAAAAAAAATGTTGCAAAAATATAACGAAAGTGCAGTTAACGAAATTATTTGACAAAATAATGGACGATTGGGGAGATTTTTTTTTTTTAAATCTATCATCCAACAATTTTGATACTCACATTGCAAATCACCGAATCAAGCTTTTGAAGAACGTGCATTAGACATTGTAACGAGCGCTCTAATGTCTCTGAATTTAACAATCGAATTACAATCGAAATCGAGAGGAAGATGGATAGGTATTAATTGCCGCCGACACACTGAGGACTTTGGCATCCACCGACGACGTTTGCGGTTCTCCCGGTGTTTGGGATCGTCGGATTCGACGAGCCTTGGATGTGGTAGCAGGAAACGTCGCATCGGTATCGCAAAAATGGATTGGAACAAGGAGAGCAATCGACACCTCCGTGCTATGTAAGATTTTCATATTAAATTCATCGATCGAAATATTGAAGACGAAATCATGTAAATGCATCTTAAATACCGGATAATATCCACCGCCGAACGAGCCAAATCCGAGTCCAAATGTTATCTGGGGAACGAGTTGGATCTGCGGTACGAGACTCAACCCGTTGCCGAACCAACCGGGAAATGGTGGGCAATTGTTCCCACCGTGGGGTATACAATCGGTTGAATCGGTTCTCGTTTTAGTCGTTTCCGTTCCGTTACCTTCGGGTCTACCATCTCCACCATTCTTCGATATATGATTGTGAATTACGTTATTCAATTCGATGTTCGTAGTTATGTTAGCCGCCGGTAGTTCGACTTTGGTCTTCTCGTCGCAGTCGTCGGTCACGCATGTTGTCTCGTACTGCGTTATTATTTGACGCGTTTCCTTCGTTTTTTTCATGCAACGTTTGTGACAATCATGAACGCATCTCGTCGTATTGCATCGTTCCATTCCGCAATCATCGAAACACCTTCTGGTGTCTCCTGCGGATAGTTTCAGACAATCGATTGATCATAACATACATTAAATTGATCGTACTAACTGCTACTTCAATTGACTATTTCTTTCATTACTACGACAGTAATTTGACTCAATGAACCGAATATTTCTGTTGCCACTCGCAAGTGCCGATTTAGTCGATTCAACCGATTTTGTAATTAATTGCAGATATAGCGAAATAAATATATGTAAATTGTTCTCTGCTATCGTAGAACGATTATTCAACTCGATAACGCATAGATCGCCCTGAAAATCGACTAACTTTCATTGAAAGTCAAGTTTAGCCGCTTAATAAATTATCAAAAAACTTTTTATCTTTCGAAGATAACGTTGTTCTCTATATTTATCTATAACAAAAAAACTATTTCATCGATTACCATTTACTTGGTGCCATTTGATAGGGAAACGTTCAACGTACATATATATGAATTATTTCAGATTTTTCTGGGAAATTTCGATCGATAACCGAGGCGCTCAAAGTTTCAAGACAGCATCTATAATTAAATTCTTCTCATGCATTATATTAACGAAGTGGAAAATCTGAAGAAAAAATGTACCCACAATATTCTGTTAGCCTATGCTTTGCATTACACCGATCTTATTTCCGATTTGAGAAATTTTAAACATTTTTCGAGTTATTGTCATAAACATCCGCCGCTGTAGGGGTCTATACGGTGCGTAGACCTGCTGGGCGACTGGGAAAAGAAATTCCCTCGATATTCGTATATGGAACCCGTAAATTAAGGGTTTATTGATATAAACATAACTGATTGTAAAATCCGCAATAATTAAGCGATAAGAGTAATAATATCGCGTTTTCTTCGATATCGGTAACGAAAAAACGAATGCGTAAACTCACCGAAATCTCCGTCGTGTTCGTTATGCAGATGTTGTCTCTTCTGTCGTTTTAGACATTTGATATAAGTTCTGTAATCGGGATGCTGGCAGTCGTGAAGAAGTTTGTGTTCTTCGATCTCCGGCGGGAGGGTGATACTCGACGCCGGTTCGTCTTCGGCACTGGAATAATCAGCGGCGATCAGGCAGATCTGTAGACAAAGCGACACTGTGACGAACGTTCTCGTCTCCATGACGTTATTCCGGGGAAGAACCTTCTCCGTGTTCGCACGCGAGTCTTTATATCGATGCCAAGTACACGTTGGGTAAATGACCCGCACCTTTGCACTATACGCGCTAATGTTTGCCCGTGGGATATGGGGCGTTGCACTCCGCCAATATTTTAGCTGTTTCGCATTTTTCATTCTACACCATACCTCGGTCACTTGGCGTATATATACACCTCCTATTGTATTCTCTTCTTCGCAATGTACGGCGTTTAGCCGCGAGTACTCGCGTAGATCAACAAATTTGCACTGCTTATCTCAAGACAGACATTCTCATCTGACATCCCGTTTGTGTGATATTCGCTTCACTCTATATGTATATCTTACTTTTTCCTATCGCACCCCCCCCCCCCCCCCCCTCCCAACCCCCCTACCGAGTACAGTATCTCCGGCACTATAATAACGTTGGTTACTTTTAAAATTAGACATTTTTTTTACGTGAAAATTTATTTAGCGAGACTTTTGGACACAATGTCTCCAGAAAGGGTTACAGCTCCTTCGGGAATTTCAGTTTAAAAACTTGTGAGTCATTTTTGTGTACCGAGGAGAATTGTGTGCGAAAACATCTTCAACACTTTGAGATTTAGGGATTGGGATCGGTATTTTATTATTATTCATAGACGCGGCATTTTAAGGCTCTCGAGAAATCTTCCTATCAGCGTCAAGGCAATCTAAAACTCTTTAGCTACAACTACTGAAGCTTTTTTCACGTACAATGTTCTGCAGATGTATTTATATATACCAAAGTAAATAGGCATTTATTCGATGTATTTTTTTTATAAAAAAATTTGTAATTTGCTATACTCCTCGTAAAAAATTAATTGTTTTGGGTAAATACCATTTTTAGAGTGGTACACATGCAAAACGATTCTCAATAGAACAGGAAAATATGAGTCAAAAGATAATTTCTTTTTCTCCGTGACAGAATCACTGGCAGACTATCAGAATACCAGAGATCTGACGTAATTATTCATCAGCGTCTGGAAGCCGTGAAACATGAACGGTGTGAGGTACACACGTTATTCAAAATATTTAACGTACCAATAAAGTACTTGAGATCATTTCCTACGTCTTGTGGCTCTTTCCTTGACTTTGTTTTGTTTATTCTACTGTTATATTAAAACCGCGGTAAAATATGCGAAAAAGGGTGGTGGAGAATTAACTCGTTAACATCGTTGAGTAATTTCACCGTGAATTTCTTTACGCAGCTTTGTCGAGAAACGGCAAGTATGCAGACAGAGAAGAGGTTGTCTCATTGACTTCGCGAGATAACGAGAGTCCCCCTCTCGTTTGTCCGTTGAGCGCAAGTGCAACGTTAGTCAAACAATCAGAAATTCTACTAACCGACAGGAAAATATATTATACGTTAGATAAGCTGGAGAATCCACAATAACGTTTCTATTATATTGCAAATTGTTGGACAAATACATACAAAAGAATGCGACGAGTTGTTGTTGGCAGTCAATTTACTCGATACGCAACGAATTGCGTTGTCCACGGAGAGAATTCATATTACACGGCGATATTGCGATAATGCAAATAACGTTGAGGCAACGAGCATTGTAAATAAAATAGGTAGCCGTCCCATACAGTAGGCAAACTAATGTCACGCATCTAACTGTACGGCAATTATTTCCTACGTATGAAAAAAATATTGCGGAAAGCGTGGGATATATCGAAGACAGTCTCTCGTACGCAATAACCGATTAATTGTGCGTATATACGATCGAATTATTCATGAATTTTAGAACCGAATGCCTATCCAGAAGCCCGAAATTGAAAACAAACTTTACTTTAATACCAATAAACTTTCTTTGACACAAAACTATTGTGCTTTCATCGCGTTGTCTGGGGTAGTAAACAATGAAGCAAGTCTATACACGCGCAACTACCGAGGAAGCTTGTTGCGCATCTCGCGATTTTACGCACGGAGGAGGGGGGCACCGATTGCCGGTGGCAAAACTTTTTTTAGGTTATCAGATCAACAAAAATAGTTTAGCTAATACGCATCCTCAAAAATAATACCTTACGTGTTTATTATGTACTATTAGTTTGAAGTAAAATTGGCGTTAAACTATTAATCTACTGACTTTTCACATTGACGATAATTTTCCTACTTACCGTCTCGATAGTTCGCGGTCGCGTCGATATATGCCGAACCCGCGGATTCATAATACGTCGATGATTAATACAACTTAGATTTTTGGACCGACGTGAAATTATAACATTTGCTTTATTTAATATTGATTATTTGACATGTCAAACGAATTAATATGATGCTCATTGGGTTCGGGGGTCATATCCGTTCGTTCTACGGTAATGAGGGTTCCCTTCTTCTTGTTGAGAATGCAAGACATGTGTTTTTCAGCCCGCATACCACTGCAAGGATGCTCCTCCATTATTTTTACCGTATACTGCATTACTCCCGGTGAAATTTCTAAGATGAAATATACGATCGTTCAAGTAAATTAACTTAGTCATTGATGAGTTTCGTACCTTTCTCAGTTTTTTGTATGACCGGCGACGATTTTTTTGGTTCATCTTCGATGTTTGATTTGGGACCGCGATGTTTTTTGTTGGGGCTGTTATTCCTTCTGCTACACGATGTTTCGTCGGCTATCGAGAGCATACCCATGACTGCAAATACGAACAAGGAATTAATAATAAGGGACTAAGGAACGAACGGTATTAATATTCAATTTAACGCAGCAAAGAATACAGGATAATGTACAATAAAACAAAGCGTTTTATTTGCATACCGTAGTCCTCGACATTAGACGCGGACCCCGTCATATTCTTCGATGTATTTTTTAAATAGCAGTTATGATATATCAGAATTTCTTATTTAATTTAAATACTCTATTTATTTCCATTTCATCCATCCTTTCTGTATCCATCGCGTTCTTGATCTTCGATACAATGACGACGGTAAAAGAGTTACAAGAAAAAAATATGCCAAAAAAAGTAGTGTTGATGTGTACCGTTTGCGGGCAATCGGTAGCTCTTCAATTGGAATTATCACTACCACATAGGTACGCCAGGCCAGCAACGTCGCGTCGTCATCGGTGCACAGATACACAGCCGAATGAAACGCGCGTGCGCAGAATCGCGTTGCCGTTTTCTCGTCGTCTCTCGTACAATTGTCAGTGAGATGTTTCTCGCGTTATTACGTTCGAAAGAACATCCTCTGTACTTTGTTGACGCGATCGCTAATATCTCGGAGCTTCCATAGTTCATTGTGAAAATTAAATCGAGTGCGATTATATTATATATCGGCGTGAAGAAAAAAAAAGGACATCAACGAACATTAATATTTTTCTATGGCGGACGAGAGTTACTATCAGCGACCCCTTCTTAATGCAAATGGCGAGGGACTGACGATGGATGTTTTGAATGGAAACGGAAAGCGCGGAGTACCAAAACTACGCGATGTATTTCATCGTCAAAGACAGGATTCCGATGTACGTTTTGTCCAATAATTGTATTGATAAACATTCGCTATCGCCATACCACTTGTCACTGTTTACAATTGACGGCGCCGATCGCCCGTGCGATCCGAGAATTTTTTTGACAGCTCAAACAATATTGGTTTATGCATTGCAAGATTCTATTTCGTTGCCTACAATCGAGAAATATCATTTTTGATTCAACGATACTCCGTTCTCGTTAGGATGGGCCGGAGTGCGCGGATCTTGATTTCATCTACGACGACACGGACACTCATGTCAACGAGATTGCAGAGTTGTACAGCTACACGGAACAGTATGAATTGCAGCTCAATGTCAAAGTAAGCGAAACGAAACAAAGGATCTGAATTAATTGTTGTTTTACTCATTAAAAAAAAAAAAAAAAAAAAAAATTTCAGGCGTTCGAAGATCAAATGGAAAGTTACAAACTTCGTCCGGCGTGGCAAAGTTTTTCGCGATCCAAACACAAATCTGTGATAAACAAGCTGCTGGATCAGTTGGAAGTGTCCAACAAACATCTGAGAATGAAAGCGGCACGATGTATACTGTATCTGGCGCAAGGATGCTGGGCGGAGGTTCAGTCGGACAAAGAGCAACAGGATTGGACGAAAACTAATGTAATGCTTCTCTATGAAGCTGGCGTATTTCCGGCTTTTGTCGAATTGCTCAACATAGAAATTGAGTTGGTGTCCTTTCTTTGTAAAAAACTCCGATCCTTCGTTAAAACAATGACTCAACGTCAATTTTTCGCACAGAAACAACACGGCGGCGACGTCGGCGATGAGAAAATTGGCCGTTAGTCTCGCGGATTCTGTGGATCTCCGCGTAATATTATCCGTTCTGTACATCATCACGGAAGTGATGAGAGAAGAAACTATGATGTACGAGAGCAGCATTTACAAAGAAAACATTGAATCTTTTAAAGAAGAACTCGGTAATAATCATCGACAAAAAATACCGCGAAATAAGAATGAGATAAATGATAAAATAACGTATATTTTGTGATTTTATCGGTCGTTCCAGTTAATCCCTATGGTCAAGAATTGCTGATAGTCAAACTACTCGGCATGGTAACTTGTTTCTGCAGCGGTTCGGCGCCGCATTTTCCAATGAAGAAAGTTCTTTTGCTTCTTTGGAAACTTATTCTCGTGTCTCTCGGTGGTATCGACGAATTGCGACGATTGAAAAAGCTCTATCGCGAGGAGGCGAATCTCGATACGCATCAAGAGGACACTATCGAGACGGCAAAAACAATGAGAGCGAGTTCGCCGCCGTCGAGCGCGGCGGATTTGCTCGAAACGCAAAATCAGAAGAGAAACAACAGACCGTTTCGACGAGTTAGTATTTGGCGCGTCTTTTATCGACAAAAGTTTGGGGACTGCAAAAATTCATTTTCTTTCATTTTTTTTTCTTTTTTATTCGACGTACACAGCAAGGTTTGATAAAACAAAGCTCACTCGACGAGCCGGGATTGGCTATGGAGCTCGAGAGCGTCGAGAGCGGCGGCGGCGGTGGAGGCTGCGGCGGTGGAAACGGCGGTGGAAACGAGGGAGACGGTGAAATGACCGTTTTTATGGATCAACCAGCATTGGGAACTTATCAATCGTATTACGAGGATCAGAATATTCAGCAACAGCCGAGACCGGCAACACCACCCCCGACAAAAGGAAAGGGTTTACCCTGGGCGCCGAAAGTTCGACAAAAAGACGTCGATACGTTTCTCGATGTGTCGAGATTAAAATTCGTCGGTTACAAATTGGACAACGACAGTGAGAGTTTAGCCGGTTTGCCGCAACCCATTCACGAGGGTGTGAACACTCTGAAACGAGTACGTTTTTGCCTGTCGTAATCAACGATTCGACGATAACAGAGATATTTATTGTTTACGCTTTGAAAAATGTTTAGCATATGTACACATCGTTGGCGGAAGTTCAGATACAGAAGGAGGAAGAAATCGCTAGAAACCCAATGAGTACTCCGGAACCTCCGCTTCGGCAAACACCGACGGAAATTTTGTACCAAGCGATATTGTCGAATTTACCGCAATACATGATCGCATTGTTGAAGATTCTTCTCGCTGCCGCCCCGACGAGTAAAGCCAAAACCGACAGTATCAATATTCTCGCCGATGTATTGCCCGAGGAAATGCCGTGAGTGGAAAAAATCGTTGCGATACTTTATTTTTTGTTTGATATAAAAGAAAATAATAATAACAATCGTAAAAATTTTGCTCGACCGCAGAATGACCGTTTTGCAATCGATGAAACTCGGCATAGACGTGAATCGTCACAAGGAGATAATCGTTAAGGCCGTATCGGCGATTCTTCTACTGCTGTTGAAGCATCTTAAGCTCAATCACATTTATCAATTTGAATTCATGTCTCAGCATTTGGTTTTCGCAAATTGCATACCCCTCGTCCTCAAGTTTCTCAATCAGAATATTCTCGCGTATATCGAAGCTAAGAACGTGTAAGTAACAGACGAAAGGCACGATCTCGATTGTCCATTTTTCTTTTTATCGATCGTTTAGTTATTTTTTCTTAATTTTCGTAATTTTTCCCACAGGATTCCTCTTCTAGATTTCCCAATCTGTGTTATCGGCGATCAGCCGGAATTAACGATAGAGAGTCTCGAGATCGGCGATAGTCAAACGTACTCTTGGAGAAATGTATTTTCGTGCATAAATCTCTTGCGAATTCTCAACAAATTAACGAAATGGAAACACAGCAGAATAATGGTACTCTCGATGTTTGGGCTCTTCTCGAATCAAAATATACGTGTCGAATTTTGACTGAATTATTATAAATATTGGATCGAAATTTCGACAGATGCTCGTGGTCTTTAAGTCGGCGCCGATTTTGAAGCGAAGCCTCAAAGTCAGACACGCAATGATGCAACTTTACGTGCTGAAACTCTTGAAGATGCAAACCAAGTATCTCGGACGTCAGTGGAGGAAAACAAATATGAAAACTATTAGCGTCATTTATGCAAAAGTTCGTCATCGCTTGAACGACGATTGGGCTTATGGAAATGGTAAAGTTAACGAAATGAAAAATTCATTTTTGACGAATGACGAGACAAAAATGTTTTGTTTTCTATAGATCTGGAGGCGAGACCGTGGGATTTTCAAGCGGAGGAATGCGCGTTGCGCGCCTGCGTCGATCAGTTTAACAATCGTCGTTACCTAATAACGAACCGAGACGAGCAATTGGAACCCGTCGATACCTCCGTAACTTCCGTCCTCGGCGCCAACGTCGAATTGACCGACGAATTCAAACAGCACTACGAGCTCTGGTTGCAACAAGAAGTTTTCCAAACTACAATAGACTGGGATAAACTATTGGAATCGAAGAATTGTGAGATCTAACCGTGTCGAGTCTTTCGTTTCCATTTTTGTTCTCCCGGAAATATGTGTGTAATATATATATAAAACTAATCGATAAGTACATAACGAGGAGAAAACAACAAAGAAGAATTGTTTAAGTATCGTCATTAGGGGTACTGTTGCGATGACGTAGACTAGTAGCTCTCCAACACGCCGTGATCTTCTCCATTGTGAAACAACTTTTTGTATTTAATCGTTGGGAGTCATCGACGGATCTCGTATCAAGTAATTAAGACTCTGACATTGTTTAACATAAACACTGTTTCGCCCACAAGTTTTACGACTCAAAGTGCGAATACTTTTCGTCGCTTTCGAGCAATTATAAGTTTTTTTTGTTTGTTGTTTTCTCGTTTTGTTCAATGAAGTTCGAGAAATCGACGAAAATCGAAGATCCATTAATTATAATCGAGTAGAAAAAAAAACAGTTTACAGTTATTATGATATACATTTAAATTATTATGTTGAACAGCTTCTCAGAGGAATGATATTGTTTTTCATACATTACCGTAGAGGATATAGACGTTTATCGATTAGAGATTATAGAACAGAATCCTCTAGTAGATTGTTTTATCATTATTTTTTCGACTGTACATTGTAGTATTTGGAAGAAAATCAACGAGGAGTCGTCATTTAATCAATAAAAAATCATGATACCAGTGTTGTACCAATAATAGTTGATAAAAAAAATCGCAGGATGAATAATAACAGTCCGTTCGTATGAATATATAAAAAGATATTTATTCGTTTCTTTTTTTTTTTTCTTTTTTTTCTCTGCAGCAAAATGATCCGGAAAAATATATTCATACCAAATTGAAATAACGTTCGTTCGGACGTGAGGAACGAACACCTTTTATAATAATATTTAAAAAACAGAAATTTCCGTCTCAACTTACTGACGGTGCGAGAACCCGCTTCGCGGTAATTGCGTAATAAATATTTGTACGATAAGAAATACACGTGCGTCGAAACTTCCATGAAATGAGATATGCGAAAAAAAAAATATATATATCAAGTGGAATGTTTCATTTGCGAGGAATTTTCGTGTCGCAGATTTTTGGATCACTGATGTCTGACCCACTTGTACGACCCGTAATAGACAAAATCGTTTCGTTTCGCCATTTCATCGGCCTCTCGCGGTCCACGCGATTTATACCTTCGGAGAGAAAAACGAAAAACAAAAAATTAATTATTGAGTCATCGTGTAAAGACATTTCTGTAAAATATTCTTTTTCTTTTAGTTTCTTATACTTGTAGGGTATCGGTGGAATTTTTTCATTTTCTATCCGATGCAGCAGCGGCGTGAAGAGTCTCCAAGCTTCCGATAGCTCATCGCTGCGCACGAAATGCATTTGCGAGCCGCAAAATACATCGAGAATCAATCTCTCGTAAGCGTCCGGCAATTTCAGATCCTGAATAGTGAAAGTTACGTATAGTTGAAGATGGAAAAAAAAGTAAATTGAGTAAAAAAAAAAGTTAAATCACTCGCGAGAGGAAACTTACTTTGTATCGACGACGATAAGTGAGGTCGAGTTCGGTTTCCTCCATGTCGAACGTGATACCGGGTGTTTTCGTCATCATCTTTACATACAATGCCTCGCCGGGTTGTACGCGAATAACCAATTCGTTTCGCTTCGCTTTTCCGTCGAATATATCACCGGGAACATCGCGATACTGAATCCGTACCTCAGCCTTGCGCTCGTTCAGGGCTTCGAAGAAAAATGCACTCGATTAATAAATAAATCATTGATACATCACGCGACTACTCGTATCATCGTCACAACGGTAATCGGGTCATTGACGTACCTTTTCCGCACTTCAGAATAAACGGTACGCCGTCCCATCGTTCGTTGCTTATTCTGAGTACCGCTTGAGCGAATGTTGGTGTATTGGAATTCGGCGGTACTGTAGGATCGTCCAAATAGCCCAATCGAGCTTCCGGATCCTCGGATTCGGGATCACCGACGTACTGCCCGAGAACAACGTCGTCGAGTTCCACAGGATTCATACACTTGAGTACTTTGACTTTTTCGTTTCTGATTTTTCCATCGATTATCGAAAATATAACATCGTTAAAAATATACCGTGTTTTTCAAATAATTCGTTACGACAGACGTAGACAAATTTGTTGTGAAAAAATTTAACTGGTGTCCAGTAAAAGATCCGCAAAAAATGCAACGACATTTGCGGGATGTTAAAAAAATTATGTCAAAAAAAATGAAATGAAACAAAAATTAAGGACATTAAAGGAAAAGGAAAGGAAATTTAAGGACATTTCAGGACTTTTTCAGGAGAAAAAAAATTTAAGAAAATTTTCAAGATTTTCAGGATCTGCAGGACTACTGAACACCATAAAAACAAAAGCAATGTCGTATACCTTATATCATCGGGATGACAAGATGCGGGTTTCTCCATGGCGACGAGAGAGAGAATTTGCAACAAGTGATTCTGCATAACGTCCCGTATTATACCAAACTCGTCAAAGTATCCACCTCGGCCCTGAGTTCCGAACGGTTCTTTGAACGTTATCTGCACCGAAGCAATGCTATCCCTGTTCCACGTGGGTCCAAAGATTCTATTGCCAAATCTTAACGTCATCAAGTTCTGCACCATTTCCTTTCCAAGATAATGATCGATTCGATAAATCTGATCCTCTGTGAAGAGGGAGGCGAGATGATCGGTAAGATTTTGCGAAGTAACAGCGTCACGTCCAAACGGTTTTTCTATGATAATTCTCGTCCATCCTCTTGAATAAATCATCAGATGGGAGAAAAGGAAGAAACGAAAAAAAAAACAAAATAATTGAAAAATCAACGATAACGCCCCGGCGTCATAGACTTCAAGTTGTGGGATTAATTTCAGGATTTGACAAAATCTCAGATACGCACTTGTCGCCCATACAAGTTTCTCGTATGTGAACGGTGACGGGTTCAAAAATCGACGGCGGCAGCGCGAGATAAAACAATCTATTCGCCGCTGCGCCTTGTTCGTATTTTTTCAACTCGCTGTCCAATTTCTCGAAGTCCTCCTTCGAATCGTAAGTTCCCGATGTGTAATGATTCAATTGCCAAAATTCCTCGTATTTCTCCTCCTGACCGGGTTTCAGATTCATCCATTTATCGCACTGTGCGCGCAGCTGCGCGACGGTCATTTTGCTTCTCGCATAACCGAAGAACGTCGTCGTTTTCGGCAAAAGATTATCCCTGAAGAGCCACCATAGAGTCGGATAGATCTTTTTCTTCGCCAAATCACCCTGAGGAATAGAAAAACTTAAAGGTAAAAACAATACCGAGATATATACACGCGTTGTAGTGATTCAGAAAAGAAGATCTGAAAAATATATCAATAATATATGAAATTCAGCGTTTTTATATAATTAATATATTAATCATATAATTTGTTATATGTTTGAAGAAATATATTCTAAAATATTTTTCGTGGAAAATATATTGTATATATCGGAGATATATATATTTTTTTCATGTGGCGATTTCCAAAAATATGAATTAACTTTATGATATTTTCGCGACTCACCGACGCCCCAAGAGTGACAAATACGTGAGGTAATTGACCGTCGAAGTGAGTTCCTTCCATGTGAACCATTTCCTCCGATTTGAGCGATTGCCTGATGAGGATCAGACTTTCCTCCGTCGACGCTCCTGTAAATTCAATGAAATTGTATTAATCGATTATCGATCAATTGATTTCTAGCGCCGTTAATCCACACTGTAAATACCGAGAGTTCATTTCCTATCCGGTTATTCTCCAGTTGAAAAAAAAAAACTTTACTCGTAGTATCATTAGTGATATACGATTCAGCGTATTGATAAACAGAATGTAGATACTGAAGATACAGATCCCGTGAGTTTATACACAGCGAAATATAGTCTTTCGATTTCACTAACGCCGTATATTACCGAATTAAATGTCAAATACAAGTATCCAAAAGTATATGAATTCGATTTTGTTTTCACGTTACGGTAAACTTTTTTCTCCGCTATAATATAAACTATCGGCAATGATTCGCGACGAAATTGTAAAGACGGTCGATGCATCTCACTTTAACTATAATAGGATTTATCGAATATTATTTATAAATAATTTTTTTCCACTAATCTCCACTGATAATCGGTTAAAACTCACGCAACATATTGATGGCTTTGACGAAATCGTTGGTTTAATTTACACAGAATTTTGAGAACTTATAACTTTAAACACAATGTAACGCGATCGATGCTTGTGCCCGAGACAGTCCCCGAAGCGTCGAAAGATCGAATAGAAGTGATCGGCGTGCGTAGAGCCTCTCGTCCGTAAGGGGCATCAGTGTGAGTTTCGCATACATGTACGCATATAAGCGTTCTACACTAATACCAGAGGCAACGTAGACGGACTTGAATCACTGTAGATACGCTCCGTTTTATACATTAAAAAAAAAAAGAAAAAAGTAAGTGTTTGTGTAGCTTCGCGCGTTACAAGTCCTCGACGCCGTGTATTCGCAGGATTCACAGGATGTCCATGAAAAGTATTGTGAGCGTTATAAATAATGAGAAACTATAAAATAAATGTCACAATTCAGCTCAAGGATCGCTAAAGGATATAATTACATTACTGAGTAACGTCTATGAATTTTTGTCGTTTCCGAAGGACTAACGCAATGATGCGAAGAAAAAAAATCGACAATGGCGATCATTGCGTGTACCTAATATTCCGATTCTAGAGTCCGAGAACTTGACATGCTCACGTGTACCCATCTATCTCTCATAATTACCATCTTATGACATCACTGCGTAATTTTTTCCTTTTTTTTTTCAAGGCTTTCCGTATATCCGACGGTAAGCTTTTGAAAATACTTTGAACTCAGACGGAATTATCGTGTAAAAAGATTTGTTTCACTTCACTGTTAAATGAATCGATTAAAAAAATGATTTATAAAAAATCTGTTTTTCTGATCTCCGAGTTCTCCCGATCTTTCGAGAATTTTATTTTTTTTTTTGCCAGAGAAATAGTCTCCATATATTCATCAGCGAAGGCACACATAACATTTTTTTTTTTTCAAGGCTTTCCGTATATCAGACAGAGATACTTTGAATACATTGAAAGCTCCGATGGAATTATCGTGTAAAAAAATTTGTTTGCCTTCAACACGATAAAATAATATAATATAAAAAATTATTTAAATACCGCCACACTACACGTATAGCTAAGACAAACGTATAAATAAATTTCGATGCTGATAAACCAATAATTAAGTCGAAGAAATAATTTAATTCTGATCTCCGAGTTAAGTTTTATTCGAAAAAAAAAAAAAATTCCAAATATTCACCGAAGAACGCACACGCGGCAGTGAAAATGCATAGCAATAGATGAAGAAAAAAATGAAAAATTTTAATTATTATTCAGATAATAACACGCGTTTTTCACATTACCTCAACAACGGATCGCGCAAAGTTTATGTTCCCTTTTATTATTTTCCGTACACAGGATAAATTTGATATTGCGTGTTTCACTTGGCAAGATGCCAAAGATACTGCAGAATACTGTATGCATTCACCGCAATAGTCACTGTTGATAATTGTTGTTGATGACATAACACCGGTACACGTTCGGCATCTCTGACCCACCGTACGGATGGACGAACTACGGAATCCGTACGGTTATTATGATTCTGTGATTGCGTCGACGAGCAAGTAGAGTTCCTCTTGAAAATGATGGAACAACGAAAGTAGTGTGTAAACGAAATACGATGTCAATGATTTAAGACATTCCATTATTGATGTGTACAAACGAAAACTACGAATAACGCTCAATTCTCGCCGCGTCACCTGTCGCGTCGTGTCTCCGTCGAACCGTAAATTTCGTCTTGCGAAATAAATTGTAAAGAAATACATTAGGTCTGCATTTCTGG
Source organism: Buathra laborator (assembly GCA_934046635.1). Classification (NCBI taxonomy): domain Eukaryota; kingdom Metazoa; phylum Arthropoda; class Insecta; order Hymenoptera; family Ichneumonidae; genus Buathra; species Buathra laborator. Next base: position 703,328 of record OW203898.1, read on the forward strand.
TTTCGACAACGTTTCCACATTCACATTTAACCCGAACATCGATTTGATCGAATCAGCAGTTTTACTTACACGTGAATGCATTTTAAATTACGTTATTTCATTTAATAATAATAACTCATCGTAATTGAGAAGCACGTGTAGGTATTTTTTCTGTACAGTAGAATCCCAATTAATCGGGGAACGGATTGATCGCGCGTCTTTCGAGTATTTTTTCCGTAGACAAAGCAAACTCAAAAAACAAATCAAAGCCACTGGTTACTTCGAAAAACACGATTAATTTACGCAAAGTCAAAAACAACGGAAAGCTTTACATATCGGTTCACACTATTCATCAATAAAGGTGGAGTTCTCGCGAGATAACGATTTTCTTACAAAATCAATGAAACTTTGCCTATTTCTTATTCAATATTTTGAAAAAACATGTTCAGATTTTAGAAATTATCGACCATCCGGAACTCGAGGAAATTAATTTCGAAAAAAAAGTCCTTATACACGGCGATACGTATCTTTCGTGAAAATTTGATTATTTTTTCAATCGCAGTAAATGACTCGTTGTTACAATTTCAATGATTTTTTTTGTACAGAAGTTAGGTATTTGATGATACATTTCGAAAATTTTTGAGGCGATTCCCCATCCAGTTACGGGGTAAAAAAATCCTAAAGATCGTTTCATGCCGTTCTTAAGAACGCTGTTACGACGCGCATTCAGTCGCAATGCCTCACCGCGCGACAGGTGTTGCCTATCCCCTCCCGTCGAATTTTTTCCCCCGCGCGATAACTACCTTAAGTAAAAGTTGTATCAAATCATAAGTAATTGTAACTTGTAAAAATAAAGATATTTAAGCCATTTTGCCATTTTGATTGGATTAACCATGATATCCGGAGATCTTCGATCCCGAACGCCCCGGTTAATCGGGGTTCTGCTATATGTGAATTATTTGTTCGAAAGAGAATACACCACATCCGCATCGACAATTTCGCGTCTTGTCTTTATGGCTTCGCAAAATGTTGATATACATACATGAAAAATGTATGATTTTTGTGAATTATCTGCGATGAAATTTTAGGAAAATCAATACTAAAATGATTAAAATATCGATGTGTTTTATCAAATAACGGCAAAAGTAAATTAATTAATGAAATTTATTTATTTAAACTTATTATCCTTCGCAAATCCGATGAAAATCTCAGTAGGTGTGCAGTTTATATCTACACATCGCATATCGTCAAGTGCAATCGTTCGATAACTCCAACTCACGATCGGATGATGCCGCCGATTTTTTTTTTTTTGCAATACGTTCGAATACGCTATTATCTCGGCGAAGTAGTGCGGTTGCCCTTGAGGCGTTTGCACATTAGCTTCGGATAATCTATTATTCGTAAAGTTAAACGTTTCGTGAGTTGGTATAGTAACAACTATAATTGATCCAAATGACGTATAGCCGCCCCGGGGTAAAGGTGACCCACAACTATATAATTTTTTTCACTATAACATCAGCATATAAAACTAAACTTCGAATGGCGAAATATAACGTAACGTTAACGCGGAATGGATTTAAACTATTTATAGCTATGTATATGAACCCCTCCAACGACATAATGCAAGGAAAACGGAAAAAAGTGTGTTATTTCGTTGAGCTTTTCAGTACTACGTAAGTAACCGAGTAAAAAGTAATAGAAGGTGCTAAGAATATTATTTTTGCAAAATAATAATGCGAATTATTAAAAAAATCGAAGAAAAATAATTGTTTAACGAATTATCCGATAACCTAACTTTTTTCTAATTTTTCTAAATACATATATTTAGAAAAATGACCTCATTCAAACCTTTGGTTTGAATCTTCGTATACTTACGTATTTTGACATTCTGATTCCAAATACAGTAAAACAGTAAATTTCGAAAAACGGAATTTTCGAATATCAGAGAATATTCTATAAAAATTAATATGTATTCCGAAAATTTAACGAATTAATTACTGTTTAATAAAAGTTCGATTGCCAGATGATTTGTTAAACAATTTTTTTATCTAATTCGTGAAAATTGTTCAAATAACAATCACTAAAATAATAATTTAATAATAATAATGATAATTTGTTCAAATTGCAAATATTTGTTAATAACTTTTTCGAATTATTATTATTACAAATCATTGTTCTTAGCATCTTTTATATGGTCGAAATTTTTCAAATTTTTATCCCATTGGGAAGAATTCGGAAATTCGCTCCGAATCTCGCTTCTCGCTGGTAATGCAACGACACACCCTCGTCAATGACAAGAATGCTGCATTCAATTCCTTTGCTATTATTTCACAATTCTACTCTAATAAGTATTGAAGATTCCCATTAGCCAGGAATAATGTGTGTTGCTGTAGCATCAGTTGTCATCGATCTATTAGTCACTTAATTAAGAGATATATGACGAAAAGATATTGTAATCCGATCCCATTTCGAATATTCCTCGTTTCTAATTATAATTACGATTAATTGCAATTGGATTCACAATTTCCGATAAAACAGATAAGCGTAGTCAAGTCGCGCGATGTGATAACACGTGACTCGCAAACGATCGAGGCATTCGGTATTAATATGGATAATCCGAGTTGACCTCAGGCGGAAGTTGAACGACGAGAGAATATCGCACCGGTGTCCGATAATGCATACAGTACTGTATGTATATATTTATTATCTAAGCCACGACGATAGCCGGTATTTGTGTACATTCCGCAAGCACGTGGCCGCTGAGATTTACACGAATCAATCGCATGGCGTGATACGCACGCCTTACACGAAAAAAGTGATAGCCTGACCCGTGAGATCAAGTTTAACGTTGCACTCTCCCGAGGCTATTAGAAGGGGCTGACGTATCGCTGAGCTGTATAATTGTTTTGTATCGTCTTTTTTTATCGGCGATGCGCAATTTGTGAAAAAGACTCATCAACACCGCGGGGTGCAAATCGTTCGATGCGTTAACACGCACGTTAGAAAATCTATAGGATATTACGATAAAGCGATTTGTGATTTTCGATAAAATATAACCATAAGCCATTGTACGTGTGGACGACTATATAGCACGAATACACTGCGCGTGCTAAAGGAATTCTTGTAAATTATTCTAAACGCGATACATTTTAATTCAGCGATTAAAATGAGCAAATGCTGGTGAATTTTTTCGTTATCGCATTCAATATGGCGAATATTACGAGCATTTGAATTATATTATACATGCAATAATTAATGAGTGACGGTGAAATGCTTAAAATTCATTTAAAAAATGAGAAATGAATATTTCTCAAACAAAACATTTGTATAAAAATCCAGAAGAAGCGATTACTTGATAATTAATAAAAAGAAAACTCACTTCGTTCGGCCATGGTAGGCATCGTTGCAAATTCCCAGAGGTTTTTTCGTTCGACAGTTGACCTTCGGCAAATAGAGCCGCGTTGCCGTGCAAAAAATAGCGGTATCTCAAAATCTCGATTCGATTGGTAATTCTCGTAGAATATAATGTATAAGATTCGTCGAGACAAATTGGCGTACACGTTTGTATAACGGTGCCTTGATCTCGTGCAGTTCTGACAATTTTGTTCAAATCACTATAGTCGCACTGCTCTCTACTGTTTTATTTCTCGCTGAAAATTAGCAGTGGCAATGAGCAATGATTCATAATACCATGGAGGTTATGTACGCAGTCAGAACCACGGCGTAAAAACTCTAGAAGCCTTTTCAGCGCTCTACAAATGTCGGTGAATTTTATCACGGTGGATATCGTAGATATCCTACTTAGTCGGAAAAACATCAATTTTCCCCGAGGCATTTATTATTATTTAGAATCAGCATCTTTTGGAAAGTTACAAGAGACTCGACAATCTGTCAAGGAGCTCTACTTCCGAGTGCTCATCGGGTTTATCATTACGACATAAAATCGGGATCCAATACACGAGAAAAGCGAATATTATCACACGAACGCACATCAACAGACGTGGCCGCGTCTCGAGCAAGTATACATTTACGTCCTACCTTATCGACGACGCTCAAGAGACGCGACAAGACTTTCTTTCTTATATGCGAAACGTGGTCGTTTTCGGCCTGTTTAAAATAGGAAATTATGTTGATTTTTCCTACATGTCTGATCTATTATATTTAGATTTTTTAAATATATTTCGTTTTCTATTGCACATTGTTTTTGTAATAAAAATGTTGTTTTTTAAATCCCGCGACAAAAAATGCATTTCAATTATCCGAACCAGGTCCGGTCTCAATTAGGTCGGATGATCGAGGACTCTTACTGTATACGAAGAAATAACTTGAACGTCGAGTTGTGGAGCAAACCATGGAGAAAACGGTGCAGAGATTTAAGCTATAGGCCTCGACAAGTACTTAATTCCAAACAGTCGACGCTTTATTTTGTTGTCGTTTTTGAAAAATTGCCATATACGATCTTTTACCATTTCGTGAAAAGGATACGACATATTTGTTACTTATATAACTAGAGGAATGAAAAAAAATGCTCCAGGTGAGGCTCGAACTCACAACCCCGGCATTGCTCACGAACACTGTCTTATAAGTACCGTGCGCTAACCAATTGCGCCACTGGAGCTGTTACGAAGAAGGCCAGGAACATCGGTCTATCAACATTCACACATTCTATTGCGTTTCAAAGAACACAATGTGCCTCGTAAAAACAAATGACTAAAAACACACTCGATCGAACAAGATCAACGATGATGTGGGCGAAATGGAAATAAAAAAAAAAGGATAATTCATTAATCCAACAGCACCCATTGGCGTACTCGTCGTTTTTATTTTTTGTTCTAAATACATTATTGTTAAAACAATGCAAACTAAGAGGTCAAAGAGAAAATGTAACTTATAATGACACACTTGATGTAAAAATTTTCAATCCACTTTCAAAATTCGTATTTTCTCATATTTTTTTGACACTGATATTCTATATGTACGATATAAAATAAATTTTCAAGTTATATATAATATTCCAAATATTGAGAGTCCGGTGCTTTATACCGCGCGCAGCATCTGCCAAAAACAGTCACAATTATAAAACTAACGACGAGTACTTGGCAATCGATATATTTTTATCCTACCTAGAGGAGCATCCTTTGCTTCGAAGATCGTTTTACCACTCGTTCCATATGTCTGCCGAAATCAGACAATCCACGTTGAGTGTATACTTACCGAATAGGTACACATGTGTAAATCTTTATCCAATGATGATGCATCAAGCGAATTCCCGCCTCGAATATCACATTAATCCGCGACTATGTGCGTTTTCGCGCGCAACAACGTGTGTATATACACTGACTCGCAAAAATATGGGGGTTTATAGGCGACGGGACGCGAGCGACAAGAGACGACAGGCGCGCGCGATCCCAAACTGAGACCGAACCTCAAAATCCGATTCATGAGTCTTTCGTGGTCTTTCGTAGTTAATTGAACAGTGAAAAAATCCTAACAGAACTTGTTGTTTGTCTAGAGAAAAATATAATAAAACGAATCGTGTTTAATGCAGTGACAAAACGGAATTGTAGCGAGATGCAGCCGTTAGAAGCGATCGGCGACTTGCCGTAAGTAAACATAACCGTCCGTTATAATATTTTTTCCATCACCGTTTGACCGTTATTTTCGAAATAAAATTTTGACAACATTGAAAAATAAATTGCAGCTACTGCAAGGGTCTGTGGTCGGTAATATGTGGAACCACCAGCCGCTGCGACAAGGCACTTGTAGTCGACGAGATAAAAGACGCGAAAGCGCTGCTGGAAAAGGGAATAAATTTCTTCACGAGTTACAGCGAAGCATCGATGCGCAAAGTTTCAAAAGCAAATCCGCCTCCTCGTATGTACGATCTCGTCGGGAAATTAGCTCGTCTTCTCGTAAGTAAATTCCAACAGCAAAAAAAAAAAAAAAATTTTAATCGGTCGAATTAACAAATTTTTATTTTCTAGAATTTAGATACCGCGATTGCGTGGGATTTGACCTGCAACTTCATGCTCTACGAGTACAGAAACTGCGCGGAGACATTTGCGTCTCAATTGACCGATATGACGTCGATGCGAAACCTGATAGAGGACATATGGAATTTTTATTACTCCGAGCGAATAACGTTGATAAAGTGCCTCAAAATAATGACGGAGTATAGAAACAATTCTAAGCATCCGCACTATGAAGAATTTGAGCAGTTTTTTCGCTCCATTTCGTCCGGCGATCTTTTGATTTCGATAAGAAAGCAAATAGAGAGTCTCAAATTTATAAATCCTCCGTCGTCCAGAGAGGGTCTCTTTGACGAGGATCATCTCCGCCGTTTGTACAACAGCAGTTTAATAGAAACGCGAGAACTGTTGCACGTGCTGACGGTCGTCGTCGAGACGTCGCATCCAAGCGCAAGCGAATTCGATGCGATATACGGAAGCGTGTGCGGCGAACCGCGACGCTTGGTGAGCACCAAGAGCCACGAGGACAAAGAACTCGTCGCGAAAAAACTGGAAGAGATAAGACACTCGCAAACGGCGCTTCTCATCGTTTGCCTCGACGTGACAAAGCACTCCGGTATGGAGAGATGGATAAAAGATTTACGCTCCGTTATGCAGGACACGCTTCAGCACAAATGCATGCGCGACAGTTCGATGGAAGATGGTCCGCTATTGTTGACGTGGATGTTGGCGAATTACGCGATCGAACCCGACAACGCCGAGACACTTAATCAATTTCGGCCTTTCGGCGTACGAGCGATACAACTCGACGTTTTTCGCCAACTGCAAGCGCTCATGGAAAGCGAAATGATTCGCGAGGAGACGAAATACGCTCGGGTCGTACGCAGTAGTGTGTACAATCTTCTTACTTTGTTGTGCTCCTTCGTCGACGACGCGAAAGTCAGCAGTTTCAACGGAATCTTTGAAGCTGTTGGATCGACTCTTCGCTATCCGGAAATAGCGGCGACATTCTGGAAAGAAATGGGACAGGATCAAGGATTGTGGCCGTTTTATAATCGAGCGGTTGCATTGTTTCCGTATAGATTCGAACCTCTCACCGTTATCGCTACGGGATTGGCGAGCGCATCGAAATCCAGTGCCAAACGGGTAATTTCAACAATTATAATGTTCATTGCAATACGTATCTATGGTGATAAATAACTTATATTTCATTGCAGATTGCCGGAGCTCTAGAAGAACTCGATTTCGTGACGCTGGAAGTGCCGAGGCAACGAGACAACAGTTATTTTCCAAATCGTCAATCCATACGTCCGTATGCGAGTGAGTGTACGATGCACAGAAACGAATTTGCGATAGATGAAAATTGCGAAAGAACAGTATTAGAAGTTCGAAGCGACACGCAAGTCGTAACTTGGCGGACGAGATCGAGATACGGTGATGCTTTTCATCATAAAATCGAGCAGCTATTCGCTCAGGCGGGCGGCGGCATTACGAACGTTAGTGATCCGACGACGAGTCTATCGGAGGACGTTTATCAAGGTTTCAATCTCTTGGAGGCGCTTCTATCGGCTGATCTCGATATAACACCCGGCATGGTAATCCCGACGGAGATGAGTCTCGAGATCATAAATAGATTTTCATATCCGGTATTGCCGCTTAGTATTTACAAAATCGTCGCTGCTTGCTGTCGTGTTACGTCGAAACTCGTTCTGAAATATCCCGAAGAAATATTGTCACGAATGCGCGTCGGGGTGTATCCGAGATTTAACGATAATTATCAGAGTACGAAAGACTTGGCGCGGGCAGTTTCCTTCGACGGAGGTCTCATAGCCTCGTGGCTATCCGGAATCGAGAGCATAGAGCATCGTTATCCCATTCTCAGCACTTATCTCGATACTCTGTCAAACTACTTGGTAATGAAGCACAGCCAAGAGAGTATGCACACCGTGGAAATACCGGGTATGGTGTTTCTTCTTCAAGGAGTTTTGCCGAAACTCGACTCTTGGTACTTCGAATCGGAGGCCGAACGCATCGATCTCTGGTTCAAAGGAATGTCCTGTTTGCATCGAGCACTGGACTCGAATCTACCAAAGGGCGAGCCAAGAAAACAGCTTCAACTCGTTGTGGCTTATAGCCTTTTGTATCTTGAGCCTCGTCACGCCCTTCTAAAACTCGTGCGAACCGGCGAGCGCAATTTGCAGAGCAAAATGATGAACGAAACCGATTGGCTCAGTGGCAAAGGTTTTAAAGTAATAAGAAGCGTTCAATTGGCTCTATCGCTCGTCAATCGATTGCTCATGTTTCGACACAGCTTGGGTCTCGGTCACGACGAGAGATCGCCACTCGAGATCGATCTCTACGCCTCACCGTCGATGCCAAACGGACTCCTCATAGTTCCGACAATCGTAAACTATCTGTACGTCTGGTTCAGTCCGTCGTTACAAGCGATGGCCGTGAGACTCTTGAAAAAATTTGCCGAAGGCTTCTCGATGTCTCTCCTCGTTTGCATGGGAATGGACGGCACCGCTATACGCGAAACGTTTGCCTCCCGGTTGATGTCGCCGACTTGCTCTGCCGAAGTCAAAGTCGCGATTCTCGAACTCGTTGCCGTTTGTCTCGAGCGTCAACCAGGACTTACCGAAGCTCTCTTCAACATAATGCATCAAGCCGAGAGAAAAAGAATATTTCCACGTCCCGCGGACGAATTTCTTACCGAAGGCTGCAGCCGATTTCTCGATCTTTATCTGAATCGCATAGCCGACGAGGAGGATATCGTCTACGATCGTTTGTACGACAGCACGATGAGCCTTCTTCGCGCCATGTGGTACAACCGAAATGAAATACTCGTCAATTATTTTCGCAAGAGAGAGAAATTTTGGAGTCAACTGTTCGCACCGCTGTTCAGACCTCTTGTACCACGAGCTCGAGGCTACGCGCAGCTAATAGATATTCTCACTCTGGAACTTTTCGAATCTTGGCCGCCGTCAATGCGGGAGGACGATTTTTCCGTGAATCTTGAGAAATTATTGGTAAAGAAGGATCATTGGCAGAGAATAATAGAATATATTCTCGTCGATGGAGCGACCACCTCGTCGAATCTTCCGCGACCGGAAAGCAGCGTTCGGCATCAGGATTATCGAGATGCTTCCAATTCCCTCGTCAAAGTCGAAGCTCCGCTCTACGAAGCCAATATCGAAGCTTGGTACAACTTTATCGTAACGCTCACGGATCCGCGAATCGGTAGCGATGTCGTTACTCGCATAGAACCTTCGAGGATACAATCCATCACAAAATTTACGCTGGATTCCCTGTCGCTGCGAATTAAAAATACTCAAGACATCGTCGATGCAAGAATTACGATGCTCCTCGCGTCGCTCGCCCTCCGCTGCGTTACTACGTGGAAATTCGATTGCGTCGAAGAGCCGGAATCATTCGTGTCTCAAGTAGTTCAACTTATGCAGGACATGATACACTCTTACAGCGCCTACGGAGTAGCGTTGCGACGAACGCTCATTGCTCTGCTGTTGGGATGTTCGCAGCTCGTAAAATCTACTATAGCAAACGATACGGCGAGTTTGGAGTATCTTCTCGCGCAAACTTGTACTCTGTCGGGTATCGAACTCAGGAAATTGGAAGAAATCGCGCAGACACGGGGAAAAGAGAGCGGAAAGGAAGACATAAGCCGGCATCAGATCGGAGAACCGGAGAGCGATGATGTATTCGGCGATGGAACGAATACCAAATCGTCCAAAAGGTCCGACGATGCGGCATGCGAACCGGCGACTCTCACGATCAGTATGGTAACGCAATTACTGAGGTGCGATGTTGAACTCGCATCGAGGCACTCGACGAGACTCGGACGCCGATCAACGTGTCTTCAGCTACGACAAATGATTCCTCAGCTCATGAGTTATCTCGGCACGACTTTGCACAGACATCGCTCTCTCATGTTCAGCAAAGCGGGATTTGAATTACTCGGAGCTATGGCTCGATCACCTTACTACAGCCCATCGCCGAGACCCATAGATGACGAGGAAACTATTGCGAAATTGTGGCTCGCACTCGTGCCACCCGCCAGTTTGGGAAACAGTATGCTCGACTCTCTCTACGATGTAAGTACATCTTTTTTTTAAATTTAATTACTAAAGATGTATGTTCGAAAATAGTGATTGCTTTTACCTTTTCCTTTTATTTTTACTCATTTCGTTATTGCATATTTTGATTTTGGCATCGATATGACGGGTTTTCAGTGATTCTGGAAATTCTGGAAGTTCCGGTATATTGTCTTTAAATTTATCGTGTTCTCGAAAAATTCAGGAATTTCCTTAAATTATTTTATTGTTCCTTGAATTTTTTTTCCCTTCCCTTAAAGTTCGGCTCTTTCATTTTTTTATGCTCCATATTTAAAAAAAATCTTTAAAAAATATGTACGTTCGAAAATAGTCATTGCTTTTACCTTTTCCTTTTATTTTTACTCATTTCCTTATTGCATATTTTGATTTTGGTATCGATATGACGGGTTTTCAGTGATTGTGGAAATTCTAAAAGTTCTGGTATATTGTCTTTAAATTTATCGTGTTCTCGAAAAATTCGGGAATTCCCTTAAATTATTTTATTGTTCCTTGAATTTTTTTTCCCTTCCCTTAAAGTTCGAGTCTTTCATTTTTTTTGTTCCGAATCTTAAAAAAAAAAAAAAACATGTTGTACATTTGTAATTTCATATATTTTTACTTTTCTTATATATTCCTGACTATTCCGAAAATTTTCTGAAAATATCTTTGAATTCTTTGCCGGCTTTTTACTGGACGCCGTGTTATGGCAAAATAGAAAATCGCGAAAGATCAATGTTTTAATATCGTTCGCGTTTTTGCATATTTTTTGAGGATTATTTCGTGTACTACAGAGCCGACTTTTTTTTTCTACAGAATTTAACGAGCGACGGTACATGGCGTTGTCGCGATTGGTGGTCAATCTACACTCTTGGTCTCGAATTCGTTACGGGTTTGGTGAGCGGTTCGTCCGGAATCAGCGATGATCCAGACGCCGATTGTGCTCCGAGTTGCCCCACGCAGATTAAATCGATAATACTGTTTCTCGGATCGCACGAAAATCAATTGTTGCAAGTTGCGACGCTGCTGAGACACACGGCGGATCCTCTCGCCATAGATCTCGTACACTCGTTGGTTGCCCTCATATCGGCTCTCACAGTTCGTCCGACACTGTGGTCTTCCGTGCAGCCAAGTGTTCGCGATAGTTTGATGGTGAGTTCGGCACTTATAAAAATTACATCTCTTTATGAATTTTTGGTATTAAAAATATTTGTCTTTCATTTCAGAAATGTATGTATCTCGTGTACGACAGTACGGTGAATCTGTTGCTGCGTCCGCGAATTTTAAAATTCATCATCGACGGCGTAAGCGTCGAGAGCGCCGAAGAGTTGCAGTCCTGCGACGACAAGATTCTCAGCACCGAGTTGCGTCTTCTCGTAAACAAATTGATAATCGTAAACTGGTGGTGCGCCCAGTGTTTCGTGAGATTCTCGCCGCGTCTCAATGCTCTTGTCGACACGATACACACTCAGGACTTTTGGTACACACCACTGGCGGAAATGAATTTCGGACCGCCACAGATGTGCATAAATTCGGCGCCGCGTCTGACCTACGGAACGATAATAAGCTCAACGCAATTATTTTCTCAAGCGCTTTATTCGCGTCTCTCCTCGAGCGGACAGGCGGGAACGAGTGGCGGATCGGCAGCGAGTATCGTTGGATTTACTCGAAGATCGACGAGCAAAGACAGCAACGTCGATTCGGCGAAACGCGAATGGGAACGCGCAACGCCGGAGAATGCGCGGAAAATTCACGTCAAAGATTTGCGAAGAATCTTGCAAGTGGGAAGGCCATCGAATTGCGGCGTCGAATTTTCTCACTACGTAACGGGACACGATCTTACGGTGCCGTTGCTGAGAAATCCACGACTATTGCGACGACCCTACGATCCTCTAATTTGCGAAAATACGATATTGTCCCGAGCAACGCCGTTCGGTCATCAAAGCGGCAACAGGCACGTGTCGAAGAACAACGGACAGAGTCAGAACGCTTCGAGTCAATTCGATCAATCGACAACGCTGAGCTCAATCGGCCTCGTGACCAATAGAAACGAAAGGCCCGAGACCGATCCTTGGTTCGCCTCGATGAACGAGAACAACGCAAGAATGGCTCTCGAGGTAAATCTCGTGTTGGTTCTCTGCCAGACCCTCGAGGGCGTGAAAAGTCCAAGACTGGCGCTGCGCGATCGACAGTTAATAGCTCGAGAAACGGCAAACGAAATCGGAGTTTTCTTTGATTTTCTCGAACAACGTTCCGACACTTTGGACGAATCGAGAACCGAAGGAGCACTCGTGGGTAGCGGATTTCATGCGAACGCAAACGACACCGTTAGAAACGTAAAGGCACCGGAGAAGAGTAATACCGCTTGCGAATTAGTCGCGAGACTTCGGCGAAACAGTACAATCACCAAAGTACCGATATGTCCGGTTCAGCATAACAGCGAAACGGAGACAAACCCGCAGTCCAGAGAAACGCGACTCGACGAGGACGTAGTTACAACCGGATCTTTCGTCGCGAGCAACGCTACGAACGTGAGATTTTTACCGTTACTCGGAAAGTTGTTGAAATCCATGCTGGAGTCGCTGGATTCTGTACAATATAGTTGAGTTATTTATTAAGTTAAATAGGCGAATTTTCAGTGAAAACAATTTTTACTCGTGAATTGTATCAAATGCCATTGGCACTTTGGATCCGCTGTTACCGGTCCATTCGCCGTGTCGATTTTTTTTAAGCTCCCGCAAAAAAAAAAAAACTCACCTCAGTCACTCGTTCCATACCGTAGACAATTTTTTTTCTTCCTTTGGCGCAGAGACCGAACTGTTAAAAATTGTTATCGGGACTCGTTTAGCATACAATTTTATCGACGCATTTTTTCTTTTAAAAAACCTCATTGTACATTTCTCAGTGCGTAATTTGTACCTTCGTAACGTTAAAATAAACTCAAAATATATTTGCATTTCATTAAACATATTCTCGTTTCCCCTGATTTTTCAACTGATACATAAAAAGCGCAGCGCAAGAGCGAAAAACGAAATTCCGAATAAAAAAGGACGATCTCTCCGGGATATGTAGATTTCATAAAAAAAAAAAGGAAAAAATATAGCAATCCTCTATCGAATATTCTATTATCATAATATTATTTTTTACGATACAGTAGAAAAATATAATTCGAGGTGCTAAAGAATATTATGCCTTAACAGTGTTATTAGCGACGGTGGATGCGGACGTGTCCACACGACGGTGTTGGGAATGAAGATGACGGTGTGCTTTTTTCGGATTTTTTTGTTGAATCGTTTGAGGATAAGTTAACGGAGGTAGAGCGGTGATGTTGTGGCGTCAATATCCGACATCGCTCCGTTAAATTTGAGGAACGAAAGTGCAGATAAGTTCGTCGCTAAGGTGGTAAATTTGACAATACGTTTTCAGGCGTCGGCGAGTAACACTGTCGGGCTGAATCGTGCGTATGATTAGCGGGAACAGTTTCGTCAGGTGTACGACCAGGAGGAAGACTCGTCGTTGTTCCCATCGACGGGCCTGTCGTCGTGTTGGTATTGGTATTTGTATAGGTAGGGCCCGCGGTAGGCGTGGGCGAGGAGCTCGGCAAGGCGCTGGGAATAGTAGCGGTGGTCGATGTCCACGCGTTGCCGGACGCGGACGTCGTCGCGGCCACTGTCGTTGTCGCAGTGGTGGTGGTCGTTGCCGAAGCGGCGGTGGTGGTGGTGGTGGTGGTCGTCGTATTGGCGTTAACATTAGCATTGTTCGGATCACCGGGAGAGTCGTCGATAGTAACAGCGTCCCATGTTTCAACAGAGGTCACTTGTTCACTGTGATTGTTCGCTAGAGCGTTGCCCGAGCCTCGTTGCCTCTTGGCATCGCCGTACAGCAAACAATTAACATTCGGCGAACTGCTTCTGTCCCGCACGCCCTCTTGTTCCTCCAGAAAACGATCCATATAGTCCCTGCTTGCGATGTTACAGAGATTCTCGTTAAAATCGTTTCGCGACGTTGATATCGCGTCGAAAACCGCAAGGGTTTGTTTGTGTGATAAATCGGATTATACTCACGTGATACCGGGATGAAGAGCGTATTTCTTCTTCTCCATTCGAGCCTTGTAAGTGAATATATCGTGTCTCTCAGTTTTTTTCCATAGATAATAAAACTGCACAAGCTCACCGACCGATCTCGTTCTCACCTACGAAATTCAAATGATGCCGTTAATTAAAAAAGCTTGGAAAGGCGTACGTATCATACGTTTCCGTACCTTATTTCTTTGTATAAGATGAAAATCCTTGCCGTAAGTTCGCAATCCCGATTCAAAATTGTGGCATTCCTCTTCGGACCACAAGCTTATCGAGTCCGTTGGCGGTAGTACGTTCATTCTGCGCCGTCTTAGCGCCTCCTCGAGATTGTAGCCGCATTGAAGCAAAAGGTACAATGCCTGTTCGTCGTCTCGAACGTGTCCACCGGCCGGCATATCGTTGACGCCCTTGACGCTCGGCAATTGCGCGCGTTCGAGAAATTCTTCGACTTCCTCCTCCGGTATGTAACTCGGATTCCATAGTATCTTATCCTCGTTCTCGTACGGTAACGCATCGTCGTAACGACACAAACCCTCGGGTATCGTTGCTTGATAATCGCTACCAACCATTATCGTCTTTTTCCATTCTTCCTCGTCGGGGCTGTAATCGCAATCGTCGTCCTCCTCCTCGCTCTGCGGCCGCGAAACACTGCGCAGCAGTCTCGAGGATCCACCCCCGCCGTTCGCTCCGCTCCGTCCCGATGGATTTTCGTTTCCGCTTCCGGTACCGTCGTTACCGTCGTTACCGCGTCGTCCGCGTATCTCACTTTCCTCACCGCAACTTTCCGCGGCCGCGCAACTACTCATCGCCCCGTCGTCCTCCGTACGCGCGTCCGCAACGTTATCGCAATCCAATCCGTCGACGGCATTCGAACCCGCTATGCACATACGTTTAGCGTCCATCTTTATCATCTCAACGTAAAATTCTTTCAAACTCAATTGTTTGAACATCTTGTCGCCGCCGCTTATCCTCGAAGGAACATTGTTATCCTCGTCGTCCATGTCTTCGGACGACGCCTCCTCTTCGTCCACATCTTCCTCAGCTTCGTCCTCGTCCTCGTCGTCGCCCGCCTCCTCGTCCTCGCTGTCCTCCGCTTCCTCGTCCTCGTATTCGTTATTACCGTCGTTCTCACCCTTCGACGAGGCGTGCCTGCCGTCTCCGCCGCTACGTACGACGCTCATGTCGTCCAAATTATCGGAATTATCCGCCGTACGTTGACCGTATCCGTACTTTGCCAATAATTCTTTCAATGGCATATCGCCCTCCTGCAAAAGTAGTTTACAGTATAAATTAATTTTCTACGCGGGAAAACATGGCGCGTTCTGGCGATGTAAAACAGTTTTCCTTCTTTCCAACATAATTTTTAAGATTTCATTTTTAATAAATATAAAAACTCTTATCCATTTTTTTTGTTCAATTTTGTTGTTTATCAGAAATAGTATTATTACCGCTAAGTCTATGAGTCTTACAGTAGGATCCTATTTCATTCGAGACTCAAAAATTTGCAAGCCAAGCAAAAATGGCATTCGAGTTTTTATTATCGTCAGTGGTATTTTGCACACCCTTAAGACAATGTGAAAATATCAATGGAACGAGAGCAACAAAGGCTGCGGAGTTAATGTTTTGCGACGCCTCGAACAAAGAAATTTATGAACAACGCATTGGCGGAGACCTTCTGCAGATTTGATAATTCGTTGTGGGAATCTTCGCTTCCTTCCAGCGCCTCTTCCTCGTCCAATGTACGCTCGTCGTCAAAGTCATTTATCATCATCTCCGTAGCCGATCCCATGCTGTAACTCCGATCGGACCTTCAATGGAACACAACAAAAAGGATTGTTGAGATAAAAAATATCTTTGACATCTCCGGGTCGTCCCTACGATTTCGAGTACCAATTTCGTGCAATACATTTTTTTTTTCTTACATGACGAATTTTGTGTTACGCCTAAAAGTTCCATATCACGAAAGTTTCAAGCATCGAGGACGAAGCATCGATCGTAGAACAGTGAATAACGATTGCACCGTCGGCGTGCAATAGCAGCGAGGACGATCCTGTGGTCACCAGGACTCAAATTTTCTGTGCATCCGAGCGTCGTCATCGGATCTCGCGATCAATCGGAAATCTATCATAATTCACGACAGTCACAATGTTTCTTTCGTATCGCGTTATTCGCACTAATTAAGCCGTAACTTGCGATTCATCACTGTGTTTTTATTTCTATTATTTTTTCACCGAAACGTCAATGAATGAATATATTTTTTTCACCGACGGAATAACCTGCAAAATTCGGGCAGCGAGAAGAACAATGAAGCTTTTGCCAGAGAACCGAGACGACCGCCAGGGGCGTTCCTTTGAGACTCGACGAATGTGTTTAGGCACACACTACAAAATTTTAACCGCGCCAACTACAGGCAATATGTTAAACTACTTTTTCCATGCGGAATCCTAACTCGGGGCCTATGCTTTCTTCATGTACTTCTGTGTTCTCTGACGTAGTTAAAGATGGACGCTTGAGCAAATTTTTACATGGTGAAGGAAAAAAAACGGCAGCCGTTCTGCGGAGTCTCTGATTTTATCGAAGTTACGAAATTATAACTAAACAAATAATACAAAACTTTCACTCTTGTGTATCTTTATGCATACAATTGTGGTGTGAAGAATGATCGTTCAGGAGCCAGTACAGGTAATGTGTTTTTTTTTCCACTCATATACGTTTATTAATCGAGAAACAATAGTGCATCGTTTTAGTGCAATCAGTGAATGTCCCGTAGCGCATCTTCCACAATCAACCAATATTGACAAGTTAGACTCACAAAATACGTTTCGATTGCATTTACGTAATGTGACGAAAACTGCGTTGCGCTTGTCGCAACGACGTTGTCAATAATTTCATAATTTTACGATATTCATCGCGAACTTGAGCAGTTTTTTTTTTTTTTTCGATAACGATAACGAAAAAAAAAACATTTATTCGCCAACATTGGATCGTCAAAACTGTGTTTCCAGGGTTTCCAATATTTGCCTGGGGGCACAGGGGGAGGGAGTGACTTCCAATTAAACCCATTTACAAAAATTACTTGTATTTTCTCAAACTCAGGTTATCGGTCGACATTCGAAACATTCCGGTACACTCCGGTAAAATCTTTGCGATACTCTTGTTAGCATACCGAAAGCGTCAGAATTAATGCATACTGTGGAAAATATTTTCGATGCGTCCGTAACGATGTGTATTTTGCAGAAGGAATTTTTTATGAATACATTTTTCATTTTCCATTCATAAAAATCTTTGAATTGTATAAAATGGTTTATTCAAAGCTTTGCAAATTAAAATGTATTTCGCTTCCTTTCAGGCTGCCATATGGCATTGCTTAAACCACTATGCTTACCCCGACGCTATATTCCTCGCGGAGAGATTGTGCGCCGAAGGTACGTTCAATTATAATTAAAAAAAAAAAAATTAAAAACAATTTTTTTTCTTTTTTTAAAGTATTAAAAATAGAAAAAAAAAAAATTCATCTTGGAATTTATAATAATGTTACTTATATTTTTTCTGTGTTTGCAGTTGATTCGGAGGATACATTGTTCCTCCTGGCGACGTGTTACTATCGTTCGGGACGCATTAGACAAGCTCACGCTTTGCTATCAAAGAAATCACCAAGTTCCTCTCAATGCCGATTTCTTTTGGCCAAATGTTGCTACGATTTGGAGAAGTAAAGAAACGAATTTATCATTTTCTCACTTTAGTTTATCATTTTTCTATTGCTACTTTTCAATCTACAAATTTACCTATTCATTATTCAGATACGCGGAAGCGGAAGCAGCCATAATAGGAGGATACTACAAGCAGCTGAAGAATTTAGACGACATAGCGGTACAATTCGGCGATCAGGCGTGTTTCTCGTTGCAGATAATAGCAAAGATATATTACAAAATGATGAGAACATCGAAGGCAAACGAAGCACACAAATTGGCCCTCAAGATGAATCCATTTCTTTGGCATTCGTTCGAGGAGTTGTGCAACGTTGGGGAAAAGATCGATCCCGCTAAGACGTTTCAGTTGGAGAAATTGGATAGTTTCGCCATGTGCCACGGCACGTCGCCGATAATAAATTACGTCACAGAGCCGGATCTCATCGTGTCGAGCAATACGAACAATAACACACCAACGACGAATATGTAATTCAAACAATTGGTTTCTCAATCGACTTTTCTTTTTCTCTTATTTATCGCAATACAGCTTATAATTTTTTTTTCCCCTATCGCAGAACACCCGCGCAAACGATGATCGTTAACAGTGGATCGCCGGGAGTTCGATTGCATACGTCTTGGGATGACAGTCCTCAGCCTCTCCCGTTTATATCGCCGAGGGGTAAACCACCGCGATATAGAAGTATGTTCAGTAATTCAATGAGCCCACTGACACCGAGTTTCGGCATATTGCCACTCGATTCAAACACTCCGGAACCGACGGTCTTGCCATCGCACGTGTCGCTCACGGAAGCCAGCGATCTCAAGAGCCTCGCAAAACGGGTCTGCAGCCTCCGAGCGCATGTTGGAGTGAGTAAAAAAAAAACGATTTCAATACTCAAAAGGCATTTTCCGCGATTATAAAGGAATAAGCATGGTACTATTTTCGTTTTACGAATAAAGACGAGAAGTTATTTATCAAACTGTTCTTCCCCAACGTATTATCGTTGGAAACTGATGAAAAAATAAATAGGAAATTTTATTCCATTTTCCGACCCCATATATCGTTTACACGAGGATAAAAAAAAATCCAGTATTTAGTATTTAAAAACCGTTTCAGTCGCTTTCGATGTCACAAAATCGCAAAACAAATGAAAATATCCGTAATTAGGATTTTACCTAATAGTCGCATTTACAGAGCTATTGATAACAAAAACAAAAACGATAATAAAAAAATAATAATTTGTTTCTCTTAGCAATTGATATCCAGAAAAGACACGCCGCTGCAACAAGGTAAACCGGTATTCTCGCAATCGGGAAACACCAGTAACACAGCGAACATTGTTACGGTAACGCCGACGACGCCGACGCCAGCAGCACCGACGCTTCAGGGACCTAACGTACGACGTTCCTCAAGACTCTTTAGTCACAGTTATTCAGTAAAAGTAAGTGCATTAACAATTGAAAGATCACACACGAAGGCGAAGCTGAAGCTTTTATGTTCCGAAGCCTACAATTGTTGTACTATTTGCACGAACACTACTCTCAGAC
This sequence comes from Buathra laborator, assembly GCA_934046635.1. Lineage (NCBI taxonomy): Eukaryota > Metazoa > Arthropoda > Insecta > Hymenoptera > Ichneumonidae > Buathra > Buathra laborator. The sequence goes on from OW203898.1 coordinate 722,701, forward strand.
AAAATTGTTGCTTATCCTTCCTTATCAATTTGATTACGAAAAAGTTGAACGAAAATCCGAGGTAAAGTAGTATCGAAAAGTAGCTAAGGATTCAAAAGAAGTGTGATCTTTTATAGGTTTAAAAAAACCTTTTTTTCTAACGCCATAATTCTCTAATTATACGTAATTTATCGTCAAGGAAAACAACAAGTCTCCGAATCGTAACAAATTCGTGACGCCAAAGTCACCGTCACGCAAGACCAAAGCTCGTCTATCAAAGACTAATTTAAATAAGGCTAATTTCAACGAACTCAACGAGAGAAATCGAAGCGAGAAGGAAAAAAGTGAGACTATAACATCGGAAAAGATGGTTGCGACGACAAATGCTCTAAATCACAGCAACGCCTCGCACTGTGCTCTGTTGCTTCAAAAATCAAGCGCAGGTTCGTCGATATTAATCGAAAAAATCAAATCCATCTAACGGTGGATGTGTCTATTTAGTTTAACAAATAATAAAAATATATTTCCATATTGCAGAGGGATTAATGTCGTTGCTGCGCGAACTCGGCTTGGCGTATCAGCATTTGTCTCAATTCAATTGTACGCAAGCCGTCGAGATTCTCAGTGTTTTGCCGGCTCATCATTACAATACCGGTTGGGTATTATCGATGCTTGCACGGGCGCATTTCGAGATGAACGACTACAAAAAATCGGCGAGTTACTTCGCCGAAGTTCGACAATTGGAACCTCAGCGTACCGAATTGATGGAGATATACAGTACAGTGTTGTGGCATCTTCACGCGGAGGTACAACTATCGACGCTCGCGCAAGAGCTCGTCTCCGAGGATCGGAACACACCGGCCGCTTGGTGCGCAACGGGAAATCTTTTTTCCGCACAGACGGAACACGAGACAGCGATAAAATTCTTTCAGCGGGCAATACAAGTCGATCCGAGTTTTCCATACGCGTACACTCTTCTCGGACACGAATACGTTCTCACCGAGGAATTGGACAAAGCTATAACGGCATTCAGAAACGCTATAAGACTCGACCCGCGTCATTACAACGCGTGGTTCGGACTTGGAACGATATTCTCGAAGCAGGAACAGTACAGTCTCGCCGAGTTGCACTTCAAACGCGCGTTGCAGATAAATCCTTTGAATTCGGCAATAATGTGCCACATCGGTGTAGTTCAGCACGCATTGAAGAAGACTGATCAAGCATTGAGAACGTTGAACGCAGCTATTTCGAATGCGTCGGACAATACACTCTGCAAGTTTCATCGCGCCAGCATCAATTTTTCGATCGGACGACACACCGAGGCGCTACGAGAATTCGAAGAATTGAAGAATATCGCTCCCAAAGAGTCTCTAGTCTATTATTCGATAGGAAAGGTACGCGGTACACTTGTTATTCGTTCGATTACCACAGATTATTTCACTCTTCGTAATTATTAACAAAATCTACGAGATACTTTAACGATTAACGTTTTTCCAGGTTCACAAGAAGTTAGGAAATACTCATCTCGCACTGATGTACTTCAGTTGGGCGACGGATTTGGATCCGAAGGGAGTGAACAGCCAAATCAAAGAGGCCATTCTCAGTCCCGGACAGGGTGACGAAGAGTCCCCGGCTACGCAATCGGGTAATAATTCATTCGAAGTTAACGAAAAAAGAAATTTATCATTTCCAATAATAAACATTTATTTGTAATCGATTGTGTGCTTTTTTTTTTCAACAGCTGACGAGCAGCAGGCGCAAAATAGTTCGACCGAACAGGAAGGCGAAGCGAGCGGCGAAGTGAGCGGCGAGAGCAGCGGTCTCGCAAGGAACGTAACGGTCGAGGCACACGCGGATGACAGCGACGAGAGCTTATGAAGCTTTCGCATACGTTACGGTAAAGGAAAGGCCGATGGAAACGATAATGCGGCTCGTACGGCGCCTCCGCGCTCCGTTCTATAGAGGAATATTTATATTAACGAATAAAAGAAAGCATTGTGAACGGCAGCATAAGCGGCAGTAGGTGAAAAACAATGAAAACAACAAACAAACAAAAAAACTAAAATACACACAAACGTAGCAGATGCAGCAAAAGCTCTATCGCGCCTGAACGCGCACGACTAGAAGCGTGGTCGATAAATTCGCTAACGGGATACGGGAATCGCGATTATACGATTAAAAAAACAAACAAACAAAAAGTAACACAGAAATAAAATAATTTAGAAAGGGAACACGCGGAATATAGTGTTCGAACGCGAAAATAGACTCTCGGCGTTTTTATATTTATTTTCGTTTTTCATAAAAACAGGAGAAAAAATGAATCTACCGATCTCTGAGATACATATATTTTCTACAAAAAAAAAAAGGCGCTTTATTGACCCCCTCTCTCGTGTATCAGTTTCATTCTCGAAGTTTTATCATTTATACATCCCCCCCTCTTTTTTTGTACCGCTTCGTTTAGTCGTTTCGTTGAGAAATTCCTTGGAGTTGCGATCGATCCCTTCGGGCAATTAGTAAACACTCTGTAAGGTGAGAAAGGAGTGGTCAATTCGTACGATTGGCAAACCGATCGCCAAAAGGGTGCGGCCTGCAGCAAATTAGATAGATAGTCATTAATTAAGTTTAGAGCGAAAGGAATAACCAGATGTTGATGAGTCTTGTGTAAATGTAAATTATTATTATTAGTATTATTATTATTATAATTACTATTATATTATTACAATTAATGTAGTAAAGAAACGATGAAGAAGAAAAAAAAACAAAGGAGAAACAAAACAAACGATCACTGGGTGAATGTTGGCCACGCCGATGGCCCCAAGACGATCGTGTGCAATTCATCCGTCGAGGACCTCGCAGTCCGTCGGATCTCGTTGATTCTTCGGGCCTCGCGATTACTATGCTTCCCCGCTGTTATCGCCGATCCAAGTATCTCGATTCGAAGAACACGACTTATAGCGTATACATAAATATACATATAACTATATCTACATCAATAGATTATTTAATCGAAAAAAAAAAAAACAAACAACATGAATCAAGAGTTCCAATATTCGGACACCGATTAATTTTGGTTCGAACTATTATGAATAAACGATACAAGCGAGAAACAATAAAAAAGAAAAAAAAGGATGAAGAAAACAAAGATTCAGGATTTCTCTGACTGTGCCAAGTCTCCCGTCCCAGAATCGACGAAGTTTCGTCTGCGATCTGTTTAACATCGTATAACGCGAAGCGTTTTTTTTTTTTTTTCTTCGCGATGTAGCCAACCGGCTGGCAACTGACGAAACGCGATAATGAAAGCACCGCTTTTTATAGAGAAAAAAAAATGCAACAAAAACTGCGAACCAATTGTGGTTTAAATTCAATTTCGTTTGGACGAGGAAACAAATTATATTTTGGCTGCAAATCATAAGAGATAATATTGTCGTTTGGCTGTTCTCCTCGCGCGTATATACGGCACTGCATGCATTACAGTTTAATTATCGAAACTGGTGTTTGTCGTTCGATAACGGGGAACCTCTCAGATTCCCCTCTCCCGTTCACAAACTCGCGAGAGAGAGAAAGCGGGTTTCCTCGCGGGGCTTTGGTGCGCTCCGAAGTTTATCACATTATCGTCGACGAAATGGATGACTATGCGTGCGTCGAAACCGGTGAGTTGTTCTCGCGCACTCGGGAACTTGGCGCTAATTAATTAATCACGATATGTAAACATCGTGTTTACATTGGTTTCTCCTACAGCGTTGGGACGTACGAAACTTTCGGAACTCCGGAGAACTTTGACTCACGAACACTTGGCTCTCGATTTCGATAAATTTTACGTACCACCGCCACGAAATCTCGAAGACTATTTTCGCGGAGGAATAGATCTCGGAAACGTTGGATTTCTCAAACAATATCCGTGAGTTAAATTGACTTTGAAGCGTTTCGTGAAAATATATTTGAGTTATTTTGATTGTAAAATGGTAATGCGTTTCTTTTGTCGTTATGTAGATACAGCAGCGCTTATAATGTCGCATTCAACGACAACGACACGCATTCCGCTGTGTGGGAGGACGTTAAACTTTATAAGAAATTTGGAGGAGGAAGCATCGTGGAGAACACGAGTCACGGACTCAAACGAGACATTCCTCTGATGAAAAAAATTAGCCGAGACACCGGAGTTCACATTATCGTTGGCACCGGTAATAATTTAATTTTTGATGCAACATAAAAAATTAACGATTCAATTAGATTCATTGAAAAACATATTTTATTTTTGAAAAATGTATGAAAAAAGAAAAATAGATTTTTCCTTTTATACAGAAACATATTTCTATTTATAGAAATCTATATCTGTTTCTTATAAATTGAAGGTCACTATGTCGCGATAACTCAGAGTTCCGATACTCTGCATACTGCCGAAGAAAAACTTTACGACTTGATGGTGAAAGAAATGACCGTCGGTTGCGAAGAGTATCCAACTGTTAAAGCGGGAATTATCGGAGAAGTTGGAAGCAGTTGGCCGATGCACGGTGAGAAAAACAATTTCATATTTCGACAGAAATGTATCAATCATGAAGAATAATTCTAAAATTTTTGTGTGTTGCAGAATTTGAGAGAACAGCGATACGAGCGACAGCTCGCGCTCAATCGGAGTTGAACGCACCGGTGACTTTTCATCCGGGAAGGAGCAGCGAGGCGCCTTTCGAAATTCTTCGGATTTACTTGGAAGCCGGTGGAACGGCGAAAAAAGCGATAATGTCGCATCTCGATAGTAAAATTTCTCACATTTATATATATATATATATATTTGATAAATATTAACGATACTCGACGAGATAAGCGTCATAAATTCGTGACGACAAAGTTTTTCGTATCTCGACATGAACGGGCGATGAATTTGATGAAATATTCATCGAGGACGTGGGATTGGTTGCAGGAACTCTCGTGAAAGAAGACGATCTTCTTGAATTTGCAAAAATTGGCTGTTACTGTCAATTCGATTTGTTCGGTACCGAGTGCTCGTTCTATCAACTGGACGAGAGGACCGACATGCCTTCGGATTCTCAGCGTATCGACAGACTTAAATTACTTCGTGACGAGGGTTATCTCGATCGTATACTCATGAGTCACGATATCCACACGAAACACAGATTGATACAATTCGGTGGTCACGGATATTCTCATATACTCAACAACGTACTACCAAAAATGAGAATCAAAGGCTTCAGCGAGCATGAGATCGACGTTATTACGATCGATAATCCACGAGATTGGCTCAGCGGTACAAATTTATTGTAAATATTGTGATTGTGAGATGGGAAATTTTCTATTTTATATGAATCAATAAACGCCTCAACTACTCCATTTTAACGACTGGGAAAATACGATTTTGCTTTGATTTGTAATATTTTGAGTCAAATATTAGATATTTGCTGTATTGCTGGATAATACAAATGAAAAGAATGGTTTATCTTCGAAACTTAAAAAAAACAAATTGCGTCCTATAAAAAAAAAATAATAATATAAAAATATAAAAATATATTTTAAAAAAAGTACTATATAGCATAGTACATTGTATACGCCAAAATAACAACAGTGTTCGGTAGATATTGCATCGATGAATTCGAAAAAAAAAGAAACAGATTATTTTTAAAATTTCAGTAATTCATTTTATCGGGACAAATAAAAGTTTGTAATGTTTTAAAATACAAGCAGTTTTAATATTAATCGACAAAAACCCAAACTATTTCATCTAAGGATTAAAAAAAAAAATCAACGAGTTGCATTGATGAAAAATACGGAAGAAAAAAATTAATTGTTTCTCAGCAACAAGCACCTCGATATCGAGAACTCGATACATTGGTATAATAGTAGCATTTTACTCTTCAACGCCTGTAGGACATAATTCGCCTGCAAAAAAATGATTTTTGAACTCCTAGAAGTATAGCAAAATGATTGCTGAGCATTTGAATCTTAAAAAAAAACCTAAACAGTGAATATTTCGTCGTAGTTGGCTGCGCGAGCGTGAAACGCTGGCGGATAACTGCGTGAGGGCAAAATCGAGGCAGTAGAGATCGGGTGCGCGAGTAGTGTACGTCGTTTCGCGGGCGTGGTGGGGTCTCTCTATTCTCGATAGTAGAAGTAGAGAGAGGAGTAGGTGGTCAGGGCAGGCGCGTCGGAGACTTTCGTCACGGGGTATCCCCCCGAGAGAAAGAGAGAGTGAGAGAGTAACACAGAAGCGGGGTTGGGTGAGAGAGCGTGTGTGCGGATTATCCCTTTACTCGTGCGCCAACTCGCGTACTCGGTTAGCTCGGCTCCGCCGGCGGTGGCCGTCCGCGTCGTCGTCGTCGTCGTTGTACTCAAAATAAAAAAATATATATAAAATAAAATAAATTCAACGCACGTCGTGTATTCTCCTTCAACGAGGATCTCGTAGTTCTTGTCCTCGTACCCTTAAAAAAAAAGCGACGAAAAAAAAAATAAAAAACATATAATAAAAACACAAACGTGAGACTGGAAAATTTATCCGCTGAAGGATTAAATTGGTATTTTTTGTTTTTTTTTTTTTGGAGGATCTCAAAAGTGAGTGCCGAAGTGCGGCCCTTAAGGGCTCATCGAGCCCGAAGATTAAAATAAAATTCGACGGAGCGGGAGAGATATCCCGGCGAGAGAGAGAGAGAGAGAGAGAGAGAGAGCGGGATAAAACATCCAGGATGGATTACGGGGGTGCGAGCTGAGAAACTACGGTGCGGTCTACGCTCCGTTTTACCCGGGCTACAATATATAACTGGGCCTCCGTAACGGGCTCTCAACTGCTGTGTTTGCTTCGACGTACGAGGTGTTGCGCCAGGTATGCAAGACGAATGTTATTATTTATCTCGTTACCTTAAGCGATTCACTCAAATTTTTCGTATTGTCATACCGCGTATTAGACGTTGGGTTATGCAGAACGCACAGGGTGCGGACTGGCGGACTGGCGCGCATTTTTTTTTGTTTTCACGATGAACCCTTTGCTTCCTTTTCTCCTGGATATGTATCGTGAGTCACAACGATGGGTGTGGATTTGATCAAAAATAAAAATAGTCCAAATATCCGAAACGCCAAATCTATAATAGTGGTAATTGAAATCTTCTACGATAACGAAAAGAGCGTAAAAAAGAAAATGAAAATAATTAAGCGGGATTGCTGTGTCGAAAAGCAGTATAGTTACGATTACATTATCGTGAATTACAAAATTACGATGTTACTATTATTTTAGTGTCTAATTAATTATTGTGAAAGTCACGATCAGAGGTATGGGAGAGGGTGAGTGGAAAACGTTTGCAATGATGAAAAAAAACGAAAGAAGAAGAGTGCGAGCGAACTTGGCGAAGAGGGAAAGCGAGGTCAGGGGGTTTGTGGGGTGTTGGCGAAGCGTCTGGAGGTCGCGTGCTTTCGACTTTTAGCAGCCCCGCCAGTTTCTGGGATTCGTGGGAAAAGCAAACCACGCGTAATTAATAGATATACCGACCGAATTTACACAAATCGGAACTCAACGCTGAATCTGAAAAAAAAAAAAAAAAATGGTGTTCCTTTCGTTCTTATCTTCGTATGCCTAATTTCCTTTGATTATAATGTATAAGTGTGCAGAGAGAGAGAGCGTCGTAGACGACGCAGACTTCCTCGTGACGCGTTGGACTCGAAGGACGAGGGTCGTCGCGCACATAGCTCTCCAAACACGCAATTTTCGGGAGGGGGACGGGAATACTATATATAGATATATATACATATACACCGTATATATATATATATATACGTATCATTGCGTGTCTCCTTCGCACCCGCACGAAAATTCAACCCCTCAAACCATCGTGTTTGCTGCTGCGGGCGCGTGCGGGTAACGGCCCCCCCGTGAGCCTCGACACACGAGGCGGGGCGAACTTTCGATCGGCCTCGGCGTTTGGCCTCCTGTCGCGTGCCTTTCCTTCTGAGATACGTCACATACACTCTTCATCTCCATCGTCGATCCTTAAAAAAAATGAAGAAACAGAAAAAAAATATGCAAAACAGTTATTGTTGCAAAGGAGTTAATACCTAAATGAAGCAATGAAGTTAGCGTGACTTCGTAAATCTTGACTCGCAACCGACAATAACATTTTTTTTACATACCTCGCAAAAAAAAAAATTCTTAACGCGTCATTTGCATACATTAACAAATAACGAACAACATAACAGCCAATATTAACTTCGTTTGATTTACCGACGAGATTTCGATTAGTTAATTTTACTTGCAAATAACGCGTAACAATTGAATAAAATACTCGGAATTTAGCCATTCACTCCAATATTTCGTAAACAACGTTTTTACCCCGATATACATGAATGAATGAACTAAATGTACGTAAATAACAGTTTTCTCGTCAGAGGCGTTGAGGCAAAGTAACTTCTAAAGAAAAGAGTCTGTTTCCCAAACGATTTTTATCATCAGAGGCTATGCGCACCGTTTGTAGAGATCGAAAAGTCCTTTTTTAAGAAAGAAATATATACGTTTAGTTCTTTTATAAGAACCTAATTTCTTGTTATATATTTTAAATGTATATTTTATTTCGAGATATATTTTTCGTCATCTTCTTCTTTCAATAGGCTATGCGCCACTTCTGTAGAAACCGTTTGGGAAACGAACGAAGACGACGTGTAGGCTATTCACGTCGGTGGAGCCTCAGGGTGTATATTCCGTATACGTGCACTCGAGGCACTCGCGAATCTACCTGAAGAAGACAGAGCAAGTGCAAGAAAGAGGGAGTGAGCCTCGGGGGTTGGGATGTCCCAAATACGTTCGACGAAACGTCGGAAATACGTGAACGGCAGAGAAACGCCAGAGAGACACGTTGTAGAGAAGTAGGTACGCGACGATAGAGAAAGCGAGAGAGAGAGAGAAAGAGAGATAGTGAGAGAGAGTGGCACAGGGATGTAAAACGTCTTGTTCCATGCATATTGCACGTGCGGCTACGACGCTTGCCGCTTTCCCTCTTCTCTCGAGGTTCTCCACATAAATGTAAATGTTGCAATAGGTCGACCTACGAGGGGAAACAGCAACGACTTGTTCTCGGTTTTACGTTTTGAGAATGTTAGACCGTAGAACCACCGAGCATCGGGTTAAAAAATACAGTATCTTCCGTTCTTCTTATTCGTTTTCTTCTCCTTTCGTTTTTTTTTTGTTTCTCCAAGTAGCTTCTGCCGCTGGATCCTCCAACTGGTTTCCGTAATATCATTACGTTCCGGATGTTGTCGCGGATACGCTTTTACCTTCGTTTCTGCTATAGTACTCATTTTTATTTTTTTCCTCTCTTCCTATGCTTCTCTCGCACTCGTCGCGTTTCTCGGTTCAACGTTGTTGCGCTATAATACCGGAAGTTTTCGTAATTCGAGCAAATTCAGCTCTCTGTGGTATACATATAGCTCCATAGTGGAAGCATTGAGCGTAACCGAGAGATAGCATATCCGCTTTTTTTTCCTATTTCACTGGGGGATGGGAAGAGGAGGGGTTTTAAAACCGCAACTCATCGAAGCGCGTGAAACTCCCGTGACCGGAAGTCGCAATTTGCGAGTACCCGCGAACAGTATCGATGAAGCTTTGAGTTTGTCTGCTTTTGCTATAGCGTTATTCATACCGCTCTTCGGAGAGCTCAGCTTCGCGTATCCACTATGGGTGCGTTTCTGGGTTGATGTACTCTCAACGGATCACTGTGTTTTTCCGTACGCGCTGACGGAAGTTCGCAACCTCTATACCAGGCTATTTTTATTTACGTGTTTTTTTTTTCTCCCGCTCTGTTTATCACAACGTTATCTACTCGCGACGTTGCACGATACGCGTATGATGCACGTTCGCGTAAATGAAGAAAACACGTGGTGCGCTGCACTCGATTCGAAGGCTCCGAACGATTAGATTAGATCTCAGCGAGATATTAATATATACGACGAGGCGCGTGTAGTTTTGCCGTTACTACTTTTTTTCCGCGAGTCACGATCGACCCATCATTCATTCGCCGATGGATCGATCTCGGAAGTTCGACGATAACGCGTAACATTTTTTTTTCTTTCCACAGAATACGGTATTTTTTTCTTCTATTCTAATTTGATCTTTAATCGATGCACTCTTCGCGGGCTTTATTCGTCTATATTATTTTCGCTCTCTCGACTCTTTCTTATTCATTGATATAACCGGCGACGATTCATCGCCGAATGGATTTGACAGTCCGCATGGTATTTCTTTTTTTTCTATTATCCGGTGATATCGACCTCGTCTCCGTACGTTTTTTTCTCACTCATAGAATCCTTCCGTTTCACGTTCGGCTCAATGATTCGTGAAGCAATTTATTAAGAGGATGGATATTGCTTCCATCGAGTTCCTCTTTGCACGAAGGTCGATATGAATTTCTCAGTAGCGCAGGGAAAATGTGGAAAAAATTTCTTCGACGAATCAACCCGTATCTGCAGTTAGTTATGCAGAAAAAAATTTTAGTCAATGGTGAGGCTTTTTTTAAGGCCTTTGTGAAGTGAAATTATCGAATAACTGGATTGTCCTGATTCGTTGAGCCTATAAGAGCGATTGAAGGGACTTGGAGTACAGTATACAGCTGTTTCTACTCGTCCTACATCACCGCATCCCTTCGCGTGATGTATATGTGTTATATATATATATACACATATATTGCGATCGATCGTATGCTATTGGGATCAAGAGCTTCCGTTGAACCGTTTCCTAATGCCACAACGGCTATGTTTGCTCGAGGAAAACATAAAGCCAGCGTATCAGCGCATAGGTCTCTCGTACACCGCCCCCATACACGCTTCGCTCTCTGTATCTCTGCCCGAATGTGTTTTACTCCGTATACGATGAACCGTGTCGGAGTCTCTCATTCTCGTCTCGCAAATCGCACACCGTGACATTTCACTCGAATTGTTCGTCACGCGGCCAAAGGTCACGCGCCGCTCCCGTGAGAGAGAAGCAGAGACAAGAGAGATACGCGGTCGTCGAGGGCGCGCCCGAGCGTTTCGACCCCTTCGAAAAGCGTTTTCGCACCGCTCACAGCACTTGAAACACTTTCGGTGATCGGGCTTCGTGCAGCTTACCCAAACAAACATAAAGAAACTATTGGATATCAACAAAAATCTTGTCGATAACAGTAATAAATATCATTTCTAGCCGCAGGTGACGTAGTGGAAAAAAAAAAAAGAAAAAAATTTGTAGATCGTTTTTATACTGAATAAGCGTTTATATAAAAATTACCAAAATAAGATAAAAATATTTTTTTCCGGCATGTATGATTTTGCAATTTTTGAGATATTCTCTTTTTACACAGAAAAATTAGTGCAACATGTTTTTTTTCCCCGATATTATTAGACAATTCCTCACAATTGCGCACATTAGTTTCCAAAAAATTATTGAGATTCTAGGAGAAAAAAATGAATATTACTATGTATATAAAAATCGACTTACTGTTGTAGTTTTTTTTTACTTGTATTTATGTTCTAAGATAAAAAAGACTTGAATCAATTTTTTTTAACAAATCCATTGGAAGTGAATAAAAAAGTTTGAAGCTTTTGCTCGAAGCAAAAAAAAGAAAAACGTTTCTATACAAATAATTGAGATACGATGAGGTTCAATAACTTTTCGTTCGGTACAAGGTACGAGCAGTATAATAATTCACCGGTGGGGAGACCAGACACAGAGAAAAAAAATCGTGTCTCGGATCGATTGAAATTGATCTTTCGTAGTCTTATAGGTCTGTTATAGAATATATGCGGTGACTAGTGGAATTCCGGTACGGGTCAGACACAGTCGTGACGATTCCCCTCGTGGCGTGTCTGCGTGTCATCGCGCTTACCCAGCGCTCTCTCGGCCTCTCATCCTCTTTACGGAAGTCTGTTACGATGTTATTTTTTTTCCTCTTTTTTTTTTATTACAGAAGCTACAAGACTGAAATACCATCGTCGCGCAGAGACAGAATATAGAATGGAAAAGAGATACATAGAAAGTCCAACCCCGCCGCCCCCCTACCAGAGAAATAGGTTCATCGATTCGCAAAGACTCGACGCTTCCAACTGTCCAACGGTCTCCGCAGTCTTCACTGTTGACTCGGAATATTTTTGCGGCGAAAAAAAAAATCATTTCTGTGATTTTTTTTTTTTACGATTTTATGAAAGTATATCGTCGAATATCTACGCGGCTCAAATTTATGCAACAAGCGGAATAAAATATGAATGAAAAACCGATAAAATTTAATCTCTTTAGTATCTTTCTTTGTCGTTTTTGTATTCCTTTTTTTTTTGGCGATAATGATCATCCCAATCGTGTCTAAAATGCCAGTAGCGAAGCGTGGAAAATTCCGGTCCCCGTAGGGTCGCACTCGGAATCGCTTTATCGTGTGCTGAAGTATAGAACACGGAAGAAGCCCGAGAGCTTGCTGTCGCGTATACGCGAACGCTCACTTGCCTTCGCTTTCTTGGGTTGAGCCTTTTCTCGCGCACGCATTGTTGCTCGAGGTAATAAACCTCCGGTTTATCGTCAAGGCGTTAAAACTGGCGTGTCGTGCAGCTCGCTCGCGACGTTAAACTCTAAACCCACCCGTCGGGCAAAAACGGAACGGGGGTGTTGGGGGTTGGACACGAAGGAAAATGAGAGACGGGTGCTCGTGTTTATCGTCGTGCCACGCGAGACTCTCGAGCCCCGCTGGCGCTCGAACGATCTCTCGCGCTCATTTCGATATACATTTCTCTGTGCACGCGGCCGAGATAAGCGTTAAAGTTATTTTCTTCTCGTTTGTAGGTACAGAAGTCACGAGCATCGAGCAAAAAAGTCCACGAGTCGAGCTTCAATACATGCAAAATGCTTGAATTATATATACTTCGTTATTGCGGCACTAATTCTACATATAAAAAACTTTTAGATTAGATGATAATTTTAGAACAAATACGAGTCTACGAGGTGAACATTTACCGATTTTCGACGAAAGAACGTGTCCCATTTTTTTTTTTAAATCGATAAAAAAGAATCATTTAGAAATTATTTCACGATTTATTCCTGAATATAAAAAGTTGTAGAAGCTTTACATATCTTTTTCTATCGATTTTTGAGATATTCTCTTTTTACACAGAAAAATTAGTGGAACATGTTTTTTTTTTCCCGAAATTATTAAACAATTCCTCACAATTGCGCGCATTAGTTTCCAAAAAATTATTCTCGATAAAAAAAAAGTATTCGAGACAATCCCGACGATACGCTTGAACTATATACATCTTCCCTGTTTTGAATTCGCTACGGAAGTATATCGAGCGTATGAGCGTATAACGCGCGAGATCCGCAAAGAGGATAATCGCCAAGCGATCTCTTGGATTTGCACGAGAGCGCGAACTACCTATGTTTCTATGTACGCGAGATTTGCTACACACAGACACGCGCATTTGAATTCGACGGTTGAAATCCGTGAGGCAAGCGGGCGGAGATACGTACGTTCGAGTGTTTGGACGTTTCTGAGCGGTAAATCGAGAAGCTTTCCAACACTGTTTCTCATAGGCTGGGAGGGATGATCGCGTGGGCGCGTTCGGTCGAAAGCCTCTCAGCTGCTACGAGATGGATCAGGAGAATTGTGTCACTGAACTTTTCGTACTTCGATTCTCTTCTATTCGGCATTGATTCGATATAGCGCGACGAAAACGGGGATAATTTAACTCGTTGTTGCACCGCATTGTCTGCAATTTCATTTACATTTGTCGGGGAAAACAAAAAAAAAATCACAAGGTCGCATATTGAACACTTGCGCGGAAAAAAACATCTCCTTCTGATTTTTATTCGCGTGACATAACTCTTCTTTCCATCGGATATTGCTGTCCGAATGGAAAAGGTCGTCGATTCTGGGATATGAATATTCCGAGGGGAAAGAGCCCCAAAGCCAGCAAATAATCGTCTCCTCGCCGTGTCGAGAGAGGGATCGAGAGAGAGAAGCAAAGAAGAAAAATAGTTTACTCCCACATTTCCACGCGTTTCCGATCGGATATGAGTGTCTAGACGACTGACCAAACACACGGACGTACTACTAGTACGGAGCTTTTCGAAAGCGAAAAAGGGGGCGTTTGGATGAGCAAAGTCGAGGGTGACGCGAAAACTACGCGAGAGGCCACACGATGCAATTTCTGAAGCTGAAAGTTTAGACCTCCCGAAGCAGAGTAAAATCACGAATCCGCGCGCGAATGACCGCGTCCTCAATACCCTCCGAGTCGAATAATCCGCGTGCAAAATTTCCATTTCCTCGTGGGGATCGCATCGCCGAATCATATTGCCGACAAATATCGCCCGGGGAGGGATAACAAATTTTCAATTTCGCGTTAAGCTCGAAATTCCTCAAAAACTTTCGATTTGCAACGAGTCTGTTGCTGTTATCACATGTTTAATTAAATTCTTTCGGTTGAGTTCATTGTAAAAATGAATATTTGATGACCAAAGTTTTTCATCAACTCTTCCGATGTGGAAATATGTTTAATTATACAATTTGGATTCGAGTTAATTATAAGAAAGGATTTGTGTAATTCAACTTTTCGTCGACTCTTGTCGAGCGAAAATGTGTTTTAATTAATTTGTTTGAGCGCAAATTTATTGTAGCAGAATATTTCATAATTCAACATTCTTTCGTGTATTCGGAGACAGAAGTATTTTTAATCACATTGTTTAATCTTCATTGTCCGAAGGTTTTAGCGAATTGAAGATCGTTTCGTACCGCGTAAAATGGAGCAGTAGTAATGTCGGGAGGTAGAAAGGAGGTCAACGTTTCCCAGAGATGAGCCAAAATTCCCGAAAGATTCGAAGCCACAGTTGCGTATCGGCTATGTCGGCCAAAGGCATATCTCTCGAAAGCTTTGGCTCTTAGGATTTGAAGGTGACACGGTGCGTGTCGACCCAGAAATATCGACATACCGTTCGCAACACTATCCATACCCGGCGTCGGAACACATTAAAATACTTCGCAAGAATAAGAGGAGAGACGCGCGTAACGCATTCCCGCGAATAACTTCTATCGCATAGGCACGTGGTACACGTGTCTATTTTCGTCGATAGCCGATGCACGCAGCTGTGTTAAACGAGTAGAAAAAAAAAAGGTAGAAACCCGGAGGAAAAAAATGGCTGCAGTTACCTTTGTCTACACATTCACACGTTTTTGCGTATGGATATGCGCGCCCGCATCTTACAACGCTTACAGCGCGTAAATGCAATCCCTCCCCGTGTGCCGAAGGTTTGCAATAAATATCTTCTCTATCTATGTATATATAGTTATCGTTTCTAGGCGTCCTTACCCTTCGTGTACCGTGCGGTATTCTCGAGAGTGCACGCGTACCCGCGGCAGATTGGTTGTTCTCCCCTACGCTTCGTCACTATCCGACGTGCCCCCCGACACACAACGCGGTTCTCCGACTACACTCTTGTACGTCTCTCCGCGGCTTGTCGTTGTCATTACCCACAGTGAAAAGAATACATGCATTTTCGAGTCACGTCTGATTCCACGTCGTTCGTCACAGGTTTTTTTTTTTTGTAGTCTCCCTTCTGCTCTTTCTCCGTGTGCGCGCGTGTTTCCAGTGCTCTCTTCTCTTCAGCTGCAACCTTCTCGTATCCCCAGCGGTATGGCGAGTTTGTTTCTCTTCTTGGCCTCCGTTTGTTTCGCAGAGGGCACACGCAACGATGAACTCTCCAGACCTCGAGTACGCGGCTCTACCCTTGAGAACGAAAAGAGAAATTGTATTCAGAAATGTTAAAGGTTTTCTTATTTAGCTACGGTTACCCTACGGAGAACGATATAATATAACTAAAAAAATAATTTTCTCGATATGAGAAAAAGTAACGGATGGTTTTTTGTGAATTGTACGATATACAGATAAATAACATTAAAAAAATGCAATTTTGTACGCCAATTTTGAGAGCCGAAGATATGCGCGAAAAGAAATTTGATGATTTTTAATTCTCACTTCGAGACGCTAATGAAGATATCTCGTGACTTAAAACGCAAGTGGGTAATCCGCCTCTCCGCCTATAAGGGTACATTAAGCCACTTTGGTTTTAGTCACGCGATATGACCGAATACATGTCTGAAGATAACTCTAAAGACCCAGTTGAAGATATCAACGAAGATATCTCGTGACTGAACTAAGAAGGGTGGGTTTTCTACCGATAACCATATCAGGGGACGCTGTCCCGATGATAGGGTGCGTAAAAAAATTGTTTGTAATGTGGCGTAACGGTACTGTTGGTATATAAAATGCGCTATTCTCGTTTTAATCACGCGATGTGGTCCGATACATGTACCACGAGACGCCTTCGAAGACGCGATCGAAAGAAACGCCGCGGGTGCGCGAGCTTTTATATATCTATAGGCAACGTTGACGTCATTACCGTGACGTAGTGCAGTTACGAGAATTTCACTGCTGAGACGTTCGACGATAACTTTTTATACGCGAATCAGATTGGGAGGTGGGAAAGTTCCGATGCACGAGCATAGCGACGTTATTCTGTTTTTATTGCTCTTGTACTCATCCCCGATCGGTTTCCCTCTCTCAAAAATAAATCGATTGTGGCTCTTCCCTCGATTTCCCCGACTCCTTTCATCCACGATAGATAGCCAGGAGAAGAGTGGAAGAAAAAAAATAACGCGTTATCGGGATCAAAACGATATATAGACTCGATAGATTCGGGAGATCCTTTTGTTACTCGGGAGAATAGCTTTATCAGTTTCACTTAAAATCGAGTATTGTACTTTAATTTTTTTTTTACCGCTTTGTACAATAAAATTTATAATTATTCAATTTTATTTTTACCTTTGATTTAATTGATCTTTCAGAAGATTGGCCGACGCCGATGATATTGCGTTCGCACGATGGAAGAGACAAGTCGAGAGAAGTTTTACAGCTGTCGAGCGAAAGAAGAAGAGGAAGAAGCGTCAATATGCCGCTGTTGCGGTAGTCCTCGCCGTCGTCGTCCTCGCAACGACCGAAGGGGCCGTTACCCGTGCAATCCGATTATGTTCATCCAAGGATTGTCGAATTGAAAGAAGAAAAAGACATAGATAGAGAAAGAGAAGATATATAGATAAATTGAATTTTTTTTTTCCGAGAGGCTGATTCTGCCTGTCTGTGCTGAATCGGTGCAAAAGTGGAGAGAAGTAAGAGACGAAAGAGGGCCGGTGAGGCCGAGGTGAGGACGGCATCGAAAACGAAGTCGGGCGACGGCCTTTTCCCATCTAAAGTCGCGGTGGAGAGATGAGCGATTTACAGGCCACCCTCGAGTTCTCTCTCGAGCTATGCAAGTTCTACAATGTTGACCTCTTTCAGCGCGGGTAAGCATTTCATCCGTCGGTTAACGAGTTACGTGAAATTAATTAATCCTTTAATGCGACGAACGAATCGTTATTACCTATCCACAGGTATTATCAGATACGAACGGCTCTCAGGGTGTCGCCGAAATTACCCATCAAAGTTGAAGTCGATCAATTTCGCAATCGTAAGATATCGTTAATTTTCTTAAAGTTACTTAAGAGTTCATTTAAAAAAATATATTCCGTGCAAATCTTTTCAATGACAATTGGGGGGATAAATATTTAAAAAATGATCAATATTTTGCAGATAAACGTTCGTTAGACACGATGGAAGCGCCGGGAACCAGCAAACGCTTTCAGATATTGTATCGAAACGAGGAAGTGACGTTGGGTACATCGGTACTGTTTCGGGCTCATGTACTCGTTCACAGTCACAAGATCGAAGAAGCTCTGTCGCGGACCCACTTCAATCTCGGTGTCGAACTATGGTTCAGCGAGCCGACGCAGCCGGGGAACATGGCCTGTGTATCCTCGAGGTAAAACAACCCTCCGGCATTGAGCCGCGCTGTGTTCTCTCTTTTTTGATTTTTCTATCTCACTCGAACCATCTTTTCTAATCAACGAGACCGCGTCGAATCCGATCTCGGGAGCAATCAGCGATGATTGTCCGGCGGCGTAAAAAAAAAAAAAAAAAAAAAAAAAAACGAAGGAGACGTAGAAGAGAAAGAAAGAAACTTGGATGATGATTACGTGGATACGTCGAAATCGCTGTGACGCTCTATCGCTCTATAGATTTTTACAGTGAAGTGTGTATAACTGCAACCTTCGCGAAGAAACGTTCGCGATAACGATGTTTTGAAGTATTTCTCGTACATTTTTCAAAAAATCGTCTATGAAAAATTCATGTGTGCGTTAGGAAATTTTTATGTACAAAGTTATTTATTTAGATGTGAAATGAAAACGGAATTATAAGATATTATTGGAGTTTTTAATGACCGTGAAACGATCCTAAAAAACGACCGGTCGTTTTGCGCCAAAAACGTACAATACAAACGATCGTAAAACAGCCATATCGATGGGCATTACCTATGGTCGTTGTTGGGTCACTTATAGAAAAAACGACTGCCCACAGGTAGTCGTTCAGTTGTTTATGGAGGAACCGACGATATGCTCCCTTTACTGTGATTCAATGTATCGCTGTACAAAAAATACATACTTTGTGTATATTGGGGATATTTTCAATAGATTCTTGGAACATCGATAAATGTTTGCAGAAAAACGTATTCTTATTTTTTTTCGCAGGGCGTTGCAACTGAATTTCGTGCCAACGAAAGGTTTGCACTACCATCTTCCGGTGCTCTTCGATTATTTCCATTTAGCAGCTGTATCCATAACGATTCACGCGTGTCTCGTTGCGCTTCATCAGCCGTTCGTCAAGAAGAGCATATTGCATTACGTTCAGAGTTGGTAAGAGTAACAAAAACATTTAAAAAAACAACATTTTCATACTTTGTATTGAGAGACGCGGCAGCGTCTCGATGTCAATTACTTAAAAAACAGTTTTTTAATGTGGCGAGACGCTGCGGCGTTTACATACGATAATATATTAATCATAATATAGATTTTGAAAAATCGATTTTTTTTTTGCAGCGCTCCGAGAGGTGGTAAGCCATGGTTACAGTTCAAACAACCACCGGCGAACGGCGACAACAATGCGTTTCTCGGAAACATCGTAAGTTTCGTGTGAATTTATTTACACGGATTAATCGTGAAATCTTGCTATCGGGCTCACGGCTACGGTCCAGAAAAGCGGGGCTGTGTTATTTTTTTTACTTCCTTTTCTCTACTTTTCTTCCCTTTCTACACAGCTTTTTAACTTTTATTCTGCGCTTTATGGTTTTTCTATTTTCGCGTGTTCCAATTAGTAGCTTCGTTATTCTTTCGTTGCCGATCTTTTTTTTAGATTTTCGATCTTCTCTTTTGTTTTATATTGGTATCGGTTTGCGCGTTTTATTTTTGTTTTTCTACTTTTCGATTAATAGAACGTTTTTGCGCTATTGTTTCGCAATGTTGTTATACACTTGGCGATTGCCGATTCTCTAAGGGATCGTTGTCATGAGATGCAATTAGCTATTTCCGAGTTCTACATTCGCGAATATCGATTTTATTAACGGTAAATAAATGTAAATAAAAACGGTTGGCTTAACCGACTGACCTGCAGGAGGCAACGACCCGATGCGTGGGTTCCGCCACGAGGATACAACACGCGAAGTTAATACAACGCGAAGTGACCAGACTGTTGTTGGCGGCTCGCGAATCGTTGCTCAATGATTTGGCTGATTTGGCCCGTTTGTTGCCATCCTGGGAGCAACGCGAACTCGAACTCGCCGAGAGAAAACACAAGGAAGTTACGAAGGTAATGGATACCGAGGAGGTCAACATCGCTCAATTGTGCGCACAGAACATCGTACTTTGGAACGTATTTCTCGAAGCTTTTACGAGGCAAGAATCCGTTCATCAGCATCTCGCGCGGATCCATCATCAGCTTCGGGTAAATTCAAATACTTTTTTCTTCTGTAACAATTATTATACAATTTTCTTCAATTATCAATCCCCGAAATCATGAAAATTTGGCGCGTGAATTTAGTTTCTCCATAAAATATAATAAAAATCAATAAATAATATTGAAAAATATAAATAATAATAATAATAATAGCATTATTAGATTGACATTACTATTGTAATATTAAAAAAAAATATATTTGCCAAAATGTCGCAAATTTTCATCGGTACATCTACTTTGTAAGAACGCCTCAAGTACTTTATGTTCAGAATTTAATCGCGGATTTCAAAATATAGAGAAACGTCGTTTGCTCATCTTGACTGAACAAAAAAAAATGTTTGGCTTTCAATATAAAAATGGTAAGAGAAATTTCAACGAAACAATATTATTATTATTAATTTACAGAAAGTACGTTTTACAGTTTTTAAATTTGCTTCTATATAAACTTTTTTCACATAAAAGCGTATAAATTGATTTTAGTCTTGAAAATATTAATTGCCGCGTTATTGATGGCTTCAATTGCATCTACTGGTAACGCGTTCCTCGCGTTTACCACTCTATTCGATATCTCCATGAATTTTTCTTGAATTGCCTCTTCTGCAGCTTTTATCGGTGACCACTGTGATTCGGGTATTTCGCTCGGCTGAGTAGTGCGGTACCGTCGATTGCGAAATGCCCATTTACTAATTTATATCCGCCTCTTTTACGTCTATCCTCGAGAGTATGCAGATTCAACTGATCGAGCCGCTCCGTGTATTCCAGATTTCGAATATTGAAGATCGATTGTATCTTTCAGCAGTAATCATCACCGAGATCATTATTTTTTTTTTTAGGTAAAACGTTTCGCTGAGGGATTTTTCGTGCTCGAGAATCCGCGAACATCGGCGGCCGGTTGTTACGACGCGAATTATCAATCGTACCAAGCGGTCAGCGAAACGGCCCGTCGTTCCCGTTATCTCGCGTCTCTGCCACCGTTGCCGGTTCATTGTCCCGAGTTGGACGGCGATCTTCACTCGTTGCCGCTGATATTCGAGGACCAGTACGCCGATATGCAGCAGCGTCACAGAAATTCCGTACCAAGCATGGAAGACTGTAGTTGCGGAATCGCAGCGATCCTCGAGTCACGTACGGCGAGTGTTTGGTCGCCGCGAAGCGAGGGTGCCGCCCAAGATATAGCGTCGATGCAGGCGCGTTTAACACTGGCGCCATCGTCGCTTCCGGCTCGTCATAGCAAATCCCTCGATCAATTGGGACCGGAATTGGCACCACTGCAGCCGAGCAGAACATCGCCGAAGACATTGCCGCGTTCGGCGTCGACGCAATTGTTTCCCCGACAGCGAGGCAGTCCGAGAAACGCAACACCACCGACGAGCGTACCTTCCAAAGGACGAACGAGATCGGCAGCTGCGCCTCTTCACTCGGTGCAGAGTTCGACGCTCTTCCCACCGGCTGGAATGCAACAAGCGTGTTCCGCCCCTAATCCTTCCCTCGGCTCTACTCCGATAGTTACTCTTCCGCGAGCGAAATCAACGCAGATTCTCGTTCCTCAATCGTATCGTCAACCGATGGAATCAACTTCGATAACGTCTCTCCTCGCAGCGATGTTTCCCGAATTACCACCGAGCGGACACTTCCCAGGATATCGACCGTCGTCGAAATCATGCGATCAAAATCTCGCCGTTCCGACTTACTTCGGAACTATCGATCTTAGCCAGTTGGCCGGTTGTCTTGCGGCCGATAGTAAAACGGAAGCTAACACCTCGTTGGACACGAGAAGAATAATAGCCGATGCACCGGTACCGCGCAGTCAACGTCTCTTACCACCGAGGCAGGGAAACGCTGGAACGAACAGCGATGCTATTAACTTCCACGGTAAAACGAACACGAACGGCGAGGCACAAGATTCGTTGAGAACAGCGACCCTCGATCGTGTTACTTATCGTGGAAACGCGAGAAAGCATATACAACAATCGGGCAACAAGTGTCAGAGTAACAGCTTGGAGTGTCGTAGATATCACACGCTCGGTAAGACTTCCGGAAATTTTGTAGCTCAGCAACAACAACAGCAGCAGCAGCAGCAACAGCAGCAAAGTAGAGCCGCGCTGGACGCGTTGAACGGTTGTTTGCTGGAGGCTGATCCCCTCAACAAGAGAACCAACAGTAATTACAGTGGTCCAACGGTCGATTCGTTTTTCTATCGAACAAACGGCACGACGAGCACTCGAAACAGAGAGCACGATAGGCCAAAGAGGCCAAAGAGCACAGAGAGGCTGTTCGACGCGGTGGATAGAACGGATTGTTGCCTCGAGTCGTGCGGCGATATTTACGAACGCGCGTCCAACGCGACGACGCGAAACGGAGCGAGCGTGAGTCACGATGAGAAACATCAAACGAGAAGATCACAAGAGACGAAGAGACCCGGAGAAGTTACAAGAGAGCCACTCTACGAAATTATCGCATTGAAGATCGAACCTCCCAAAGCGGAGATACGCGAGGAGAGAAGAAGACACGGTCGCAGGCCGCACTCGGCGCCGGCGATCGAAGCCCAAAGAAACGAGGAGCAACAACCGACGAACAAGCGTTGCCAACACAGAACAAGAAAGGCCGCACCGATTCCCGTCGCGTTTCAAGATCCGGAAGTTGCACCGTTGCCGAAGTATCGCTTGCCGTCCGCCGCTCCGGTGACGAATGTTCTGGAAGTCGAGAACAACAATAAAATTATACTGAAGGTAGAGCCCCTGGAAAATACGGCTGCTTCCAACAACGGTAACTCACCTGCTTCGGATGAATCCAGTCCGGGAGCACCGCCACCGAACGCGAAGAGATTGAGATGCGCCAGTGTTCCCGTGGCGCAGAATAAGATGGTTGTACCGCGAAGCGCCGTATCTCTTCCTTGTATGCCGATACGCGACGGCAAAGACGGCAACGATATCGCCGCGGTGCCGAATCCCCCGAGTCCGTCGTCATCGCGACCCAGCAGTCCGGCGACCAGCACGAGTTCGGGTAATTTGACTTCGGAGTGTTCCGGATGGGTGAGCAGTGGCGATACGTCGAGTTCGGAGCAGCGCAGAGCGGCCAAAGTATCGGGAGAGCAGTTGAGACAAAAATTAGCCAAAATCGTGCCGAGAAAGGAGAAATCGTCGTCGAAGGCTCAAGCCGGTAGTATAGCGGAACATTCGTACGAAGAGGTGAGACTACCTCCACCGAAGATGTTTCAAGACGAACCACCGCCACCCGAGGAATTTCGCGACCCCGCGCCCGCCGCCCAGATGCTCGACAATCCGCTTTATCACGTATACGAAACCGTCAAGCGAGCCAAGAGCCCGAAACAAAATAAAACCGCGCCGTGCAGTCCCCAGAGAAATCGCGAGAGAGAAAACGTTTATGCGGCTCGCGACATATGCCTCGATTGCTATCAGGAGGGAAAAGAATTGTTGCAATCGACACAGGATGATGTTATAAACTTTAAGAAATGCAAAGACGAATTCAAACGGCAGATGAGCTTTTCCGGACGGATCTACAGGTGTGGAAGGTTAAGTTTCAATTCAGATACGACATTATAACGCGAGCTTATTAACCGAGGCTATTTTTCTCCTTCCTCTTCTTTTTTCTTTTCTTCTCGATGCGATTCTGCAGTGATTATCCATCGCTCGCATCAACCCTGCCGTATTTCTACATCAGCGACGAGTATCGTCTCTTCTCACCGGAAGGGGCCCATCTCATCATATGCGTTCACGGATTGGACGGTAATGCCGCGGATCTACGGCTGGTGAAAACTTATCTCGAACTTGGACTTCCCGGGGCTCATCTGGACTTTTTGATGTCTGAAAGAAATCAGGTACTTTTCAGCGCTGAGATTGGCATTTACTTTAGCGGATTGTCCGACAACGAGAATACACAAAATTTCAAAACATTCCGGATGCTCTCAAACTCGAAATAGACATTTCTTCATAACGTTACTTATGGAAGGCTTCTAAATGCAAACCGTCTTCAAAAATAGTTGCGACCCTTCGCGAGGATCGTAAAATGACGAGGCCTGACCCGTTCTGAAATGAATAAATATTAATGAAATTCCGATATCGATTCTAAAAATAAAACTATCGAAGATATTTTCACATACAATTTTTCATAGTAGCCGCAGATGCGCGGACCACTGTTTTAAAATATTCAGGTAGCAGCAACCAGATTACTGTTATCGGAATAATTAATTTAGAAAATACAGGTTACTCAGAGAATTTTTATGATATTTAAGAACTTTGATGACTTTTCATTGTCGTTGGACATTCCCTTTAGTCCTCCTGTAATGATAAAACTGATTTGGCATTAATGTATTATTTAGGGCGATACATTTTCGGATTTTGACACGATGACCGATCGTCTCGTCGGTGAGATTTTACATCACATAGAAACCTCGGGACTGAATCCAACGAAAGTCAGTTTTATCGGACATTCCCTCGGTACGATAATAATTCGTAGCGCCCTAACGAGACCTCAGCTTAGGCCGCTTCTTCCACGATTGCACACATTCCTCAGTCTTAGCGGACCGCATCTCGGTACGCTTTATAACACGAGCGGGCTCGTCAACGCAGGTAAACCATCTCTACATCGGCTTATCGGTATCGTTACAGTCTCAACTAAAAGTGATCATGAGGTTCCGAGTGTATTTTGAATACTTCCCAATGGGATTGAAATCTGACAAAAATCAACCATATAGAAGGTCCTAAGAACATTAATTTCCCGTAATAATAATGCCAAAAAGTTATAAACAAATTGTTAAAAAAAAAAAAAATTATCGCAGAAATTAATCCGTTAATTTCTCCGAATGCATACAAATTTTTTAAGAATTTATTTTTCATTGATTAAAAGTTACGAATTCACGATACGAGTTCGGAAAAACACTGCGCATTAAACTCAAAAATTTAGCGGGTGGTCGATCGAACATATTTGCAAATATCGATGGCTGGGAATGTAACGATACACCCTCCTTAAAAATTATAGAAATATGCTAAAGTATAATCAATCTCTTGTTCTTTTTCCATCAGGCATGTGGTTTATGCAGAAATGGAAAAAGTCCGGTTCCCTTCTTCAACTGGCGATGAAGGATGCCACAGACGTCAGGCGATCGTTTATGTTCCGTTTGAGTCAAAGAAGTAATCTTCAAAGGTTTAAGCATGTATTGCTTTGCGGCAGCGCACAGGATCGTTACGTTCCGTTACACTCGGCAAGGATCGAACTATGCAAGGCTGCCGTACGCGATCCTACGGATCAAGGTGAATTTTATGAATGACAATAATTCAAAGAAGAAACAGGAAATTCGTTATTTTAATTATTTGAATTATTATTTGTTAATTTTACAACAGGCGCCGCTTACCGAGAGATGGTTCACAATATCTTGTACCCAGTTATGTCGGCACCAGGCGTGAGTCTCGTTAGATACGACGTTCATCATGCTCTGCCGCCAACGGCGAACGCTCTGATAGGCAGAGCCGCTCACATAGCCGTCTTAGATTCCGAGCTCTTCATCGAAAAGTTCCTTCTCGTTGCTGGATTGAAGTACTTCAGATAAGGAATAACAAAGATCCCAAAAACCTCCAACGTCGCTGACAAAGCATTAAAAGACTTTCGAGTTTCGAAAATTTAAATTGCTGAGACGAGAGACTCGGAAACAATGTGATGAACTTACTATTCGCCATCCTTTCTCCCTTCCTGCCCCCCCATCACTCGGTTGAAAGAAAATTCCCTCGAACTATTCGCATAAAGATAATTTTGATCTTATGTTCCTAAGCGCGTCTCAATGAATAATAATGAATAAATAAATAAAAGTACACACACACACCGATCTCATCGAAAAACGATAATCGAAGAACTTCGGGCCTATCGCGAAAGAATGAAGGAAAAAGACAAAACAGCGTGTTCGCTTTCATAGTCATTCCGTTGTAGCTTGTGCGGGTGAGTGTGTGTGCGAAAAAAAAAGAGAGTGTGAAAATCGCGAGCGAGAGATTGAAAAAAAAAAAAAAAAACCATAACGAGGTTGAAGATCGTCCGAAAAATCAGGGTAGCACGACGAAACGACGTCGATTTAGCAATTATAGAGACTCACTTTCGATAATTTGATTCTCTCGAAGTCACGAAAATGAAATAAAAATTACAATGACACTCGGATATTGCTTGAGTTTTTTGCTCTATAAGAAACAACAAATATTATAATAAAAAAAAGACGTTGTGGAAACGAAAAAAAAAAAAAAAAATCGTTCGGCCTAATCGAACGTGAGGTATTGAATCTCCGTCTTTTTACTTTCGGTATTAATATAACATCGTTAACGATCCGAGTGCCCATCCCCCGACTCGACTGGCGCGTACATATATATACATATCCGAAATGATAAATATATATATATGTATGCGAGTAATAAATATTATAAATCTCCTAAATTAACTTATCGCCATTATATTGATATCGAGTAATTCGCTAAATGAAGAAAAAATAAATAAAAATAACGACTGAGTCATTAACTAAGTTTCATCGTCGAATCGTTTTACATCTAAACTTATGATAATTCGATCTCGCAGTAGAACGAAGTGTAAAAGCAGAAAGAAAAAGAAAACCATTAAAAAAAACGCTACGTAAAAAATTTAAGATGAGAGCGCGGAGAATAGTAAAGAAAAAAAAATTGCGAATGAGTTTATAGAGATGCGGTTTTTAATCGGGCCGTCGAGTAATTAGGAAAGTTACGAAACGTATGTCAATTGTTCCCCTCGGGTAAATGCGTGTGCGTGTGTGTAATTGTTTGCGAACGGGGACCACAAAGTGTTCCCGGTTTGGCCGATAGACGAGGAAAGTGGACATTCTTACGATTAATGAATTTGACGAAAATTGTAAAAGCCATAAAAAAAAAAACAAATGAAAGAGAGAAACGAAGAAAACAAAAGGAAATCATTGACGAAAAATGAAAATGAAAAGAAAGTGCCCTCGGTGTAAGTGACGTGACATGAATATACTACGAGTAGAGTTACCCTATTTCGTGGGTATAGAAAATTCGTTTCAGGTATATGAAGAAGAGAGTCCCTCCAATAGATCTCAATTGCTCAGAACAATCTAGTATGTATTAGTGATTCGTGAGAAAATAAACGAGAGAGAGAGAGAATGATATTAAGGTAGTTATGTCGCTTCGCGTTAATTTCGCATAAGTTCGAGAAAAATGAGAGAAAATTGCAAATACTTCTCGATGGTATAAAAATCCGAAACAATGCATGTATGTATGTGTTCACTGAAAAGACTAATTTTGCATAATAATAATTCCAAAATGTTATTAACAAATTGATGAAAAAATTAATTGGTCAACAAATTTCCCGCTAACCCAAATTTTTTATAATGAAAATGATTCGTTCATTTTTCCGAATACGTATGAATTTTTTCAGATTTTTCAATTTACTTTAAATTTTGTGTTTTTTTCAGGCATTTTTGCCATACAAAAAAAAATCAATTATGCAAAATTAATCTTTTCAGAACCTTTAATGTGCATGCATTTTTTCAGATTTTTATACCATCCAGAAGTCTTTGCAATTTGCTCTCATTTTTCTCGAACTTATGCGAAATTAACGCGAGGCGACATAAGTACCTTAAAAGAAAAAAAAAAATGCGAGGGATGCACTTCCGAGATAATGAATTAAAAAAATGGGGAAGAAAAAGAAAAAGAAAATAAAAACAAGTTAAAATAATTACGTACCGAGATATTCGTTCCGCCAATCTAGGGACGTTATTGCTATTGAAACGAGAAAAAAGAAAAGAAAACGAGACTCGTACGCTCATCTATTTCGTCTGGAATCTTTGTCCAACTCACCCCGTCGTCGCCCCACCCTTATGAAAAAAAAAACAGAAACCAATGTTGACCGAATTATAAACGCATAAAGGAATTAATCTCCGGATCGTGCACAAGTCGGTGTGAGCATTTAACAATTAGAAATTGGGAATTAATTGTATGAGAAAAAAAATATCGAATATTCGAAACTAACGCCAATACGATCCGAAGTTTACCCTCATTTTGTGCTTCTCGAATTTAATACTGTATTAAAACACACATATACGTTACGCAAATGAACAAAAAAAATAGAAGAAAACTTAATACACAAACACAGACACGTACACGAAACAGAGATGTAAGATTATTGATGAATTTTTTCCATTGTCGTCCTATCGTTTGCTCAAATGAAAGAAAAACAAAAAAAAATAGAAAAAAAAGATATGTGGGGGAGATTATACTAATTGCGTCGTTGCGTTATTATGTATAACTTGTACGATAATCCAAGTCCAATCTGCGAGCGTATTTGACTTTTTAGAAACTCGTCTCTTTGCGTGATACACGTACTTAAAAGAAAGAATGAAAAACAAAAAAAAAACGTTTTTTCAAATGACTAACATCTAAGGCACAAATAATTTTCTAGATGGCCGCGATGCTCGATGGATAGGATACGTCTCTCGTTGCAAGTCGGGGAAGTGAATTTAAAAGAATTTAAATTAAAAAAATCGAGCATCGCCGAGGCACACGAGTTTAAACTACGAACAAACGTCGAGAGCCCTAAGAGATCGGAGAGTCGCCGAGCGACTCTCGCGAATGGCGAAAAAGTTGCGCGCTGACAAGTTGAAACACCAAAAAATATTTAAAGTGAAGATAAAACAAAAAAAAACGCGATTGCAGTAACGATGTATACAATATACATAATTATATAGGTGTATATGTATACATGCGTAAACCCTGATGAATCTATGAATTTATACATATACATCTATAATATATATACATGTGAGATAGATGAATAATAAAAAGAAAATCGTCATTATTACTATTAATTCGAATAATCATGTGAGTTTGTATAATTTTTATCTCCTCGTCCCTCGGCCCATTAAATGCGTAAAAACAAAAAATTTACGCAACGACAAAACTTCGTACAATGGTAATCGATCTTTAATAATTCTCACACCATCAAAAAAGATATATCGTGTCGACAATTGATCAATAAAAAAAAAGTACCCGTTAAAAGTTATATTCCTTGGGAATAAACAAGTTAAAATCTGACGCGACCTTCTGTCGCCCAAACAGTTAATTTCGCTAAAAACATAAAAAAAAGAAGAAAAAAAACCAATGCAGAGAAAGTGCAAAAAAAATGAATAAAAAAAAACAAATACACGATAGAAAATTTCAAAATTTTTCCTCATTTCGATCTTAACTTGCCGTCAATTTTGGAATCCTCGATAGTTGCCGTTCACGTGTTTATCGTTACGTGAATTTCCTCGGTGCCGGGAATTGGCGGAAGTTCGATATCCGCAGCCTCGTCGAACTCTTCGTCGCCGTGACGACCCTCGACGTTCGCGCGGCGAATCGTCGGCGAAGTTTGATCAAATTTTCCCCGATGTCTCGAAGACGCCTGTCCGAGATGCCGAGCTTTGCTCACATACGAATATTCCTTTGCGTTAACGAGACCGGCAATGGCGCACGCACCGAGTGCGCTTCTGTTCAGATTCATCGGCGAAGCATCGTACCACTCGTTGCTGTCGGGATCGTAACACTCGACATAGGCGATCGGTTCGGATCCTGTAACAGTACAAAAAAACTCGTAATACTTGTGTAAAATGTCCTAAAAGAAGAAAAAATACTATTAAAAGTATATTGGTACGAGTCTAACAACCATTAAATCCGCCAACGACAAAAATCATGTCGTCCAGTACAACGGTAGCAAAGTTACTTCGGGGACAAAACATCCCTGAGATCTTGTGCCAATCATCCTGATAGGGACTATAGCGTTCGCCTGCAAAACATAGATTTCCTCTCCCTCGTTATTTATTCATAAAGATTCTCCGCCAGGCGAAAAAAATTTATCTAACGTTCCACGTGCACTTCCCAAGATTCCTCGTAAGTTAGAATAACCGAGCGGAATCGTGAAGAAATCGTAAATCGATACTAACCAGAACTGAGTCTCGCGTTACCGTCGAAGCCGCCGAGCGCGTAAAGACTGTTTCGGAAAGATATAAGAGATACGCCCGTTCGTGGCTTCGACATCGAGCGTATGTAACTCCACTGATTCGCCTCGACGTCGAATACTTCGGCGGAACTGAAAATTTCGTGGCCGTTGAAGCCACCAACGATATAAATTTTATCGTGCAATGATGCTGCTCCGGCGTCCGATCGTTGTATGTGCATCGACGGTATCATTTCCCACTGATTGCGCTGCGGATCGTAACGCTCGCCGGAACTCATTCTCGTACGTCCGTTGTAACCACCGAGAGCGTAAATTTTTCCAGCTAAATAAAAAAGCAACAATTCGGTTAAGCAATACAATATAATTAAACGCGAGAAGTCGACGAACTTTTATCATTTAATAGGTAGTAATCTCGAAGAAAAGGAAGAAGGAGAAGACAAAGTGTACTCTCACCGTGAGTGCAAACGCTGACATAGCACCGGGCGTGATACATACAAGCGCGTTCTCTCCACTCTTTGGTTATTGGATCGAAGCAACGAACGGTATTGAAGTGCTCGTGACCATCAAAACCACCGATTATGTATATCAGATTGTTAAGAGCGCACATTCCGTGATACGATCGAGGAGTCGAATCGGTGTTCGATGACAAAAACCATCTATCTGCTCTATTTTTTTTTATAATTCAAGAAAAGGTATTGCACGAGAGTTTAGATATAATTCTGCAATTTCGATAACCAAAAATATCCGTTTCTTCATCGTTTACCTCGTGTCATAAGTTTCAACGAAACTTGTTGGCGATCCAGCGATCCATCCACCAACGGCGAATAGAATTTCGTATGGTACTCGCGGTCTCGTGAGAGGGTTTCTCAGATCCACATCGGTGCTCTGATGCGCTTCTTGATCCGTCAGATAAGTATTAGCGGGAAATAGAATCCGTTTGCATTCTTCGTCCTCGTCGACGAATCTCCACGTGAGAACGTTGTGGGTAAAGTACTTGTAACTCATTAGACCAAAGCGCACGCAATCGAGGAGCCGCGTGAGATAACTTTTACGCTCGATCGGCTCGGCTTCGATCCAAATTCTGATAGCTTCGAAAACGAGCTCCTCGTTTCGCACATTCAGCTCGTCGTCGCGTAGAATCGCTTCGAGCTCTTCGCCGTCGAGGTCCTTGAACTCGGAACTCTCGTGTAATATCTGCTTGAAATTGTGACGAATGTACTTGCGACCTCTGTCCTCGAGATCCCGACAAAAGTAGTGACGAGCGAATTTAAAGATTCCTGTGTAAAAATATAAAAACTATTGAATCTGTGGTAATTAGCATTTGGGAGATTAGGCATCGAATAATTGTCGGATCAATTTACCGAGGCAATTCTCGGGTCTGAGTTCGTGCAGCAAAAATTGGCAGCAAAGTTGAACAACGCCGAGAACTTCGAATTGATCGGCGAGTGGTAGAAGTTGTTCGACGTTATCCGACGTCACGTTGCAACTTCCGGTATATGCGTAGTCGAGAATAAGAGAGAATATCTCTCCGGATACGGAGTCGATGCTTACTTCGTTCGTCTCGGTTTTTCCACCTTTCAAGCTGTTTGTGAAAAGAGCTCTGAAGTACGGACTCACAGCCGAGAGAATGACTCGGTGTACCAGAAATAACTGATCATTCGCGCATCTAACGGCACCATCGCACAGTTGTTGATTGGCTCTGTAAATCGTAAATTCGTTATTAATCAGATTATTTTTTTACTTCCACGTTAATGAAAGTGGCTAATCGCCCATATCAACGAACCTGAGCTCCGACCATACAGCGGCAAACTCTACGAGTGCGTAATTCGACGGTACGCAAACGCATTTTCTCGATTTCGCGTTGTACTTTCTTCGCGACTGTTTGACTCTCGTGCCGGAAACGGCGGTGCGTGAGTTACGATTGCGCGATAATTTCTTCAATTTTATTCTGCCGCCGCCGGCGCAGTCCATTGCACGTTGTGACGAATCCGCACCGGCTTCGCGAAGACTCACGCGGTCTTGTTTTACTCTGCAACCTCTCTCTCGATCGATCAATCTCGTCAGCGCTTCGAGAGACGCTGTCAAAATGGTAATCAGATGATTTTTGTGTGGATCGCGTAAAGGTATCGAATTGGTAAATTCATCGCGGTGACAGAAGAAATACGATTTATTTGACAAATGAAGATCTGACGATCTACACACTGGGAAATCAATTAAACCTCTGCGCAACATGAATGAAAATCAGTAAAAAATGTTTAAAAATAATAGTAAAAAAAAAGAAAGGTCAACGATTGCAAGTTGAAGATATTAGTTTCAAAAAAATCGAAAAGAGCGGATATGGGAACAAGTATACTAAGCGACATTAAATTATCTTTTAAACTCTGATTGTCTTTCAGCTTTCTATCGATAATGTGATATACGTCGCATTACTTGGACATAAATTTTAATGTACAGAATCGGTATAGAAAATGTAGACATTCAATCTGAAGAAAATCTATCGCTCGTTCGATAAATCTTTGACTCCTTGAGTATCCTTTTTGTAATTTATGACGGTTAAGGGTCTCGTCTCTGGTGGGACCTCGTGACTTCGCGCAGAGGTCGTTTCGGAGGGCGCAGAAAATTTTTTAAAGCCTCTATCACAAAGTTTCATAGCGCAAGGCGCTTTAACTCGAGACAGACGAAGGGAGCGACAGCCAGTAAGGGGAAACGGGTGAATCGATATCCAACTATACTGCGTTGAGCGCAAAACAGGGCGGGGTGTGCTATGTGCGCGCGTGGAGGAGTCATATTCATCCACGCAAACGGCTCATCTGTGTAAGTCTGTGTACACGCGCGTTTTGTAGACAAACCCGCCGCCCCGTGACAGCCACACCTCGAGACCGTCCACCTCCGGGTTCCCACTTTCACGAATATCCTCTCTATCTGTACATCTCTCGACTCGTCTGCGCCGTCTCCTCTCAACCCACCGCCGGCTCTTCGTCCCCGCAATCCTCGACAAGGTCGATTCACTTTCGTTCGGTACGTCCGCCTTTGGACATCGCGACGAAAACAAAAAAAAATAGCTGCATTTGCCAAAAAAACAAGAGGTAAACGACGTTTATCTGAAACAGTGCCAAAGAAAACAAAA
Organism: Buathra laborator; assembly: GCA_934046635.1. Taxonomy (NCBI): domain Eukaryota; kingdom Metazoa; phylum Arthropoda; class Insecta; order Hymenoptera; family Ichneumonidae; genus Buathra; species Buathra laborator. The sequence continues at coordinate 755,663 of OW203898.1, forward strand.
TCGTATAAACGCTTCGAGAACTTATCGGTTTGAGTATTGTTTTTGTTATTTTATTTTTTTCATTTTTTTTTTTCAAGTGCTCCGAGATAAGTGTGCGGTTTGGATTTATGTACGGGAAAATCGGAGGGAAAGACGGAGTTTGTACAACGCCTTGGGGTGTCGCCCGCGTTGAAGGGGGTTGAAAATATTTATAAGACGAGATTGCGACGACTATCTCGAGTCTTTACCACGCCGGTGTTTTCTTCTTTTTTTTTTTTTTTACTGCAGTAACTTTTACGATGAGTGCTCTTATATTGTCCAAAGGGATTTCGTTTTTAATGAAGATATTTAAAAATGTATTTTATTGATTTTATTTTTAACGTTTCTTTATTTTTTTAATCGCAGACCGGAAGTCGAGGAGTCATTTGAAGAATGGAGCTGACGGGGCGCGTGGCTCTTGTGACGGGAGCGGCTTGCGGTATCGGCAGCACATACACCGAAGAATTATTGAATCACGGTGCAAAGGTAAAATACGCGCAGAAAAATCGAAGAATTAAAAAAAAATGCAAAATTAACGGCACAAACTAAAAACAGAACGTGGAGAGTATCGCGTCTTTGACAAAATAGATCCGATTATTTTTAGATATCTCAACAGCGCAGTTAGAAATCTCGAATATCGAAGTTGACTCATATATCACGTCGCAGACAATGAATGTTACCAAAAATGTTCAATATTTATCATTTTTTTTTGTAGGTCTCAATATGCGATATAAACAAAACAGAGGGCGAAAAATTGGCAAACTCGTTGGCAGCGAAGCACGGAAAGGATCGTGTTTTATTTTGTCAGTGCGACGTTACGGATTATCCTCAATTCGAAGGTACGAAAAATCATTTTATAGAAGAAAATTGTAAACTCTAAAAAAAAAAATCCTTTTTCTGTTACAGAATCCTTTCGCAACACTATCTCAGTTTTTGGTCATATCGACATAGTAATCAACAATGCTGGCATCATGAATGATAGATTCTGGGAACTCGAAGTCGACATTAATCTCGTAAGTTTCAACATTTTTGTGTCATTTTTATTAATTTTTTTTTCGCATTTCCCACATTCAATAATTATTTTTCTTTCGACGTTATTAGCGATAATCGATTATTTCGTATTTTCTTTTAGAACGGTGTGATAAGAGGAATACTACTCGCTCAACGATATCTTGGAGCGGATCGAGGCGGCAGAGGTGGAATCATCGTTAATACCGGAAGTAACGTTGGTATCAATCCTTACGTCAGCTTGCCGATTTATTCGGCAACGAAGAGCGCAATCGTCAGTCTCACCAGAGCACTCGGAGTGAGTATCAACGTCGTTTACGATTTTAAAAAAAGTGTATCACGCGAGCCAAGAAAAGAAGTTTCTGAAATGATAATTCATTTGGTTTTTTTTTCATCAGGATGACTATCACGTTAATTTAACGCGCATAAAGGTCATGGCTCTGTGTCCAAGCGCGACGTGCTCCCAAGGAGACGTAGCGCCGACGACGCTACTATCGCCCCTTTACGAAGACGCCTGGCATCGCGACACGGCGTCTCATGTACCACAGAAACCCGAACACGTCGGCAAAGCTTTGATCCACATATTGCGCACCGGACAAAGCGGTAGCGTTTGGCTCGTCGAGAATGGGTTGCAACCTCGCGAAGTTGTGTTCCCGGAGCAATAATCATCGCCGAACGGTTACAACCGCCAGTAGGCCAGGACCATTCCTCGCTTTTCAACCGCTACAAATCTCATGCCGTACCAATCATTAACCTGTGTACCTACGACAAAAAAAAAAACAAAATATCTTAATATCGTAACAATATGTAAACGTGTGTTAAACGACTCTAAAATAAATCCCCACGCGCACGCGCAATCGCGAGTACCGAAGTGAAATAGACTCGAAAAAAATGAGGAGTTTCCTCACTCCGGTACTTGTGCGATTCGAGAACCAACGTCCGTAACTTTTTATACGAAAATTTTTGGTAATTATCTAGTTAAAAAAAAAAAAAGAGAAGAAGAACTAAGAGATCGCGGCTTTGGAATGATACTGGGGAGCTGTTGTATTTGTGACCCGTGAGATAATGTGTTAGAGCTTTGTTTTTTTTTTTGTTTCTTTTTTATAGAAGCCTTCGGGCGTAATTGCTATCTTAAGTATCTCGTAACTTGGATAGAACAAAAAAATATCATGAGGAGAATTTGGACTCTACAAGTTACGGAATACTCTGAAAAGTTCGAGTCTTCTCTTTTGTCGGATAATAAATTTACGGCTATTGAAGAGGAACTTTTGGACGATAGTAATATTAATTATATAACTTATGAAAAATTGTTGGATTTATGTATTATTTGCTCGGGATGTGTGTTGCGAGTTTTGTCAATAAAACGCATAGCTTTTTATATCTTCTCGTTTTTATCCATTACTAATCATCAGGAATAATAAATTATTAATAAGAAAAACAACAAAAAAAACTTCGACTTCACTCGACTCGGAAAAAAAAACACGAACGTTCGTCACATCTGTCCAAATTCTCGTGAAAATTTAACCCTTCGAGATAATTTAAAAAAAAAAATTTGTATATATTAATCTATCGGCTATGAAAATTGATACGAAATGTTGTCTGGATTTCTCCAGCGTTCCTCAAGACTTCTGTTTATCGACAAATTGCCATTGCGTCGCGAATTGTCGAGACTCGAGTTATTTCACAATGGAACGTTTCTCTGCGGAGACCAAAAAAATGGAAAAACAAAGCGAAGCTTCTGGTGGTCGAGAAAAAAGGATGATGATAGGGATAAAACAAAAATAATAAAACCAGCGAAATGGTGAGTCGTTGATAAATGATAGTCTCTCGGAACGACTTTGATTCTCTTTCGATTCAGCGATCCGACGGGCGTTCCGATTCTCGATCCGGAATGCAAAGTTGCTATCGTGGTTGGCGGAGCGGCTGATATCGGTCTTAGCGCTGCAGATTCGTTGCTCTATAACGGAGCGCGGGTTAGTTACAATTATTAGAAAATTTATTACCGAATGATTACTTTACCAAATGATTTTTCGATTATCCAAAGGCCGTTGTCCTGGTGGACGAGGATTCTCGAGCGGGCGAAACGGCTGCGGAAAATCTTTGCAATTTTTACGGTAAAAATCGCGCCCGATTTTTTCGTTGCGTTCTGAAGAATTCCTGCCAGTTGGAAGGTCCGATCGAAGATTTATATAAATTGAAGTGTAGGTGAGGACACCCATTGATAAATTATGGCTCGCGATTTTTCTTCAAGGTGTCTTTGAGGAAACAATCTGCAGATACAAAGGGGTACACGTGTTATTCAGCAATCTCGATAGAAACAATGGGAAAACGGGGAATGGTATTAATTGCGAAGACATTAATAATCCAAATGCTCAATGGGTGAGACGCAATTTACATTCGCTAAATTGTTGCAACTTTTTATATTGTGAATTTCGCTATAGATGCGCGTAAAAGAAATCGTTTGGATTTCCGTAATGCTTTGGAAAAAATAACACTTTTAGAGGGTTTCTTGAAGATAATTACGATTTTTAGAGCAATACTATGAGGGTAATTCATACGGGAATGCAATACATGGCAAAGAATAATGGAGGTGCCGGTGGAATTATCGTCAACAGTGCAAACATTATCGGTTTTATGGGATGGCCGCGTGATCCGACGCCAGTCTATTGTTTCAAGGAACCTGTTGCGGAAACCAGCATCGATCTTGCAGTAAATATCGTTTCTTTGATTACGTATTCGATACGATTATAACTTTGTGCGCAACCTGCTAAGAAGAAAAAAACGACGAAGGAATATATTTTTTCACGCTTATAGAAATCGTATCCATCCGATACAACAGGGGTGAGAGTCGTAGCACTTCTAAAATCTCAGGGACCATTGGACCAAATAGGATTACCGGATTTTCCAATATCGAATTCGAAAATCGAAGTTGATATCTCGCAGTACTGCGAGCCATCCGCGTTCGTATAAAACTCATCCTGACGCTAAATAACAAATGAAATCTTCAATATTTAACTATTTTCTTCAGTGAATCCCGCATTGGAAAAGCTTTGATTCACGTTATGGCTAAAGCGAAAACTGGTACAACGTGGTTGTCGGAGCCGGCGCCGTGTTTACGCGAGATTCCTTGGTTAATCCATTTTCCATCAAACGAAGGAGAGACCGTCGATCCTAAAATCTACGAAAATCAGGTTATTCTTGTATCAACATTATTATTCGACATCAACAAACATCACAGTTTCATAAAAACGCGAATCGAAACAGACTACGTAGTCTGTTATTAATCTGTTTCGTTAATTAAAAAACTGCGAAGAAATGCTTCTCGAATAGTAGATTTAACTTTTTTAATTGATATATCTTCGAGGTGACCTCGTTTATCTAATCGTTCAAGTGAAGTTGATTGCTGTTTTCGTTTACTTGTTTTTAGAATTACACGGCTTTGGAGACTCGCTGCCTTTCCCCACCGACTGGCCATTGTTCTGCCAACTGCGACGAGACTCCGAAACGCAAGAAACTCTGGAAAACAAGCAAACGCTGATCCGTTAATTAAATAAGTTATTCCGGCGTCACTGTAAGACACTGACCTGTAATAATTTCTTATCTGTACCTACATAAGCAGCAAATAAAGATTTCTTATCTTAAATTATCTCCCCGATAACATATTCATACGATGCAATCAAAATCGCGATACACTACTAGTAACGAGTTTCATTTGCGAGGAAAGTGTCTTGAATAAGAAACGACAGTAAAACAGAAGTTGTTTGCGATGAATACTGTGCGAGAAAAAACTGCGATCGTAACCGGAGGTGCGAACGGTATTGGGTTCCAATATTGTTTGCAATTGTTACGGAATGGCGCGAAGGTAAGTTAAGCTGTTAACAAATTATAAGTATAGAATAAAATTGATGTCTAAATTATTTTGAAAAATCTTCGATAGACCGTTGCCATTCTTGATCTACCAAATTCAAACGGCGAAGCAGCGGTGAGTAAACTTAACGAAGAATTTGGAGCGGAACGTGCGCTTTTCTTTCCATCGGACGTTACCAAGTTCGACGAATTGGAGGGTCAGCTTACGGCTTTAAATATCTCGTTGACCCACATGATGCAAATAATAAAAGAATCTTCTCGTTCATCTAGTTGTCTTCAAGAAAGCTGTGAAGGCCCTCGGAGACTTGGACATTCTTATCAACAATGCTGGGATCATGAATGATGCACATTGGCAAAAAGAGATCGAAATTAACTTCGTGAGTGTAGCTGCGTTAACACCTAAAACAGAAAAAATTAACGATTAATAAATTCATTGGAAATTGTAGTAAAGCAATGATACATTTATACACAGACGGCTCTCGTGAAGTTGACTCTACTGGGTTACGATTTCATGGGTACGCATAAAGGTGGAAAAGGTGGAATAATCGTAAACGTTTCGTCGATAGTTGGTCTCATTAAAAGTCCAACTATTCCAGTCTACACAGCGACAAAACACGCAGTTTTAGCTTTCACCGTTAGTCTAAAGGTTTGTGTGTTGCGCAAAATAGAAAATCAGCGATTTTTTTTTCTTCGAACTCTTATATTGTCACAGAATTCTTTTGAGACAACCGGAATCAGCGTGAGAGTGATGTGTCCAGGTGTGACGGACACTCCTCTCATCACTAACACGGAGAACATATATTTGGATTTGGTCGACCAAGCAAAAGCTTTGGAAAACAGGATGAAATGGCCTCGACAACCGTAATTCAATTATTTCATTTACTCAAATTAATTGATTACATTTTTCACAGATTTCTCGATTATGTTTTATAATTTATCGTACTGTTTATGTGGCACAAGTGATTAGTTATCTTATCTGTCGACAGATCCGAGTACGTGGCGAAGGCGATGATAGAACTGATCGAAAAGGGCGCGAACGGTAGCGTCTGGATAAGTCAAACTTGCGATCCACCCATTGAAGTCGAAATTGCAAAGTACGACTGTATCAAGTTGTGAAGTACTGCAACGTGAAGTCTACACGTGAAAACGACCAATCGTCAATTATCTTATCTAAAAACGCCAACGATATCGATATAAACACGAAAATTGTTAATAAACAACTATTGAACAGTTTTCCGTGAAACTATCAGTATATTTGTATCTTTTCTCTGTTTGTCGACAGTAAAAGTATAGCTAAGCAAATGGACTTTGCTCTATGGGTTTTATACTGACATTCATTTCAGACGTCCATGAATTGGTAATCCGTGCGTTAATCACCTCGTAAGGTGATTCAGAAAAAAAAGCATTGGAGAGACTCATAATTTAGATTCTTCCATATAGCGGATTGCAAAAAAATAAGCAAAAACGATAAGACAGAAAACACCGTTTGGCCTTTAGTAACATTGTGAAAATATGTATAGCTATTATTTCAGGTATATTTTAACCACAGTTATCGTAACGATTTATAGAAGTGTTAGAGGAATACTATGCAAAGTAATTCACACGAGTCGGCGACACATGTAAAGAAGTAACAGAGATCAAATGTACGAAGAGTATGTCACACACGTCACTTGACATATTTTCAAGTGGCTTATCTACTCGTATCGGTGAAATTTATTGACTTTTTCCTATCTTCAGAATTGCACATCACTCACCGATTACAGTTTTGCGATAACACTGTATCTAAATGCATTATCTTTGTTGCTGAATAGTTCTTTTGCTGTTATTTTTGTGCGTTACTACTGCGTACCTATTTTCCGTATATATACGGTATCAAACGAATAGGAATGCAGTTCAGTTGTGAAGACAATACCCTCCCCAACCCTCAACCCCCGTAATAAAGTTCCCTCTCAATAAAGAACGATAAAAATTCATAAACTATAAACGATGGTTACCGTGCGAGAAAAAACAGCGATTGTAACGGGAGGTGCAAACGGTATTGGTTTCGAAACTTGTCGGCAATTGTTGCGCAACGGCGCGAAGGTAAATTCAGTCGTTAAACAATTACAAGTATAAGACAGAAAGTAAAACCCCAAACATATTAAAAAAAATCCTTCGCAGACCGTTGCAATTTTCGATTTACCGAATTCCAACGGCGAAGCATCGATAAGTGAACTTAACGAAGAATTTGGAGCTGGACGTGCGCTTTTCTTTCCATCGGACGTCACCAAGTTCGTCGAATTGGAGGGTCAGCTTCGGATTTTAAATATCTCATTGACCCACATGATGCGAATAATAAAAGGATCTCTTCGTTCATCTAGTTGTCTTCAAGAAAGCTGTGATGGCCCTCGGAGACTTGGATATTCTTATCAACAACGCTGGTATCATGAATGATGCACATTGGCAAAAAGAGATCGAAATTAACTTCGTGAGTGTTGCTGCGTTAACACCTAAAACAGAAGAAATTAACGATTAATAAATTCATTGGAAATTGTAGTCAAGCAATGGTACATTTATACACAGACGGCTCTCGTGAAGTTGACTCTTCTGGGGTACGATTTCATGGGTACGCATAAAGGTGGAAAAGGTGGAATAATCGTAAACATTTCGTCGACAGCTGGACTCATTAAAAGTCCAACTATTCCAGTCTATACAGCGACAAAACACGCAGTTTTGGCTTTCACCATTAGTCTACAGGTTCGTGCGTTACGCAAAATACGAAATCAGCGATGTTTTTTTTTTTTTTCGAATTCTTATATTGTCACAGAATTATCTCGAGACAACCGGAATCAGCGTGAGAGTGATGTGTCCAGGTGCGACGGACACTCCTCTCATCCGTAACACGGAGAACGTATATTTGGATTTCGTCGACCACACAAAGGCTCTGGAAAACAGAATGGGATGGCCACGACAACCGTAATTTAATTATTTCATTTATTTTCATTAGTTGATTACATTTTTCACGGATTTCTCGATTAAGTTTTATAATTTGTCGTAATATTTATGCGGCACAAGTGATTAGTGCATTTTTGTGTTATCTTATCTGTCGACAGACGCGAATACGTAGCGAAGGCGATGATCGAACTGATCGAAAAGGGCGCGAATGGTAGCGTCTGGATAAGTCAAACTTGCGATCCACCCTTTGAAGTCGAAATTGGAAAATACCACTGTATCAAGCTGTGAAGTACCTGTGTAGCTATGGGCGAGCTGTGAGCGTAAAGTCTATAAGTGAAACGATGAATCGTCAATTATCTTATGTAAAAACTCCAACGATATCGATATAAATACGAAAATTGTTAATAAACAATTATTGAACAGTGTTCCGTGAGACTATCAGTATATTTGTATCTTTTCTCTATTTGTCAATAGTAAAATGATTGCTAGCAAATGGAGTTTGCACTATGGGTTCTCTACTGACATTCATTTCAGACGTTCATGAATTGGTAATCCGTGCGTTAATCACCTCGTAAGGTTATTCAGAAAAAAAAGCATTGGAGAGATTCGCATTTTAGATTCTTCATATAGCGGATTGCAAAAAATAAGAAAAAACGATAAGACAGAGAAGACCGTTTGGCTTTTAGTAACATTGTGAGGATATGTATAGCTAACATTTTAAGTATATTTTAACGACAGTTAACGTAACGATTTGTAGAAATGTTAGAGGAATACTATGCAAAGCAATTCACAAGAGCCGACGATACATGTAAAGAGGTAATAAAAGTCAAAAGTACGAAGAGTATGTAACAACTTCACTTGAAATATTTTCAAGTGGCTTATCTATTCTTACCGGTGAAGTACATGGACGTTTTCTTATCTTCAGACTTGCACATCTCTCACCAATTACAGTTTCGCGGGTAATACTGTATGTCTCGTTTCCGAGAAAAAAAATGTCAAAGTTTAGGGGGCACGATATTGGCGTATAAGCACACGGTAGCGCTCGACGCGCGCGGACTTTTAACTTTTTAAACTACTTGGCGTCGAGACGCTACCGCGTCACTTGATCTAAATGTATGTTCTTTGTAGCTGAATAGTTCTTTTGCTATTATTTTTTCGCGATACTACTGCGTACATATTTTTCGTATATATATGGTATCAAACGAATAGTAATGCAGTTCAGTTATGAGAACAATATCCTTAATAAAGAACGATAAAAATTAGTAAACTATAAACGATGGGTACCGTGCGAGAAAAAATGCGATTGTAACCGGAGGTGTAAACGGTATTGGTTTCGAAACTTGTCAACAATTGTTGCGCAACGCGGCGAAGGTAAATTGAGTCGTTAAACAATTACAAGCATAAGACAGACATTAAAATCCCAAATATATTTTTTAAAAATCCTTCGCAAACCGTTGCAATTTTTGATTTGCCGAATTCCAACGGTGAAGCATTCATGAATAAGCTTAACGAAGAATTCGAAGCTGGACATGCGCTCTTCTTTCCCTCAGACGTGTCCAAGGTCGACAAATTGGAAGGTCAGCCTGAGATTTGAAACTTTTCGTCGACCTGCAAGATATAAATAATAAAATAGTTTTGTCGTTAATGCAGTTGTCACCGCGAACTCTGTAAAGGACCTTGGAGGCTCAAACATTTTTATCAACAACGCTGAAATAATCGTGAATATGTCGTCGATTACGGCTCTCTCTTTAGCCATATCTTTCGTCTGACGGTTCGTGTAGCGCTTCACGAAAGAACACGAGAAATTTGATTATCATTTTCATATCGCCACAGGATTCATCCGAGACTACTGGAGTAAGTGTGAGAGTTCTGTCTCCGAGTTTCACAGATTCTACTATCCTTACAAATGTTGGGCACATAATTCTCAGTTTCATCGACCCCGCGACATCTCTCGAAGAGATACTGATATGTCGTCGGCAGCCGTAATTAAATTAATATCTGTAATCAATGCGAATTCATTGATTTCACTTCAAATTTTAGTACAGCTTTTTTCACTAAATTTGATAAATGTTGAATGGCAATGATCACGATTATCGAGAAAGGCGTAAGCGCTACCGTCTGGATAAGTCAAAATTGCGATCCACCCTTCGAAGTTGATATCGCTAAGTACGAGTCTATTAAGATATAAAAAACTGTAATAAAAAATTGGGGTTTCAGTGTTTGCAAGCCTCACAATAAACCACTAGCATTGAAACGCTAATTTTTTGCAGCAATTTTTTTGCAGTAAGAAAACAATAGTTTTTGTTATATAGAATCATTTTTTTTCTTCTTACAATTGGTCTATAAAATTTTGTTGATTTAAAAAAGAAAATTGTTGCCAACAGAATTTTTAAGTACTTGGCGTACCGTTTTTTTTTTTTCTTTTGATAAAAATATTTTGGGAAATCGCTAAGTACGAGTCTATTAAGATATGAAAAACTGTAACATTTTTTTATATGGGGTAACATAGAACCGTCGATTAAGGCGACGAAAGGATTAACGCTATCGGGTTAAACTTCAACATATCTGATAAATAAATATTGAACTACGATCGGTGCGGCTATCAATTTTCTTATCTTTTGTCTATTCATCGAGGAAAAAATTAAGTAATTGCTAGCAGATGGACTTCGCACTGTAGCATTGTTACATTAGTTTCAGACCCCCATAGATTATTTTATCCAACGGATTGTTTAACACAGCGGCCTGAAAAAAGAAACAAACAATCATAATTAAGATAGAAAATACCGTTTGGCTTTTAATAATATTGTGACATAAGTTAGAAATAAAATTCTAAATGCACTTTAACGATATTTATCGCAACAGTGCAAAGAATTTTGAGAGGAATAATATTAAAGAGGAATACTATACTACAGAGATGGAAAAAAATGAGATGAAAAATGCGAGGAGTCGCCGCGGACTCAAATATATATGCAACAGTTACAAGTGATGCATATTCCTACCGAAGTCGCCTATCTACTCGCACTGGCGAAGTCGAGTGACGTTGATAGCGTTTTCTTATCGTTAGAATGACAGGACTTTTATCGATTATGCACAGTTTTTTACTTCGACGCACGTCGACCGCGCCTTTTACATATGTAACTTCATTGGTTATTAATTCTTTCAAATGTAGCATATTTATAATGCAATCTGTATAATACAGATATGCAGTCTCGTGGATCTAAATATATGCGCGTATCGAATCTCTTAATGACTGTCGCTACTACTTTTCCGATTTAACGTATCGACGCCTCTCGTTCGGCTTCTTAGTATAAATACGGAGTCATAGGAGTAGTAACGAAGTTCAGTCGTGAAAAGAGTGCGTGCAATAAAAGCCCATAAAAAAAAGAACCTCTACACAATGGTTACCGTGCAACGAAAAACGGCGATTGTAACCGGAGGAGCAAACGGTATTGGTTTCGAAACGTGTCGGCAATTGTTGCGCAACGGCGCGAAGGTAAATTCAGTCGTTAAACAATTATGAGTATAAGATAAATATTTAAAAAAATCTTCTTCTACAGACCGTTGCCATTTTTGATTTACCAAATTCGAACGGTGAAGCGTCGGTGAGTACACTTAACAAAGAATTTGGAGCCGGACGTGCGCTCTTCTTTGCATCGGATGTCACCAAGTTTGACGAATTGGAGGGTCAGCATCAAATCTTAAACGTCTCATTGACCTGCAAAACATAAAATAATAGCATAATTTTGTCGTTGATTCAGTTGTCTTCAAGAACGCTGTGAAAGCTCTGGGCGGTTTGGACATTTTAGTCAACAATGCAGGGATCCTCGATGATACGACTTGGCAAAAAGAGATCGAAATTAATTTCGTGAGTGGTGCTGCACTATCTCCTGGAATAGACGAAAGTAGTGATTGATAATTCGATTGAAGATTGCAGTAAAACAATGGTGAATTTATATGCAGATGGCTGTCGTCAAGTCGACTCTATTGGGTTACGATTACATGGGTACGCATAAAGGTGGAAAAGGTGGAATAATCGTCAACATGTCGTCGGTGTCGGGCCTCAGCCCGTACACCCATATGCCCGTCTACTCAGGGACAAAGCACGCGGTTGTAGGGTTCACTGTCAGTCTAAAGGTTCGGTATACTGCTTCGCGATTAAACTCGGCGAATTTGCTTCTTTTTTCTTTTTTGTAATAGCGTGCGTAAAGCTCGTCTTTTCGGGAAGATTTCGCGTGCGTAAAGTGCTCGTTTTCCAAACGGAGTGCGTAAAGTGAAACTTTACGCACTCCGTTTACTTTACACACTGTTCGAAAAACTTCGACTTCGCTTAATCTCCCCGCTATTACAAAAAAAAGTCTGTGTAACTCGTGCGGAAATGCTGCAGTTTACGCACTTTTGTTACACAATATACTATTTTATTTATTTCTCTTTTATTCGTCGTTACAGGATTGTTTCGAGAGCACTGGAGTAAGTGTGAGAGTGATATGTCCCGGTGTGACGGACACTGCTTTGGTTACAAATCCCGCAGTAGTAACTCTCAGTATCATCGATTACGATGCGGCTATAAAAATCGTACGACAAGTTCCTCGACAACCGTAATTGAATTTATCTGTTTATAGTTTGTCGGGATTAGTTAATTCTTAGTTCATTTCACTTTAAATTATAGTATAGATTTCTGCATAACATTTTCTATACCGTCGTAATGTTTGGAGAATATAGATGCGATTGAAGCAATCTTCGTTTTATCTTATCTGTCGACAGATGCGAGTACGTGGGAAAGGCAATTATCACGGCTATCGAAAAGGGCGCAAACGCTAGTGTCTGGGTAACCCAAGCATGCGAACCACCCTTCGAAGTCGAGCTTCACAAGTACGAGAAAGTCAAGATTACGGGTGTGAATCAGCCAAGCGTCGATCAACTCGCAGAAAAGTGTTAACAAACTTGAAAAATGTAAAAAAAATAAATATTGATTTACATTTTATGTGACTATCTATATGTCCAGTTCCCTCGTATATTCGCCGATAATAAAATTAAGGGTAGCAGATGTGTAGCGCACTTGTGACGCATATTTCTGAAATTAATTTTAGAACTCTGTGGATTATTATAGACTACGGCGCCGGCAGCGGGTTCCTAAGGGAAATTTCATAATTAGTAACGCTATAACGGATATTTTAGCTGAAATGTGTAGTTATGTTGTAACGATAGCAATTACAAGAGTATATATAGAATATTCAGAGTAAATGGAGTAATTACCTCGGAAATGTAATGCAGGTGAATCGCTCTTATTATCATCATAATTATGTATTAACACGCGTCGAAAGATTCTCCACGGTTTATTGGTTTCATTAATTAAAACTGCTAAGAGCTCAATGCTATCGCGAATGCCTATTTAGCGACGACAATTGATTTATTGTCGTCCCGACTGCGCTTATCTAGCCGTATCAGTAAACGTGACTACTGTTTTCGCATTTTTACAATTACACATCTCCTCGTGTCGCTGTGATTATGTCACAGCTGGCCATTATCCTAAAAATGATCACGAAACACCTGAAGAATCAAGACAAACGATCATCTGATATTAAGTAACAACGTCTTATCGAAAATTTGCGAAACTTTGAAATCGTAATGACGATAGACTTTTAGCAGCCGGTATATATATCATATATAGGATAACGAGAGTCGTTACGAGATTCAGTCGTGAGGAAAGTGTCTTCTGTAAAGAACGTGAAAATCAAATAATAGACGATGACGACGGTGCGAAATAAAACAGCGATTGTAACAGGAGGCGCAAACGGTATTGGTTTTCAATATTGTCAGCAATTGTTGCGCAACGGTGCAAAGGTAAAAGTGCAATCATTAATAATTCATGAGTCTCTGTTCAAAATTGATATTTACGCTGCTTTGTAAAATCGTCGACAGGCCGTTGCCATTTTTGATCTACCGAATTCGAACGGTAAAGAATCGGTTAGCAAACTCAATGAAGAATTTGGAGCGGGACGTGCACTCTTCTTTCCGGCGGACGTTACCAAATTCGATGAATTGGAAGGTGAGCGGCGGACATAAAACGTGATGTTGATCTATTTACATAAATATCATCTCATCATCTCTATTTACGGACCGTATCCCTTTGAATGCTTCGTTGCACCCAACGAGCACAATCCACCGCAGTCCCGGCACACTGGAGGTTTTCGCGCATTGTGCATTTGCGGCTGTGACCGACTTAAGATTACGATAGAAACACTCGCATTCGCCTAAATATAATCGATACATTGTGTTTTTTATTTACCTAGTTGCCTTCAAGAGGGCCGTGGAGGCTCTCGGAGGATTGGACATTCTTATTAACAACGCCGGTATGCTGAACGACGCTCAATGGCAAAAAGAGATCGAAATTAACTTCGTGAGTACTGCTGAATCAGCTCCTGAAACGGAAGAAATGAGTGTTTGACAAAAACATCGAAAATCATAGTAAAGCGATGCTGAATTCTTACACAGACGGGTCTCGTGAAATCGACTCTTCTGGGTTACGATTACATGGGAACGCATAAGGGTGGCAAAGGTGGAGTAATCGCGAATGTATCGTCAGTGGCGGCTCTCTGCACCGGTCCGGTAAATCCAGTTTACTCGGCAACGAAGCACGCAGTTTTAGCATTCACCGTTAGCCTAAAGGTACGCGGTTGTCGATTCAAATGCCAGTTGAACGAATTTGTTTACAAATTTTCTATGTTTGCAGAACTCATTCGAGAAGACGGGAGTGAGTGTAAGAGTGATGTGTCCAGGAGCAACGGACACTCCTCTAATTACAGACCCTTCTAACAGATATTTAGACATCATTGATTATCCCAAAGCTGCGAAGACCTTACTGGGATTCATTCGACAACCGTAATTACTTTCTCTATACCATCTATAATTATTAATTAATTAACTAAACTAACTGACCAACTTAATTAACTAACAGACTAAAGAAGTTTAAAAAAATCTTGAACCGAAACTCAACTTCGTGGTTACAGGTTTTTTTTTTACGAAAACAATTTCTATATCCTATCGGAGTTTTCGTGAAGCACAAACGATTAAATTAATCTTGATATTACCTTATCTGTCGACAGATGCGAGTACGTGGCAAAGGCGATGATAGAGCTTATCGAAAAGGGCGCAAACGGTGCTGTCTGGATAAGCCAAGCGAGCGAGCCGCCCTTCGAAGTCGAATTGGCCAAATATGATTGTGTCAAACTCTGAAGGATTCCAAGATTTGGTTAACTGTGAAAAACCTGAATAGTCGATTAACTTATATCGTCGAAAACTCTACATTTATAAGCTTGAAGATGTTTAATAAACTATTTAACTCTCCGCGAGATTATGAATATTTCTTGTTTCTTCGTTCTTTTTTTTCGTCGAAGATAAAAATGTTTCACGCGGTTGAAGAGCAAACAAAATTGTTAAACAACAATGTCATTACTCTCCGAAACGTATGTTCGGAGTGTTTAGAATCCCACAAAGCCATTCCTCAGAAACGTATGATTAGAGTAGTTAGAACACATCAAAGTCATCTTTCTTCGAAAAGTCTGTTTTGAATGTAAAGTTGCGTCAAATATTGATCTTATCGAAGAATCTTATCGGTATTTATCTGTTATTCACAGTTAGGCAACAGCTGTAAATTGTGAATGCAATTAATTTTTTATCTAATATGTAATTCTTAGTCTTATCTAATTCTTCGAACTCGACGTATAAATAAAAATCATGAATTGGCGAATTTCGTTAAAGCGGCAGTTCAGCTAGTATACGGCTCATTCCGTTTTATTTGTTTATCAATCATCTCACGTGCCGTAAAAGGCAAACGTTGTATTCCCCAACCGCTGAAAACATGAAAAGAAAGATCGATATATTGTCTACAAATTTGCCTATTGTGGAGCACGAGCAGTCTATGAAACTCGAAATATGAGACTCATCATAGGCAGATTGGAGAATTTAATAATCGAAGCCGATACCACCGTTGTACAGAGAGCCATCAACATGCGTATAATTCTCCTGCGGGTAGCGGTGACCGAGACGCTCTATATTTACCTTTTTTTTTCCTGCAGCCAATCGCGAGTTCGTACAACGCTTCTGGTATGCGTTATACTTCGAGCGAAAACCAGTAATACGTCTTTCCCGGAGCTAGCGACCCGTTTACGAGAGATTGCCTAGTTAATCCGTATTTCATCGATCAAAGGAATCCCCGCATTTCTCGGATCTACGAACATCAAGTCATTTCATTATCAATATTGTTATTCGCTCTTATATTCGTCACAGTTTAATAATCACTCACGTAGAGCGCCAGAGAGAAAGATTATCGTGTACAACTGTGGTCTATCAGTTTCGCAAATTAAAATCGCGAGTTACGTAAGTTCTATGGTACGTGTATTAAACGGCTTTGCTTAAAATATTTTCGTGCTGACCTCGCTTATCGACTCGTCCGAATAAAATTGATTGCTGTTTTCTTATATTTGTAGAATTATACAGCCCTACATTGATACTGCATTGTCGCGCCGGCTGACCATTTTTCAACCATTGTCAGAAAACCGGTAACACAAGAAACTCTGGAAAACAAGTAAACTATAAATGGATTCTATCGATAAAGTTCATTAGAAAACACTATCAAATATTGACCGGTAAATATATCTTATCTTTTACTTATGTAGATATAAAATGTAAATTTCTTATCTAAAATCCCTCCCCACTAAATAGGTCCATACGAAGCAATCATAATCACACAGCCTCCAGGAGTCGGTATACGTATATATAAGATCCCGAAAACGGCAACGTGGTTCAGTCGTAAGAAAAGTGTCTTCAATAACGAACGAAAGAAAAGAAGAAGAGGAAACTACGATGACTAGTGTACAAGGAAAAACTGTGATCGTAACAGGTGGTGCGAACGGTATTGGTTTCCAATACTGTCAGCAGTTGTTGAAAAACGGCGTAAAGGTAAATTCAATCGTTAAAAGTTTATAAGTATGTAAGATAAATATTGTACTGTAAACGAATTCGAATAATCCTCGACAGACCGTTGCCATTTTGGATCTGCCGACTTCGAACGGTGAAGCATCGGTGGCTAAACTCAACGAAGATTATGGAACTGGACGCGCGCTCTTCTTCCCGTCGGACGTAACCATGTTCGACGCATTTGAAAGTAAGGGTCACTTATTACATTTTTCGCAGCGTTAACGACTTAAAAAAATTATTATCCAAGTATTGGCGTCAAGATTGGCGTCTTTTTGTATGAGTAATACATTTTTTCTTGATTGGTATAGTCGTCTTCAAGGCGGCCGTTGAAGCCCTCGGAGGTTTGGATATTCTTATCAACAATGCTGGTATCTTGAACGATGCTGAATGGCAAAAGATGATCGACATTAATTTCGTGAGTACAGCTCCATCGTCTCATATATCGGAATGAATTAGTAATTGAAAAATGCATTGCACATTGGGATAAAACGATTGTAAATTTGTACGCAGACGGCTCTAGTGAAGACGACTCTTTTGGGTTACGATTACATGGGCACACATAAGGGCGGAAAAGGAGGAATAATCGTGAACGTAGCGTCGATACTGGGTCTCGTTCAACTTGGAATAGTTCCAGTCTACACGGCTACTAAACACGCAGTTTTGGGTTTCACCGTCAGTCTAAAGGTTTGTATGTTGTATCAAAAGCTAACTGAGCGAACATCTTTCTAATTTTTCTATCGTCACAGGATTCTTACGAGAGGACCGGAGTAAGCGTGAGAGTGATGTGTCCCGGTGTTACGGATACTCCTCTCATCACAGACGGCGCCAACAGATATCTGGATTTCATCGATCATGACGAAGCTGTGAAGAAAATGATGGCATTCCCCCGACAACGGTAATTCAATACTCGATTTCAATCTATTATTATCATACGCGGCTTTCCATCGAAAGTTGATCTTATTTTTTATTGCTGCATCTTTCGAAATCAAACTCTATATTATATGTTAATCCTTGTGCCTCGAGGATAATTAAAACAATCATCGTATTGTCTTATCTGTTAACAGATGCGAATACGTGGCAACGTCGATGATCGAAGTCATCCAGAAGGGCGAGAACGGCTCCGTCTGGGTGAGTCAAACTTCCGAACCACCCTTCGAGGTCGAGCTGGCGAAGTACGAGAGTATCAAACTTTGAGGGACTGCAATTGTTGTTTATTGCCGTCACACCGAACCGTCGAATAATTCGTGCAGAATCTCCAACGTTATTTGTATACATTTAAATTGTTAATAAATAGGTATTCAGTTAAATTCATAAGAGTACAAAATCTTCTGCCTGTTCCTGTTGATGCGAAAAATGCAAACGAGACATCGGATCGAAATTTCAATGACACGTTTACTATAAAAATCAAATGAATTTGGGAAAATAAACCCCACAGGTAAAGCGTACATAAAACCCCCGGCAATGTATAGGGGATTTTTTTTCCGCCCACCAATCAAATACAAGCTTTACAATGAGCCCAGAATCAACGTGTTCGGTTCACGCAATCATGAATTATCATTATGGCGTCCGAAAAATACATGCGCCGTCCGAAAAAAAAAAAAAAAAAAATTGTGTCGTACGGATTCTAAACGTTATAAAGTAATTAATGATTTTATTTTAGTAAATAATAATAAATCAATAATAAAAAAAATAAATAAAAAAAGAATGAAATAAAATAGCAAAACATTTTTGCACAAAACGTAAAAAAACGCCATCAAGTATTTTAAAAATCGTTTTGAAATAATTTTTTGAAAACAAAAAACTTCCAAAAAATAAAAAATCATATGACCCAAGTAAAATCAAAACAAAAACAACTTGGCGAGTCCTAAGAATACAAATAAATGTAATTGCATCGCAAGAAACGACGAGCAGTTTTTTTTTATTTTCACTCAACTCAAATGATTTTTTACTCTTTAAAAACTTTTTTATTTGCAAGAAATAATTTAAAAACTATTTTTAAACTACTTGGCGACGTTTTTCCATGATTACGCTGTCATCGCGAAAACCATACTGGTATTTTCTCAAAAATCGCAATTCAATAATCTATAACATCGCATCTAGAATTACATTTTGTTACATCAATTTGTATATTTTACCACAATATTTGTGAAGTACTTACAACGGAAGCAATCTTGATACGTAGTACATAATACCTTATCTGCCTTCGGTTGATAAGCACGCCGCAAAAAGTGGCGATTCTCGTTACAATTCACCCAAAAACGAGTTCTACGCCTGTTGCCAAAACCCGTATCCTGTTTACGAGAATTTCCTTGACTAACCCATATTTCATTGCTCGAAGGAAGTCCTGGCCTCTCGGATCTACGGAGATCAAGTTATTTCAGTCATTGACATTATTATCCGCTCCTGAATTCGTTACAGTTTTATAATCAGTCACGTGAAGCGAAAGAAAAATTATCGGGTAAACCTGTGATTTGTCTGTTTCTCGACTAAAACCGAGCGTCATTTAAATTCTATTAAACATGTATCTAACTGCGTCGCTCAATATATTTTAGCGGTGACCTCGCTTATCAACTGTTCCATATGAAGTCGATTGCTATTTTCTTGTTCTTGTATTTGTAAAATTATCCAGCCGTACATTGTTACAGCGTTGTGGCACCTATGAATAGCTCTTGTACATTGTCGGCGTTTTTATAAGTATATAAAGAATCACGAAAGCGGTAACGTGGATCAGTAGTGAAAAAGGTCTCTTCGATAACGAACTAAACAGAAGAAATATCGTTTTCTACGATGACTACTGTAAAAGGAAAAACTGTGATCGTAACCGGTGGTGCGAACGGTATTGGATTACAAACTTCTCAGGAATTATTGCGCAACGGTGCGAAGGTAAATTAAATTGTTTAAAATTTATTTAAGGTAGTTATCGTGCGAACAGTCTGATTTCACATAAGTTTCAGAGATATAAGAGGGAATTGCAAACACTTCTCAGTGGTCTGAAATTCTGAAAAAAATCAAGCATATTGGAGGAAATGAAATTATCGATTTTGCATAATAATAATTTCAAAATGATATTAACTAATGATTGCAAAATTGATTTTTTCAAAGTACGTGGTCGATTGTTTCCAAATTTCGTGAAAGTAAAGATTAGACATTGGTCTAACCCTCAAAAAAGTTTGTTCAAAATGGTAAGAAAGATACGTTTACGGTGATCGAAAATGTAATCCACCATGTTGTTTGATAGGGGATGCCGAGAATAAAGACGTTTTTTAATAATTTTTTTCTCTGGTTCTGGGCGGTAAATCGTGCTGCAACTTCAGACATGTATTGAAAACGCATTAAATAATGAATACGCAAAAATTGAACAATATCTTAAGAAAATCGATACCGCGCGATAACTACCTTAAGTATACGATGAACATTACATTCTAAGCGGATATGAATTATTCTCTACAGAGCATTGCCATTTTGGATCTGCCGAATTCAAACGGTGAAATATCGGTTGGCAAACTCAACGAAAAATTTGGAAGTGGACGTGCACTCTTTTTTCCGTCGGACGTTACCAAATTTGATGAATTTGAAGGTAAGTGTCGAAAGTTAAAAGTCTCGATAAAATATATAATAATAAGTATAGTTGTAATAAATAAGTATAGTTGTCTTTAAGAAGGCCGTAGAAGCCCTCGGAGGCTTAGACATTCTTATCAACAGTGCTGGAATTTTAAGCGCTGCTCAATGGCAAAAGATGATCGATGTTAACTTCGTAAGTAGCGCTCGATCGTCCCTTAGACCGGAAATAATTAGTAACTGGTGACGCATTGAAAATTCTTATAAAACGATGATAAATTTGTGAACAGACGGCTGTCGTAAAATCGACGCTTCTGGGTTACGATTACATGGGCAAACATAAGGGTGGAAAAGGGGGAATAATCGTGAATGTAGCGTCGGTAGTGGGTCTCGTTAACCTTGAAACAATCCCAATCTACACAGCGACCAAACACGCCGTTTTATCCTTCACCGTTAGTCTAAAGGTTCGTGAGTTGCGTCAATCGTAAACTAAACGAATTCGTCTGTAATTTTTATATCGTCACAGGATTCTTACGAGAAAACCGGAGTAAGTGTGAGAGTTATGTGTCCCGGTGTTACCGAAACACGTCTTGTCGCAGACACCGGGGACATATGTCTCGATGTCATCGATGAAGAAAAAGCTCAGAAGAAAATGCTGGCGTTCTCTCGACAACCGTAATTCAATTATCTATACTATTCTATTGTTACTATTCACATATTTTCATAGAAAACAGCTATCATTTTGAATTCTTACTATTTTCTAAATCAAGTTCTATATTATATCGTAAGCATCGTGTCGAAAAGACGATCAAAACAATCGTGATAACTACCTTATCTGTCGACAGATGCGAGTACGTCGCGAAGGCCATCATCGGCCTTATCGAAAAGGGCGCGAACGGTGCTGTCTGGATAAGTCAACATTCCGAACCGCCCTTCGAAATCGAACTGGCAAAGTACGAGAGTATTAAGCTTTGAAGAACTGCAATAATGCTATATTCCTTAAACATGTATAATGTACAATGTTTTACGAATGTTACTTTAAATTGCTAATAAATAATTATTGATTTATGGCCCATAAGATTATCAATTCAATGTGTTTCTATTATTGAATCAATTCAATTGAGATTTTTAAAATTTCGGTACGCCAGCAAATAAAAGATTTTCAAAATTTCCCAGAGTACAAAAATCATATCGCATCAATGTAACATGGATTTCAGACTGAAAAAAATTGATAACATTTTTTTAACGTATTGTATATATATTTTGATAAAAAATAATATTATAACGCAGTGACCAGTCGAACTCAGCAAATTTCTTTTGAAATTCTTGTATCGATGCAGAATTATTTCGCAAAGACTGATGTGAATTTGGAAAAATCTCAAATGTCTCACGACGATTGTTCGCTAAACAAAAAAGCTGATAATACATATCTGGAATTTTTGGACAATTCCAAAGCAACGAATGCCTGAGAAAGGCCTTCGTTGCGCGCCACGAAGGCGCATTATTCGATAATCGCAATTCAATGAGACGTTCTGTCCTTATAATTTATCATTAACCGCCAACAGTTGCAGATTCCTTTCTTTTTATTGACTTTTTTTCTATTTTATCGTAAGTCAAATGACGCACACATAATTATAAGCAGTCAATCGTCTTATCTTATCTGTTTCGTGAAAGCGAATACGTAGGAAAGCCAATGATAAAACTTATTGAGAAGGGCGTGAACTACTATCTAGAAAAGTCAAATTAGCGAACCACTTTTCGGAATAAAGCGTCTAATTACAAAAGTGTATCAAGCGAAGAATCGTCGATCGACGTAGCAAAATTTCTGCGATCATAAAGTCGATCTGCAAAAGCTTAAAATTGTTAACAAAACTACTGTTGAACTTTGATCTGCGACGCCGATGTCGATATTCCCCTTTTTCGTAATCTATTCGTGGATGAAAAATGAAAAAAAGAAAGAAGAAAAAACATAAATAAATATAAAAATTAAAATGTCTCGATTCGTATTGCACCGATAGTGTCGTAAAACGATGAGATTTTGTTACGCACTAACCACGGGGGTCAAGGAGCATATATGCCTCGACAAAAAAACACACACACGAGTCCTCGATATCAGTTCGCGGGAGATCGACGTCGAGCGCGAACGTTCGATACTCTCTTCCATTCTACAATAACCGACTATTAGTTTCCCGTGTTAAATATTCGTAATTTGAAAGTTTTTGGCTTTTCAAGTTCGAGATATAAAATTTATACAACATTTGTGCGTCAAAAATAATTATCTAGAAAAACTTGAAAAGTGATTATCTACTACCGAATATGCAGATCAAGGATAAAAAAGCTATTGTGACCGGAGCCGCGAGTAGTCTCGGATTCGCTTTTAGCCGAGAATTACTACGAAATGGCGTAGCTGTGAGTAATTCGATTAATTACTTTAATTACGACGAATATTTAGTCGTCTACCATCCGATATGAATTCAATGATAAATTTTGTTGTTTACAGTGCGTCGTGATGCTTGACATTCGCGCATCCGCTGGCCAATCGGCTGCCGACCAATTAAACGCCGAATTCGGCCAGAAGAGAGCCGTCTTCGTGCCATGCAACGTTACTCACAATACTGAATTTGATTGTAAGTCTTTAGCGAACTTCGATACATTGTATCTGTCTTGTGTATTAATAACTTCACAATCACACGATATACGACGTTTTAATGAGAATCTAAAGTAAAAAATAAACAACAAGATATAATTATATCTTTCAATGCAGCTGAAAGATTAACGTCTAGAAAATACATCTATAATAATTTGTTAGTCTTCTTTTGCCTTATTTTTTCACGCTGTTTTAATCTTCGACTTCATTAAACCGTTCTGCAACATCGTAATTTAAAAAAAATGATCGAAAAATCCCACATAAGACTTTGAGAAATCATTTTCGTTATACTTTACGTTATTATCCGTCATTTTTATGTTGGTTTCCACTACACTGTAATTGGACGGCTTTTTCAACTATTAATAGAAAATAATTTACTTTGATATGAAGAAATGTTTTTTATGAAATCGTCTTTCTGACTTCGACGGTTGAATGACGCGAAATCATTTCTCCGCAAAAAAATCATTACTGCAGAAAATAAATCATCACCATCCTTTAATCAGTCTTTTTTTTATTCTTTGATTTCCTGACGCGTAAATGCCTTCGATGAATAACTGACTATTTCATGAACAGCTGTCTTCAAAGACGCAGTAACGAAACTCGGTGGACTGGATATTTTGATAAACAACGCGCAGGTAGTGAACGAGGATGACTTTACGAAAGCGATCGACGTCAACGTAGTGAGTGGTCTTTGAGACTTTTTTTCTTATCAACGCCTCTTATCGACTCTCAGGTTAAAAAAAAAACCGATTGTATTCCTTAGACAGCAGTGATTCGGGGGTCATTTTTGGGAGTTCAGCAGATGGGCAAAGACAACGGTGGCAAAGGTGGAATAATCGTTAACGTAGCTTCGGTATTAGGCCTCGAAGCCTGTCCACAACTTCCTATTTACTCGACCACCAAACACGCTGTTGTAAGCTTCAGCAGATCGTTTTCGGTAAGTTCGATATTTTAAATCGAATTAATTCGATTATAGTACAATCCCCGTATTCTTAACTCCTCTTAACTCAATCGCTCCCTTATTTCGATTCGTTACCATGACAACGATTCCTCCTAACTGCATTTCCCCTGAATTCGTTCGCTCCACTCCTAGCGGTGGGGTGCGGACGCGTCTGCCCCTCGTTACCGCTACTCGCAGCAAACGGCAGGATGTCCGGTCCCGTCGAGTTAAGAATACGGGGGTTTTACTGTAATTTTTAACGCCGGAGTTGAATCGACTCTTCGATTTTTCCATTCGTACAGTAGGATCATAAAAAATATCTGTTTTTTTCAGCAGCCGTACCATTATCGAAGAACCGGCGTAAGAATAGTTATCCTCTGTCCCGGAGTTTCCGAAACTCCTGTACTCGAAAATCTCACTACTCCCGACGACGTCAGCGATCCCGAGGACTGCGAATGCATCGTCTCGAGTCCAAAAATTCATCCTCAGCGGTAAATTTCATCCATCGTCGCGAGCCCTACAAAATACATAAAGAAACACATTTTATCTCCTTGATAAACACCGAAGGTTCTTCGGAGGATTGTCTAAGTTTAGAAAAAAAAAATCTCCTTGACCTAATATTATCCGAAATTCTGTATACATTTACCGAGTATATGTTTACTCTTCCCAAGTGTTATCTTTTAGACCTCCAAAATTACACAACGTCGTGTCAATGGTTACTTTATTTTTTTTTTAGAGTGGAAACAGTTGCACACGGTTTGGTACACGCGATAAGATGCGCCCAGAACGGTAGCGTATGGGTGAGCGAAGATGGTCAGCCGGTCTACGAGATTCAACTACCGGATGTAATGCCGCAGAAGCAACGAGAGGAGGAAATAGCGAATTTCGAAACTCTCGGATAGTATCGTCTTTCCTCTAACTAACAAAATCTCTAAACTATATATTTTCTTCTTGTATCACGAATGTCTAATCGGCCAAAATATCAAAAAGTATGAAATAAAAATTTGGATGTAAAAAAAAAAGAGAAATCTGCTATTTCAGTTGTACAATTTCTGTATGATGAATCGACCTAACATGACTCGAAGCTTCGATTAATGTTTATGTAAACACATTTTTTTTTTGTTTCCCTCGTGTTGTTATCGAGTCAACCGCTATCTCTCGCGTCTCGCAACGACTGAGAGAAAGTCCGGAGGTTCGAGTAATCGTCGTTGCGATCGTCTGGACCGCGAAGCGACCAATTATTATTACGTGGGGTCATCATTTTTGCATTCCGATTGCAGTTAATTTGAGGACACAATCGAAAATCGGGCGCTTTCATTTTCTGATTGCCGCAATTGCACCCGCTGCAGGTCGAGTCGCGGGAGTCCTGAAATGCGCGATAGTTGGTACGAATGTGACCCTAACGATAATACTCAAGCGATATGAAATTGTCTCGAATAATCTCGAGAGAAGATTCTTCTGCGTGGGGTTTAGGAAGCCGGCGTTCAAATAAAATAAAAATAAAAAAAGCGGGAGAGTTCGTTATTATATACATGAGTCTCAAGTAAAAGTCTTATCGAGCCGAGTGCACGGTTACATCGAACTTCTTGCGATAAACTTGTACATCGACGTGGTCGTTGTAAAGTTTTGCTTTTCACACTCTCGCCGGCTATTCGCCTTCGACAAACTTCGTTCTGATTACGTTGTTCAAACGCGACGAAGCCGTAGATTTAACGCGTAGAAGAGAGATCGAAGGGCATACGCGTGGTCTCTCGTCGGGCGGTATCAACGATTCGTTCTCCTCGAAGCACTTATTCTTATCTCCGAGAAAAAAAAAAGGAAAAAAAAATCAATGACGTTGCGTTGAACAATGTAGTTTTGCTCTCGATAACTCGCCGGTAACAACAAACCCTCATGATATATATTATAACGAAAAAAGAAGGAATGAGAAGCTTTTGTATCTCGAATAACCGCCGGCTGATATCTCTCTTCATTTGGGTATAAAGTTCATTGCAAACTGATCGAATCCATTCTCGAGAAATCGCTAATTGGTCAAAGAGCATTCGGTCGTTTCTCGATGCGTATGTTTTTTTTTTTTTGCGTTCTCGACGATAGTATAATGCAGAGAGCGCAATGAGTAGCGAGAAAAGCCGCGGAGAAAAATATCGAACGTATAGAAAACGTTTGCAACTCTCGATTATCGGCCACGCGACGTCTCCTCCTTCTTCTCTGTTAACTATGGCCACTTCGAGACAATTCTCGCGGGGCGATGAAAATTCTCTATCTCTAAACTCGTCTCGTCAATAACTGCGTTACAGTTGATAGGAAAAAAAAGTAGAACGGGAATCATTCGACGGCGTGGGAGTGAACGATAAAGGCTTCAAATGATCAAACGGAAGCTATTAAAATGAGAATTTATAGACAGAACTTTGTTCGAATTAAATATCGCATTATTGTACGTAAACCCCTTTCATAAACGGCTAATAGGAACACAGATAGTTCTCGCATATAATTATTGAGGCTTTAATGATGAAAATATATTATTTTTATTAATATTTGAACCCGAAGAATCGTAGATATTTACGAATTGAAAAAACACTTTTTTTTCTAAAAGTGTTTTTAAAGTTCATTATTTTTAATTATTAATTTAAAAAAATGTACTCGAGCGCTTATTTCCTCAGTACTTCGAGGAAGAAACGGCAAGTTTGACTATTTCCGGTTAAACTGTGAAAACGCATTTCGATTGTGACGAATGAAATTTATCGCTTCTCGTCATCGATAGTGTGCAAGCGATTCTTGGATCTGTTAGCCTCGCGCGTAATATTTAGGGGGGAAAATCCGATAAAGAAACGCAACGTATTCATGATTTCGCGATCGTTCGACTATGTCACGATTTTTTGAGAAAACAAAGTTTTTTTTTCCCCCGTCGCGGTGTGATTGGGGATTACTTTGCATTGGTTCCATTATCTTCGATCCACGCGCCGAGACGCGGATCTTGCCGAGGCTGTCGATCGCAGACGTACGCGACCTCGGGATCACGCGTCGACGTACGAGGAAGGGGATGCGAATGCACGAAGAGTCGCGTGGGTCGTCAACGAGATCACTCGTTTTCACGTATAAATACGATGCGATACCCGCACGGGAAGTTTAGTCAGAGTTACCAGTCCAGAGTCGTCGCTTCGTTTTCGAAAATATATTATTCTTCATTTCCTCTTCAGGAAAATTCTGAAAAGTTTGGATATTTGGTTCATTCGATCTTTCAACTAATACGATGGGTATGCGAAATTTTCGAACTTCTGGTGCAATTTAAATGAATTTAAAAAAAGATCTATTAAAGACGACAAATTAATGGAGAAATTATTAATATTGTTGAGTAGAGCGTACAGCCGAATTGAACGGGCAGCTAAAACGCCGTGCATCTGCGACCGAAAAGGCCAAAGAGTTGGAAGTTATAAATGGTCTCGTATGCGGAAAAAATGTTTTGATAACCGGTGGAGCTGTGGGTCTCGGTTACGCTTTCGTAAATCATTTTCTACAGCACGGTGCAACGGTGAGTATATCTCTAAAGCGCTTCCCAAGATTCTCCGCGTCTTCCCTCGGCTAAGTAATCTCCAAAAAAACTCACCGAGACATTGTGTTATTTTATTTTTTCATCTTGCAGAGAGTAACGATACTCGATGTGGATTCCGAAGCGGCTGATCGAGCGGTCAAAGCAGTTGAGAAAACCTACGGCGAAGGAAAAGTCACATTTATCCTCGCTGATACGTCGAATCGCGAAATGACGATCGGTAAGTTTTCAACATTGTAGAAAAAAAATAAGATAAATAATTTGGATAAAAAAATGAGAGAAAGAAAAAATTGTCCGATGTTCTCGTCACTTTTTTCAGTGGAAATCATTTTATTTAAAATAAATCGATCGATAAATCAATTTTTATTTATCCGACTATCTTTATATGAGATTTTTCTATAGTCACTTTCAAACCTTTTATTTCGCTTTCTTCAGATGCTTTCGCGAAAGCCGCGGAGTCCATGGGAAGCATCGATATCGTTATCAACAATGCCGGTGTTCTCGACGAGCGAAGATGGGAACGTGAGATATCCGTGAACATTGTGAGTATAGGATTGGTGAAAAAATGTTATAAAAAAAAAAATAAAATAACAAATAAAAGGATATGTGAAGTGACGATGATCGATGTTTCTTCAGGGTGGCATGGTGAACGTCGCTAGTTTAGCGATGTACTATATGGGAAAGGATCAAGCGGGCAGCGGCGGTGTTCTCGTTAATATCGCACAATATGTGGATTATCGATGGACCGCTCAACTCGCAGTTTACACGGCGACGAAACACGCTATTATCGGTCTCTCGCAATCTCTCGGCGTAAGTATTCATTTCTTTTGTAGAGCAAAAACTTGCCGGTGTTACGCTGCAATTGTATAATTATTGAAAAATTAATAAGTATTTTTGACTCGAAGATTTTTTAAATTCACAAATAAGTTTTGAATAACGTTGATTTTTGGTGATTTCGTTGTTAAAATTTCGTTCGTCTCTTTTAGGCGTCTTATCACAGCAAAAAGACCGGCGTACGAGTGATGACTCTCTGCCCCGGTTTGACGGAAACAGGACTGACGATAAATAGTCCCAATAGACTACTATCGCGTGTAATGAAAGCCGATTTCGTGAAGAATCTCGAACAGCTTCCAATCCAAACGTAAGTAGTTTTTAAACGATGAAAAAACGAGAAAAAAAAGGAACTAAAGGACATAAATGAATGAAAATTGAAAATCATTAATGACTTTTTTTTGCAGTCCTTACGTTGTAGCGCAGGGGCTAATGTTGATTTTGAAGAGCGGATCATCCGGTAGCGTGTGGGTTGTTGAAAACGGCCGAACGCCTTTCGAAGTTTACACACCGACCTACAGATCTCTTCGTCGTTGCTACAAGAACAATTTCGTCGTTGTAGAAACGGCGAAAACGACACGCGGACGTCCGATAAGAGAAGTCTGCGACAACACGAGAACGGGCTTAATGAGTTGCGCATGAACCGAACTATGACTACTCGCGTCGAGATACGGAGTTATCGAAACAAAACAGAAGAAAGAAAAAAACCCAAAAAGCTACCGAAGATTTTTCGTTGTGAAAGATCGACTCGAAGCTGTTAATTCCTGTGGGGAAAGTCGAACAGGACGAAACGGATGATACTGTCGGATAACGATTTAAAAAAAAGGAAAAACAGAAATCGCTTCGAAAAGCGATACTGGACGTTCGAACGGTGCACAGGAACGTCAACATCTTTATAAGTCGCGAAACGAAACGATACGTATAGGGTGATTGTAGAATTAAGTGATAATGACGATGAATTTTTGTACAACAATCATGGCATTGAGAAATGCCATTGACTCTTTAGCAATAAACTCGAATAATTTATATTATTTTTTCTACGTAACTGAGTTCTCTACCCCTTTTTTCACAAAAAACGGACTTTACAGAGCTTTGAATTGTAGCTGAATTGTCTGTGGTGTGCAAACGGATGAAAAAAAAAAGTAGTGAATAAAAAAAATCGCTACCTGTCGCAATTGGGATATCAAAAAGATCGAAGAGGACATTCCCGACGAAAACAGCGGGATCCAAGTTCCCGTAATGGCAATGAGTCTTCTTCCACCGTTCCTAAGTGCGATGAGAATGAGATATTTTAAAGAAATTGCAATAGGTAATCAAATTAGTCAGTACCCGCTACGTTATACTTACAATTCGTTGTCGAATACGGAATTAAGCGCCGAAACGTCGATCTTCCAATATGCTGCCCCCGCGATACTTATTTTACAGTAAAATTTACAAAACGACAAAATAACTTAAGGACGAAAAATGAATATACGCGAAATAGTTTTGGGAGCAAATAAGCGGCTCGAAGTTTGTCAAAGCGCATCGGCGATGTAATAATTGTATTGACGTAAGTGCTTTGAAATTTCATCATCTCATTATTATATTCAGCATCGAGAAAAATCACAATATCCGCTGTACAAAACAAAACACATTCATATTTTTTTGTTTCTTTTTTTTTCTCCGGTTTTCTTTTTAATGAGGAAAATCGACGACCAAGTGACGAGCGATTAGTCTCTGTGGCCAGGCGTCGTGTCTCGTGGGGCTTCGATGCGAAGGACGGTTCACCCTCGAGGCTATTCTTTTAAGTATTTCAAATATTTTTAAACTAAATTCGTAGGCGTTTATGAATGTAGAGGTATTGTTATGTATAATATGTTTTGTATATATAATGTGAGACGGGACCCTCGGCTCGAGGGCCATACAAAAATAACAGCCGCTAAACAAACTTCTATTTTTTTTTTCTTCCATATTACATAGCTCTCTCTCTCTCTTTCATTCACTTGTTTCTTCACTTTTCACCTCTTTTTTTAAATTCTTTTTCGTTTGTTCATTGTTTCATTTCACTATCATTCTGTCTTATGCTTTAGGATAAACATCGCGCTTTACACTAATTGTTTTTTTTTTTTTAATTTTTCTTTCATTTTTTATTTCTTCCTTTATCGATCATGATATACGACAATGGCACGCGCGAGGAAACGTACAAAACGTATTTTTATTTGTTTCAAACTATTCTCGCACATTCTCGATTTATCTTTAAACTTGTCTCCTATCGACTTTGCTTCTTTTTCCCGTTTCTTTCTCTTTTATTTTTCTCGTCTGGCCACTTGTCAGAACGCTTCGTGAGGACAAAGACGCGGAGTACGGTTCGAAAGATCAAAAAAAAAAAAAAAACCCTGTGATAAATATTATAAAAGTAAAACAACTAAGTTTTTTTTTTCATATTATATGCCTTACGCGGTTTTACGGTCATCAATCTTAAATAAATAAAGGTAACTCGCCGTGACTCAAGTCGACGATTTATTTCAACGATAAATCGTCGATCTTGAGACTCTGCGAGTTTCGATCGACGATCCTTTGAACTTCGACTCGTCACAAGTTTCGATTGTTTGGCTCTTCGCGAACCGGCGGAACTGAGCAATTTTACGAAAATCACTCGCGCTTCGATTTCGTGGATTTTAAGCCGAAAAATTCACCGAAATTTGCCATTTCTATTGTCGCAATTTTTTTTTGCGACGCAATCTCAGATCAAAACAATCGCAATCGACGCTCGTCGGGCCTTAAACTCATTATTAATGTCACATAGCAAAAAAAAAAAGATCATTATTATAACATATTACCACAGTAGTCGGAAGAGATATTTCTGTTTTTCTTTCGTATCATTTTCAGCGCAACGACGAAACAAACTTCAAGCTCATCGGTACTCGAAGTTCCACTTCGTGTTTTTTTTTTTCGATCCTCTATCTCTTTAGCCTATCGTAAAACGTGAAATCTTGCAGGACGATTTTTAGCGCGTTGCGCAGGACTCGCGGACTATTATCTACTTAATCTCCCTTTTCCTTCGTTTATTTTTGTTTTTCTCCTACCACGAGCCTCGAACGTGGTAAGAAAAAAATGTTGTCTCGCGAATCTCTTATATACTACGTCCTCTCCATTAACGACGAGTTTTCACTTTTCTCATCTGCTCGGTATTTTTCGTTATCATTTTTCTTTTTTTCTTTTGTTTATCCTTCAATTTTATACAATTTTTATATATACGAACCAAGCAAAATTCATCACCATTATTATTTCATTATTATCGACCATTTCGGAATCGCGCGCTTGAGCTCCGTAACAGATTTTTTTTTTCGACGCTACGTTAATCACTTTTTTTCGGACAATATATAAAAATCATTATAATAAATCCATCAACTTCCGTCTAGCGGACACAAACCAGCTAATCCATTAATATATCGAGCATACTTTTTGCGTCGTTGCGACGCCATTCTTAACATTTGCCATTCCAAATTATTATATCGTACGTGATGTTTTTCATCTCCTACCGTTTTATTATCGTACAACGAGTAGTCCAAAGTAGCGTCGATTTGAGAAGAAAAAAAAATTGTGAAAAAAATCGAACGGAGCATTGTGATAACGCGCGATCCTCTTTCGCACACGCTGATAGCGAGGAACATTTATTTATTTGCATGCTGTAATATTCATCGCATTTTTTCTTTTGTTTTTTGTGTTTTATCATCTCTATCTCTACCCCGTCGCTCTCTCAATCAATTAAATTAGATTCCTTTTTTTCTTCTATTCTCGTACGCGTAGCGACGAGGGAAAGCGTGTGAAAGACACCGCTTTTAAAATAACACAAACAACACTGGTGTTTCGCGACCACTCCATTTACCACGGATTTGAGAGAAGCCTCTCGACTTTTTTTTTTTTTTATTACCTCTATACCCATCATCAATTATTCAAACGCCAATTCGTAACTCATAGAAATTGGCGGCTAGCGAAATAGATTCTCGATAATCCGTTAAGTAAATATTTATATCAGTCCGTTTTGAGAGGGGGGTGTGGTCGTGGCTTGTTGCTTGTTCATCGAGCATGTTGTATTTTTTCTTTTTTTTTTTTGGCGCGCGGAGAACGTATCCGTAAAAATCTTAATTGCTAAGTTGAATACTTAATAAAGTGTCGCGTTGTTGTGTTTTTTTTTTTGTTTTTGTTTTTTTGTTGTGACCGTCTTTACGCGGTTCCAGTTACCAGACGACTACTGGTGCTCTGTTGCTGCTGTTGTTGTTGACTGGCAGATTGATGCTGATCGTTGCGATTGTGCGGATGAGTCGCTCCCTGAGGTTTGCGATTACCGCCTCGCTGTCCCCGATAGGCACCGCGGAAACCACCGCCGCCTTGGGGACCGCCTCCCATCGGGCCGCCGCTCATCGGTCCGCCGCTTCCGCTACCGCCACCGCGATACATTCCTCCCATTCCGCGATTGTAGTAACCGCGACCGCGGAAACCACCGCGTCTCGTTGACGCTACACCGAATGTCTCGGAATTCAATTTTCGCTCTTTTCGCCAATCCGTGCGTTGAGATCTTCTGAGGAAAAATTAAAAGGGCAGATGGAATCGGTTACGATTCCAGAAAACGTAAGTTCGAGCGTTCCTGGTGGAAACGTTTTTAGGTTTTTTTTTCTTTTTTTCTCTACTACAACGGACTTCAACGACCGCTGATCAAAAAAGGAATTATGTGAAAAAAAAAAAAAAAAAAACATTTGTTTGCGAATATTCGCATAATAGGAAATTAAGCGATTTAGAAAATAAATTGGGGACGAGTAAAAATTTGTTGTACTGACCCTTTACTCCTCTCGACGGCCTCGCAGCTGATGTTGTCGAAGAACGATTTCGACTTGTCGTAGTGAACAACGTCGGGATCCTCCTCGGGTTCACCTTCGCCGGCGCCAGTCTCGTTGCCGCTGTCGTCTTTCTTCTCGTTTTCGGTGCCTACGTCGATCTTCGCCTTTGCCAATCTCGATCTGCAAAAGAAATTCGTATTGTCATTTCTCAAAATCCG
Source organism: Buathra laborator (assembly GCA_934046635.1). NCBI lineage: Eukaryota > Metazoa > Arthropoda > Insecta > Hymenoptera > Ichneumonidae > Buathra > Buathra laborator. The sequence goes on from OW203898.1 coordinate 789,024, forward strand.
ATCGGTGAGGACAATAAAAACACACAAAAAACAAACTATTCTAGCAATGAACGCGTTGAATGTTTTTTTTTTTTTTTAGAAAAAATTGTCGTTACGATGCGTAAGCCGATCACTTAGATAGATACGGTGACGGCTTTAAAATCGTAACAAATTAATTTTGCATGATATCCACATTGGCCGTTTCAAAACAATTGTTGAAACGAATCCGGCACAAATCATGCATATTTCAGTAACAGAGTTTACTAAATGATTCATAATTTAAAAGTATTTTAATATTAATATTTAATTAAAAATATTATTATAAATAATAAATAAAAATAATATTATCATTTATAGATATGAATCGATATATTGTTATACTTAAACATGATTAATAATTTTTAAATGAATAAATTCAGTAACGAAAATTCGAAGAGCGTTGAATAACGAAAAAGATTAAACGTATAATTTACCTGAGTTCCTCAAACTCGGTGTTCGCCTGTTCGAAGTCATAGTCGTTATCGAATTTAAGAGTATTCTTCGGCTTGGCACCAGCATTACCGGGCTGATTGGTGCGGAATACACCGCGGCCTCTGCCACGTCCGCGCATATTTCCGCCACGAGCTATCCAACCACCGCGTTGTCCACGACCAGCGGGACCGTGGAGGCCTTGAGGATGTCCTTGTTCGTGCATTTGCCCGTCTTGCTTCATAGCTTCGTGTTTTCTCTCGGTATACTGTCCCATGCCTCGGCCGGTTCTGCCGCTTCCCGGACTACTTATAAATCGAACATCGATAATTAGCACCAATTACGATTCTTCAAACGTAAAATAAAAAATTCTCCAATTTTCTTTGTTTTTAAATTATATCGATATATCGTCGACGCGAGTCTATTATAATTCAAAGAACTTTAATTACCCTTCGCGACCGCGACGAGGAGGCTGAACAGTTCTGTTGCCCGGCTGATCTCCGAATTTCGCAATAATGTTGTTCGACTGTTGATGTTGAGGATGCGGCGGATGTTGGGGATGTTGCTGCGAGTGTTGTTGCTGCTGTTGTTGTTGTTGCTGCTGCTGTTGCTGCTGCTGCTGATGTCCAACCTGAATGCCCTGATCCATAGTCGGACTCTTTCTCGCCAGCAACGAGGAGGTTGGAGTTGTCGAACGCGAACCTCCGCTTATAAGATCCAAAACGCCTGAGATATTTCCAAGTATAAAAATTAAAATTCCGCACGGTAGTACCGTTACAAAAATTATTTATATCTCGATCGAGCAAGCAGTTCGCTAGAGAAACGATTAATTGCGAGAACGAGAGCTCGAGAAGCGAATGACTCTCAGCTTGACTCGACTTTTAATTAAACTGTTCTTGCTATTCAGCTGATACAGCGGTTGTGCTCGTTTACGTTTCATAGCTGCGAGATTAAATATTCTCTCGTGTTCACAGATCGCAAGTACACGTGAAAACAATTTATCTTAAAGAATTTTTCATCGTAAAACTATTTAACTAATTAATGTAGCAAAGCAAAAGCATCATTTCTTCGTCGAAGCAATGAAAAATAATGTGTGCACCGTTTGTAATATGTTTTTTTGTAACTCACATGCGTCATTCTTGTTCTGTGAAAAAGAAAAGCGAGAGATCGTAGTTAAGAGAGGTGTAAAATCGTGTGTAGAATGAAATTAGTGTTCAATCAAACCTTTCATCGGTGATCCAAGCATCGAATTAAAATCATGCGATACGGAGAAATAAGCATAAGAAAAAGGTAAAAAAAAAAAGCTGAAGTATCATGGAAAAAATGAAAGAAGAGCAGCAGCGTCAAGCATGGCAGAGAAAAGCTCATAGCAAAAACAGTTTACCATCTTCCAGAGATTGGTCTTTTGTCAACGGCTTTACGTTCGCCGTCGGCAGAGTGTTTGGGATTGTGATGACGTTGGGTTCGGCAAGTCCCGCACTCAACTCACTTGGCGGTTTGTTCATAGGCCCGCGAGGATCCCTCGCACCTCCCGGCATACCCATTACCGGTCCCATTGCACCCATTGCCATACCGTAAGGCGCATTGTACTGTCCCCCCATGTGTCCCATCTGTCCCATTTGTCCCATCATCGGGTGACCATAACCCGGTTGGTGTTGATACGGCTGCTGGCCCATCGACGGCTGTACCGTCATCTGTAATTAACACAAACGGTGCAGGCAATTTTCTTTTTTTTTTATAATCTTACAATTTCACGAAAAAAAAAATCGTAATTTTTTTTTCTTTTTCGAGTTGATAAATAAAAGTTCAATCCACGAGAAATATCATAATGTCGTAATAAGGCAGTTAAATGATTTCTTTCTGCAATAAAATTGAATTTTTTTTTTTTTTTTTATATATTAAATAAAATTGTTTATTGGAAAATTTGCTACATGACAAAATGGCAATTATTTTTGTTAACGAATAATTGGAGTATATACATTTTTTTAATTAAAAATTAAAAAACGAAAAAAAATGATTAATTCACCTGCACAATTGCTGGATCATTGGGAATATTGTTAACATTGTTAACAACGCGTATATCCTTGATATCGGAGCCTCTAAAGAGAATGTACTCGTAGACCTGATTCTGCGGTGCCACCGGAAACTGCGTCTCCCTATCCTCAGTTCCGAAAGATCGTACTGAAAAATTTTAAGAATAATAACAATTTTTGAAAATTTGGCGAGAAGCGAAGAGTCGCGCTGTTCGACGATTATATTTCTCAGTTTTCGAATATTTGCTCGTCATCTTCGACACAACGGTTCTCTATCTTGTAGAGGACAAGAAAGCCATGTAAACAAACCCATGTATACACACACAGTCTTACACAATGGAAGACTCTGCTGTGGTATTTGTAATCAGGGAGACAAACACCTCGGATGAGGCAAGAAAAAAAAAAAAAAAAAAAAGAACAGAATCATAACGTACGATGTGGCAAACGTTTGGAAAGTGTTCCAACTATTACAAAGTTACGAAATTATCGTCATTGGACAGGAAAAATTTATGAGAATTCTCGAAAATACGATAATTTTGGGACGACAAAAATCGAGCGAATTTTGCTAAAATTCTACAAATTGAAAACTTTGGAGTTCTATCTCCTCCAGATTGAATCGAGGCTGTGAAAAAAAAATTCAGCAAAATTCTTGCCGTTGAACGTATTAAATTCGCAAATCGAAAGTCTGCAAGAAAATTGTCCGGAAAACATATTTTTTGGCGTCGAGAAATCGTGAATTTCTCAGCGGGTCTTTTCGGATATACGGTAAAATTGACGAAATCGCGAGAGTGAAAGCGGAAGTTGGAGGAAAAAAAATGATCCGTTACGAAGCAAGATTGCCGGGTGAGCGTTGTTTAGCGATTTTCGTGAGAAACGAGCGCGCGCGGGGCCGGGAGAACAATGTAATCGCGAAAAAATACAATGTTGCCGAAAGCGTTATTTCGCGATCGAAAATAATCGAGAAAGCGCGATGAGAGAAAATTATGCGTAAAACTGAAAACAAAATTGGGAACGGATAATGCGTGTAGAAAAAAAGACCGGGAAGCGTTAGCTTCGGAGTACGATGCTACGAGTCCTCTATCTACGAGTATATCGATTATCGGTATCCATCTTGGTTTTTATGTGTGTCGGTTGTTGAGAAAACTCACCATTTGCCAAAGCGATTGTGCATTCCTGCGGATCAACGGTGAATAGACGTCCCTCGTATCGTATATCCGCCTTCGATATAAGGCTTATTTTCGAGCCGAGCTCCGGCATTCCAGCGCTCATCTTGAAGCTTTTCTCTCGACGCGACGATTGATCCGATGTTAAAGGATTCCCGACACCATCTGACGAAGCCACCAGCGAGCCAGTTTCACAGTTAGCAATGGTTGACGCACTCGCCGCTAGAACGATAGTGCCAACTGTGAGACAATATTTTCCGTAGTGCGCACGCGCGAACTTTACACATCCGCGCGAAATCGAATTAATAATTTTGTATTATCCCCGTGCTTGATAATAATGTAACGTAATTATTTCAAAGTTATGTAAATGGCGTTCAACGGTATGTCAAATTTTTGTCGTAAAGTATTTATCAGTTATTGTAATCTTTATTACCATCAGCTTATTGACTTTGAAACATTGTATTTATCTGGTTAATTTTCTCGTTTGTACACACGTTCACAAATGCATTAATAATGAAACGACAACCATATTAATAAACAATAAACAATAAGCAATAAAAAGTCGGTTGTTCATGGATTTTTAATTAACAGCCGGCAAGCACACGAGACGTTAACAGAGATAGCGCTCGAGTAACCTCTTCGGCAAATTTCCCCGGGTTCTTAAATGACGGTTACATCGCGTACATATAGAAAAAAATGACCGTCCACGAATGGGACGGATCGCGTCTCTGCACATTGCACCTCCGGGCAAGATGGCGGCGTCGTTAGGAAGAATTTGTCGATCTAGCCTTTTTAAGGCGAACAATCGGGGTTTAATAAATCAGGTAAGCCGATATTCTACTTTCCGGAACAACATTGAAAAATCTTTCGAACATTTGTGCGAAACAATTCGATCTCGTGACAAATCCTGTATCGTCGTTAACCCGAAAAAAATTTTAACCAGCCTCGTCAAGGCCCTTGATCTCCCAATTCGCCGTCTTGTCGACTGCTACGAAAAATTTTTATCTCATTTTTTTTCCTCCCAATAACTCACGTTCTCTCGTCAACTCAATTATTTTATCTTCCGATTTCTTTCATCGCGATGATCATTCGATAAATCTCCGCGACAGTTTCACACATGTTATGTAATATGGAAGATTTGAGAGACGAAATTTTGTGATGCTGCCATGATAAAAAAAAAAAAATGTTGGTTTACAAATTCGAATTGAGAAATTGCATTTCCCGGGATGTATTACTTGCCGTTTTTGGAGTTTTCACGCCGAGTTTCTTGTGACGAGCAGAACGATTATATGATGAATGTCTATAGTTAGCAGACGGCTGTCAAGTATCGGAGCGGCGAGTATTGCTTATTATGAAACATATTTTTTTTTCTTCTCTTTTAGACTGCCCAATTTTCAACGGTAAAGGATTGGTCCAGGGGTCGCAAAGCGGTAGGTTGTTTATAAAATTTTGACGGAAGATATCCTTTTCCTGCCTAAATTCCCATTGACGGTTGTGTCAAAGTCCCAAGAATGAAATTTCCCCGTCAGTAAGTGACAAGCCAATTATTCGCCACACGAATGGATCTATAGATCATCCAATGGGCGGGAAGTCATTTGTCTCCCGTAAATTTCTTTATTTTTGGCCGATAAGTTATTTGTTATTAACAGCTGCTGTCATGTCTCGGAGTGACAGCGGGAGGTATCGGCGCTCTCATCTATGCCCTTGAAAACTCCGTCAGAGCCGTAGATTTGATTGCTCACCCGCCTACCTATGGATGGGATTTCTACGGATGGTTCAAATCGCTGGATCACGCTAGGTAACTATTCGTCCGCTCCGATTAATTTTTTACCACATTATTCACTCTACAGTAGAAAATCATTAGAGAAAATAGTCGAATTCTTTCATTAACAATTTTTTAACTGTTCGACTTACAATTTACTGTAAAAATTGAAATTTTACCTTTAAAAAAGGCAATCAAATACTTTTCCTTATTCTCTCAATTCAGTATTAGATAAATTAGTCTGTTTTCACGTTAAAATTAACAACTTTAGTCTTAAAAAGAAAAAAAAATAATTTATACTTACGGATGATTACAAAAATTGTTCTCATAACATTGCAGCATGCGGCGAGGATGGGAGGTCTACAAGAACGTGTGTTCAGCGTGCCACAGCTTGAACTACGTGGCCTATCGTCATCTCGTTAACGTAACGCACACCGAGGCCGAGGCGAAGGCTCTAGCCGAAGAGATTCAGGTTAAAGACGGACCGAACGACATCGGCGAGTACTTCATGCGTCCGGGTAAACTATCGGACTACGTACCGGCTCCGTATCCGAACGAGGAGGCGGCACGAGCAGCAAACGGTGGTGCCAATCCTCCGGATCTCTCATACATGGTCAACGGCCGACACAACGGCGAGGTAATTATCTCTTCGTGTTTTTCTTTTTTCTTTTTCTCAAAATCGATCTATTATTCAAGATGTTTTTTTCCTTTATCTCTCCAGAACTACGTATTCGCGTTGCTGACCGGTTACTGCGACGCTCCCGCGGGTATAAATCTTCGGGAGGGTCTTTACTTTAATCCATACTTCGCCGGTGGCGCTATCGGTATGGCGCAAGTAATTTACGACGAGGTACTCGATTTCGAGGACGGCACACCCGCGTCCGCCTCGCAGGTGGCCAAAGACGTTGTCTCATTCCTTATGTGGACATCGAATCACGAATTCGACGACAGAAAACGAATGGCCATAAAGGTAAACCGACGTTCCTTTTTTTTTTTTTTTTTTTTTTCTTCAAAAGTACCGATAATCGATCGAACGCATTTTTTTAAACCCGCATCATCGCCTATTTTTTCAGTGTATCGGAATCGGAACTTTACTCTGCGCGTTGACTTACTACATGAAACGTCACAAGTGGTCAACGATCAAGACCACCAAGATGGCATTCATGCCGAAGAAGAAGCATTAGTGCGTCGTGACGACAATTTAAATCAATTGAAATACAATTAGCACGCTGATTACAGAAAAAAAAAATAATAAGATCATAAAAATTTCGTCGGTTACGATCGTGTTAGATGCCCAACGAGCGTAGTTTTATAATTTAAATGAAAGAAAAGAGAAAAAAACGATATAAATATGATACGGTTAATATACAAGAATGAACAATCGACACATTATTTGGTTCTGTCGGACTTTCACTAGTCTCGGATAATGCTTGTCGTGTTTTTGAATGACACAAACGACGCGGCGTTTCATGATATTACCGTTGCTACGCTACGTTGTTTCATGTTGTCCGAAAATTTGTCAATACAACTTTTGTCTGTCGACGCCAAATAAAAATAATACTGTCTACTTGTACAATGTACATAGAGATGCGCGAGCAGTGAGCATCAAACTGTCTCATCGAAATAAATCGTTAACATCAGTTGAAACACAAGTCCTCTTCCTTAAGATTTGTCTTTTTTTTTTTTTCTTTTCTTTTTATCGTCGCGACGAGTAAATAATCCCCCCAATCTTCTAGAGAAATCACGTTTATTCTTCTCAAAGCTTTACTTCATTGGACGAAGAGTTTCATAATCACTTCATTCGACTTTGTTTCTTTGTTCATTGGTTTTTTGCTTATTTTTTCTTTTTTCTTTTTAGCAATATACGAATTAAATTACACTATTACAGTATTCGAAAGAGTAGTTTCTAATTAAAATTGCGAAGCCAACACGCACAAGAGATATTAAATGTACGTTCCAATAATATCATCCGATCGACCAGTTTCCGTGTGTTTTGCCTCGTGTTTGCGAATATTTTAATTTTGTTAAATACGAACGAAATTATTACTTTGGTCTCCATTTGTATTTCTTTTCTTTATTTCCATTCGGAATTTAGCGCTAATGGTGAAAATTTTGATGAAAGATAAAAAAAAAAATTACAATACAATTATTGGATTTTTAATTTATGTTTATGTACTGATAAAAATTGATAGCTAAACATATTTGAGACAGTAAACAAATACCTTTACACTGGTCGACTATGTTATATTCTGATTTGACTCGACACTTTGTAAGAAGCGAATTTATTCGTTGCACACATGAAAAAGTATTCGTGCTGCACGCGAACGTTGCAAATACCCGTTGCCTCGGTATATATATTCATCGATCGATTTTGTAAGGCATATACACTCGTTCAAAACTTTACTCTGCAATGCGCTTTTAAATCATTCACATCTACGCTCTCTTGTTTCTTTTTTTTTTTTTTAGAGGCCCTCCTTCAACTCCTCCCGCGAAGGACAAGGCGACAATGTCTCGCTAAACTTATAAGGCTCGAGCGCTAAATACAATCAGCGTCTCTCTAATTTCGCTCGAAATAGTAGTCATCAATTTTCATCTTTTCTCGACGCCTCGGTTCGGCGACGCAAAGCGGGCGGAAATGAGATTTTTCCTATGTTTCTGTATAATAATTTTTTCTTTCGTATTTTTTTTTTTTTTTCATATACTTTTAAATGCATGTAAGAGAGAAATGCTCTACAACGAATCGCTCTGTTACTCTTCTTTTCTTTTTTTGTTTAAAAAATGTTCAAAGGCATAAAATTCGTTCTCACTGATTATTATTTCATTTGTTTATTACACCTTACGCGATCTTTCTCGCCGTTTAATCTTCGTTACCTTATCTCTCTTACTTTTTTTTTTATTTATTTTTCTCAAGTTCAAAATATGAGTTTTGCGTACTTAGTTAATTAGTTGATCGATTTTATTTACGACGCGACGAATCGATTGAAGTTTTTTTTTTTTTTTTTCATTTATTTTTTTTTTACCGAACGAACAGAACGCTCGAGAAATACGCCAAGAAGAATACTCGATTCGACCCGTTCGCAATATTTTTGTGTTTTTTTTTGTTGTTTTTTTTCCAGTTACATCTTGAGTACCGCGGTTAACGCTTTGTTGAACTTGTCCTCGTCTCATTCCATGGGGGAGGGGATGAGGGAGTTATCGGAGGGTACCGTCGCAATATTATTTGGTACCTCTGTCACGCCTCACGCAGCAGCTACCGTCGCGAAACGAAAATTCCGACGATTTTCGATGGTGATTGTCGCGGTTGTTAGGCTAAAAGGTGCTCCCCTCAGGCGGCTGAGATAGTTTCATGTTTTCTTTAAGCGTCATTAAACGACGAAGCTCCTGTAGTACCGTCTTAATGGTAAATTCTCGTTGCCACTTTGCGAGTACCGGTACGCTACGATTATCCACCTATTAAACAATTCGTTTATCGCTCATTTCAAACTTCAAACATATCGAAATTCATTGATTTCTCATAAGGATTGCAGAAGGGACAAAAAAATAAAATTTGTCTTTCAATAAACTTGAAAAATTATTCGAAAAATCAAATTGCACTGAAAAACTGCTTGAAGAACTCTATGCATGAGAGGCCTTCCAAGAGGCATTTTGGCAAATATTTTAAATAATCTTTTTATTGCATGACCACTACAATATTTTCGAGATATATTTCCTTTCTCTAAGTTTCCCTCTTAGCAAATCCTTTGTTCGGGGAATGTGATTGAATTTTTAGAGTGAATTTATCTCCATCATCTAAATAAATTAATTAACACCTGTGCTTTTATCCGCCACTGCGATAACAAAGATTGTATAATTCTTACTCATTTCAAAAAGTTTGTAAAAACAATTTTTGAATTTGAAAAAAAAAAAAAAAAAATTTGAATTTCGAAAAAAAAAATTAAAGAGAAATAAACGAAGAAAATAATTTGTATAAAAAAAAAAAAAACATATACACTCATTATCGTTATCGTTACAGGAAAAAATGTATGCTTACCGCTCCGGTGGTGCTGTTGATACAATTCATATTAATTCTGCTTAAAAATCTTACGTTGGGAGCATCGTCCGGGTATCTCTGACCGCAATCAATCTTTAGACTGTACATTCTATTCTCGTAGGGCGTCTGAGAATTAAAAAAAAAAAATTGTTTTTCAATTGCGTTTGTGCGCATATCGAGGAATCATGGGACTCTAAAAACCAATGTTCCTACCCGGGGCGGTCCGATGATCATGCCTGTCCAGTGTGTGAGAGTCATATCATCATCGTTCTCCAAACCCCAGCTAATAGTCCCATCTCCGACACCCTTTTGCCCTTGTTCCAGTTCTTCGAGAAGTCGAAAGTTTCGTGGAACCACTGAAAAATTTGGTGCAATTTCGAAAATCGAAATGTTGTGAAAAAAAAAAGAAAAGTTCGTAACGATAAGCCGGTCGGACTGACGTAAGATGGGAGTGACGAGGTTACGGAGGGCCGACAAAACGGTTTGCCAAAAGGGCTTCTTTGAATAACCTTCACAGACCGCCCGACGAGCGATTAACCGAGAAGAAAAAACATCGTCGAAACTCAAATATTCTTAAGTCGAAGTTGAAATATGACGATTATTATAACAACGAGATAAATCTGCGATGTGGCGGATAAAAGTTTGCCCGCAGTAAGGCGAACAAGCGTGACGGCATTGGTCAAGCTGTCAAGTTTACAGATTAAAACACATCGAAGTATATCGTGAAAAAACGGTAATTTTTCTTTCATCTCCATTCGGAAAGCGATGATTCGAGAGAATTTTGAGAAATAATCGAAAGTCCACTGGATGATGGAAAAACGTGACAGTGAATTTTGCGAAAAAAAAAAAAGTCATTCACAGTTTAGCGGTCTTGAGGGCGAAGAATTACTCACCTACACCGGCCGTGGGTACCGCCATGATCACGAATTTACGTGGGGCACGTTATACTTTTTTTCGTTTCAACACGAATGGTTAATCCGTCGAATGAGTTAACCGGGCGATCTTTTCGCGTCTATCAAAACGATCACCGGAAGATCGTGTTAAACGCGTGTATTGCAATAAGCGGACGCCTTTTTGTTCTCTCTTTTTTTCCTCTCTCCTCCTCCTTCTGCACTCTACTTTAACTCTCGACGGCTCTCGTCGATACGGCGATTGTATCGAATTTCGAAGTGAAATATCCACTTTGGCTAAAACTTCAACCAACCTCCGTGAGGTTGTTCCGACGTCGTCTCTTCTACCCGGACTATTGGACCTGTGCGTAGACGGGCGACGCGAGAGTTTACAGTTTTCGTATTCTCCACTTGCGGCGCACACCGGATACTAACGTTTGAACGTGACCCGCGCGATCGACGGCTATTTATTCGCGAGGTGAAGTTTATTTAACGGCTCGTTTCGACTATTCCAATTGAGATTCAATAATGATAAACAATTTTCTATCACAGTCAATTTTTTTACATATTTGGGATGCTAAGATCGATGTAGAATTTTGCTGAAATTATTGTCATTTTTATGCACCATTAATTAATCTACGAAACACAAAAACATATCGACTTGCGATTATTGAATTAATAGGACGAGGCGCGGTGCTTGACAAAAGACACATTTTGGAGTAAAAAAGCTATTATAATGAAGGTGCGACAATGAGAAACAATTTTGATTATTCAAAGAAACGTTTTGCGTTTTTGTTTTAAACGACCAACCAAATTAACATCAAGGTACATTTTTTCTTTAAAAAATGTCGGGATACTATGCAATGATAGCGCAACTTTTATTGATAATTAATGAGTTTACAAAACATATAAAATACAACGATACGATTATCGAATGTACAGCGAGAGGGGCAGGGCTCGAGAAGGGAAACCTCCGCTGGTGAGCGTCGAGACAAATAGTTACGCGAGTGGAGGGGATAGTTTTAGTGGTAATGGCGTCGAGGTGGGCGTAGAGGGGAGTAGAAGCTGGTAGTATCGCGCCGGCTGCGCAAGAGCAGCCCCGCAAGTCTCGAGAACCCGTGTGGAAGAGACGTGATATTTTTTTTTCTTCGTTTCTCCAATAATGTTTTACCCGTGGTAACTGACAGTTCGTCGCTGGTTGTTTCACACTCGCGTTCGTTCGCTACCGCGAAATAGAGATATTCCGGTTAATCGAATCTTTCGGTGTTTATTATTTTTAAAAATTATTATTTTGTGTGCTCGGTGTACAACGACATACGCATATATGTACAAATATATGGTATATATATCGCGGATTTTCCGACGCTCTACCCCCGGAGGGATTACATGAAGAAGCGAAGAGAGCTCTGGACAACGAGGGAGAGCCGAAGGTACGGGTTTTCTCGACTGCATTCGATTTTTTTTGTAGTTTTATTATTATACAAGCTTTAACTCGCGAGAGTTGAAACGGGCGCAATGCACCTTGACCATGGTGTGCGGATGCTGCGGACGCGTCCACATTATAAACAATCGGACAAATTTTACCTTTCGCGATTAAATTTAAGAAAAAACATTTTAAAAATCGACATTTTTTAATCAGATATCCAACAGATAGTATAGTATTAATTATTACACGATTTACCGATTTTTTTTCGCGGAGTTCAAATTTCTACGCTATTTATTTTTCGTCTTCGATCGTGAAACAATCGAGGTCTTTGTCTGCTCCCTCTGGTTCGTCCTAAACCCTCCGTCATAGTCTTTTCGGCGAGCAACAACAAAACAATCAGCTGTGACCAGGACGCTTCGCTCGAGAACATTTTTTGTTTTTTAATTCGATTAAAAATTTCGTTTATTCATCGCGAATTCTATTAATAAATCAGAAGCGCATAGATTAGTTTGGAAAAAGATAGATATCAAAGAGAAAAATTCATAATAATCCCATGGATTCGATTAATCCCAGGATCGAAGAAAATCCTAATGCATTTTTTTTTTTACGTCACGCGCTCTCTCGGGGATAACGGTATCTTATCATTGGCTCATACTTCCGCTTTTCACATTGATAATACCGTTCGCGCTTCTCGTTATCCCGATGCGCCAGTTGCAGCGTTACGAGCTTTCAGGAAAATCTGTGAAATTCAATCTTGTCGAACTCGACCCTTTCTCGTCAAATATTCAATTGAACAACGCTATTGAACGTAATTTTTCATTGTGTCTCAATATTTCATTTCTATTTAACTTATACACTTTTAGTAATAATAATATACATACAAATTATTTTTTAACAATAATATTTATTACACAAAGGTATTGAGGTACAGATATAGATTAAACGATATTTTTCGGAATGAACCTTTTTTGGTAAACCATCTTGTTTACTCGTTACATTTGTATACAAGAAGGTCGGTAAAACCGTTCAATCGTGCGTTCGTGAATGAAATTGTATAAGACGAATTTCTCGAAACATTTTTTTTTTCCGTGTTCGGGGGTCTGACCTTCCAGCGTCGTCAGGGAAACAGGTTGGAACTCTTCGAGAGTTTGAAGAGTCCATTGACATTTAACCGCGCGGCTCTGTATATATACGAGAGATCTACCGGCGACATTATAAATACAGACGAGAGCGACCGCGAGTGGGTATAGATTCGGCATGTTGGCCGAGTGTTCGCCGAACTCGCTGCTCTCCGCGCTACATAGGGCATACATAAATCTATATATATCTATAGCAAACGAACAGAGGCCTAAACGTCCAATCGCGCTGAACCTTTTCATTCGCGATCGACTCCGCGCCCGTGAGACTCGGACCCCCGACAATCGACATACGCAAAATTCCACGTTACGCTTCCGTGCGGACGATCGCGAACTCTCGCTCCGCATAATGCGAGACGCCCAGCGCCAGCTTGACGACATATATATACATATATACCTATATGCGCGTACTACCGCGTTACGTACGATAGCCGTATACGAATTCAGTCCAAACGTCCCCTACCCGATCGTTAACTCGCGAACAATAATAATCGTCGAACGGCGGACGTTCCATTAATTCGTTGTCACCTGAGCGTGCAATGAACAAAAAAAAAAAAAAAAGAGCTTGTTATGAAATTTGCGATGAAAATAACCTCGTTGACGTTATCCTTTTGTATATTTCGGGAAATACTCACTTTTCGTGTTTCCGTGATAACGTTTCGTAAGGGAATAATCATAATAACAATTAATTCTTTCTATTAAAAAACAACGATAATTTGAATTATCCGGTACTTTGATCGCGTTGAATATTCATATAGACGACTGTAAAATCTCTCACAATCACAGGAGACGGAATTAAAAAAAAAAAAATTCGTCCTGCGAGGTGCAAGTGATTGACTCGTTAGCAGATCGAGACAGGCTTTCTCTGCTTTTGTAACGAATGAGAACAAAAAAAAACACACACACACACACACTCAAGCTATCCAGGGAAAGAGCCGAGGATTATTAGCTAACTGGATTTGATTAATGAGACGATTGGACCTTTCTCGGGTGACCGAGGTTGATGAATACGATCGATCGGAGCGCTAACCGACGCTCGGCATCTCTCGTGTCTTTCGACGTCAATTTTCCGCCTCTCTCTCGATTGCTTCTTTTTTTCTCCAACACATATTTCGTGACTCATTCGTATTAGCATAGCGTGTAAAGATCCGAACTAAAGAAAAAAAAATTCTATTCACGACTTGCGTGTTAAAATTTATTTCCGGTGAAGAAAAAAATAAAATCATTAATAATAATAATAAATGAAAAAAAAAAAACAACAACAACTTTTCAAAATATCAATAATCGTAATAATAAACCGGGAAATATAAAAATTCGAGGTATTCGTCGGATTGCTCTCATATAACGATATTTTTCTCTCGTATTTTTTTCTCGAACAAACTGACTGTATAAATCTTTGAGGCAGAAGTTTGCTCCATGGAGCAGACAGGTAAATTACCGTTCCCTCGGGACAACGACTCATGACGTCATCAGGAGGTTCGATCGTTTAAAAGATGCATCGACTCTACACACACACACACACAGACACATACATAGTACACACAAGCATTGAAGGCGCGATGACCCACGAGGGTCGCCGCCACGTTCGGCTTTCTTACTCCTTTTCTTTCTTTTTTTTTCCTCTCCTCGTCGCACTTCTCTTTACTCTCGACTCGGTTTCTTTTACTCTTGTTCCGTTGCCCGCGCTTTCACTGGATACAGTGTGGATGGGTATGATCTCTCTCGACGAGCAAGAAGAATAAACCGAACTTGGTATAGATTTACGCTCGAGCGACTCGACGAGAGACCATAATCTCTTTGTGTATAGCAAGTTGACTATTCAACGGGTTTTAACATATATATATATTATATGTATACATATATTACAGTATATATCGCCAACTTCGAATGTACGTAACGGTACAAACTCTTCGGTCGGTGTGTCGAATAGATCTGGTGGAAAAGATGGGCGACACGATTGCCCCGAGGCCCATTTCCGGTACCTTCTCTCTCCTCTCACCCTTCTCCCGTTCTCATCTTTCCGTGCGATCTATCGAATTCCCATGGCAACTGAAAATTATATTGTAACTATCGAACGTACATAGTTAATATTTCATATGTATACTCCGCGTGTACATATACCTGTTATACTGCGTTACAACCGACGTCGAGATTTCATATCCTCTCGATCGCGAAATATCCAGCTGGACGCCGGCCAGCGCTCCGTAACCCGAAAGTCGCCGATTTACAACGGAGATAAACGCGAACTAACTTATATCCTATCGTCTCGTTCTCTCCTTCACCGTAACTCCTTCGGTCGAAGCTTTTTGCGAGCCAAAACCCCCTTTAAAGTCTTTCTTTGCCGATCCCCGTGTGTACCCAACCCCCCCGTCGAATTCACGCGAAGAAGCATCAGCGGGACTGAAGCGATGCCAGGACAGCGTAGGAAAAAGAATTGAAAAAAAAATAAAAAACACGATAATTCCTGATCGTTTTCTCATCGGAATCTCGGAGTTTGTTTTTCTCAGAACTTATTCTAGTCTTCGGTAGTGCGAGACGATGTTTTATGTATTTTGAAATGTGCATTTATCGATGTGAAATAATCGTGGATGTTAGCGAGAAAAAAAAATGATGGGTAATTAACGAGATTATCGTGTGACAGTATTTTGTTGAGTTATATGTCCAAAGTACGGATGTAATCGCTGTATACGCGAGGGTGAGCGACAGAGAGAACTGTTTATAGTGTTGCGTGTTGGGAACGAACGGTGGTCGCGACCCTTGGTGGAGTCGTGGTACCCCGCAGGCAAGCCGGCCATCCACCCGACAACCAGCCTCGGCAAATCTGCCTCTTTTTTTCTCTCTCTCTCTCTTTCTCTCTTTCTCGTCGTGTATTATTGATTTTTTTTTCTCGCCCCCCGTGTATGCATGCGGTGAATTATCGAGGGAGAGAAACGAGTCTCTTCACTTATGGTTATGAGCGACCGAGTCGCGAGCCCCGCAGCTTTACTCGTGCTACAATTTTCCTACTTCGTTTCCCAGCTAAGTACACGCAAAACGATGTGAAAAACATTCAGATATTTGTACCCAATGACCAACAGTAATGCTCCCAACGATATTTCGTTTCATATTCGAGAAAAAAAAAACAACAAAAAAAAGCGCTCCGCCTAAAGTTCATTATATCGAACGTTCAGCTGTAAACTCGTTTTCCGTTGTTTCGAAGCTAAAAAAACAATAAAGTGATGGAAAAAACATTGAGATATTCGTACCAATCTCCCATAGAAATGATTCGATCAATTTATAATTGGAAATACGAAAAAAAAAAAAAAAAAACAAATGGTCGGCCTAAAATCGCTTGTATCGAGCATTGAACTGAATGCGTAATTTCGTTCACCTTTTCGGAGCTAAATGAACACGAAATGAATTAAAAAACATTCAGGCATTCGTGCCAATAAACAACGCAATGATCTCCAATAATTTCAAGATTGATATACGAGAAAAAAAAAATTGGTCCGCCCAAAGTTGATTATATCGAAAGAGTCGAAGTTCGTGGCCTCGTTGCTCAACGAGATCAAAGACTCGACTAACCCGTGATCTCGGCGTTGCCTCTCATCTCACTCTCGGGTTCTTCGCGGCGCAAACTGGACGAGATTCACCTAATGCGACATCGCGAACGTAAAGAGGAGAGGACATTTGCTTGGCCTCGACTTTCAGAGACGCGAGACACTCTTCGGACTCGAGATTCTCGTGTCTTCGGGACATCGCGCGGGGCCCTCCTATATACTTAATTCCATAAAAGCTTCGGGACCGGCAATAATGCTTGTGTACCAATGACGCGAAAAGGGAGAAGCATAATTTTATCGATTATCGGTTTATACCAACATCAGGTTGTGGAAGGTTCGCTTCGGTATTCTCCGGTACACGGAGGTAATATATCCATAGGACAATGGTATCGATCACGTGCGCGCGTGCAACGCAACAAGGCGAGTTCGTTGTTGCGAGTAGTCCGAGACACCAGAAACGGCAGCAGCAGCAGTAACAGCAGCAGAGGCAGCAGCCGAGGCAGCTGGTCCCCTATTCGAATCGAACCGATTCTCTCTCACTCTCTATTCAGGGAGTCCTCGCATAATTGGGCCATATGCGAGATCGGGCTATGTGTGTATACGTACTTCGCTTGCTTGCCGCTTTCTTGCCGCTTGCTTGTTGCTCCAATGCACATTATGCATTCAATGTACGCTCCGCGCGCGAGCCTCTCGTCTCGTTCTTTCTCTCTTCCCTCTCTGACTTTCGATGTATTATTCTTTCGTGTACATTTACCTTTATGAACGCGAAGCCAACACACACTTTGTAACCGAGGAAATCGTCGTTAAGTTTCATATCGACGTACATAAGTTTTATGCACTCCAATGCTCACCGAGCTGAGAGTAATTTATCTATGAAATCGTAATGCATCGCAAGGCTCACGATAGACCGAACTTCGATTTTAAGAGTGCAATTTTTTAGTTTTTTTCCTTAATTAAAGTTATTCATTTTATTTATTTTTTTCAAGTTTTGTTAGACTTGAAAAAATAATAAAAAAAATTACATGATTTCACGTACAATGCGATATATGTATATGAAATATGCAGCCGAGAGGCAGCAGCGAGTAGTTTATGAAAGGATAATGGAGCATTGAAGGAAAAAGAAGAGAGTGGGAGGTAAAAGGAGGCGAGACTCGGTAAACCGGACGACTCGAAACCACTCTCGTTCCGAGGCTACGCGATCTGGGGACAGGACAGGGGACCCTGGCACGGTTCTCTTTCTCTCGCGCTCGCGAGTATTCTTACACGCTGCAGCGAAACAGCTTCATACCCGTGTGTTCCTTACAAAACGTTCTCTAGCAGCAGGTTTCTAGTTTCCACCTCGAGACGCGCTTCGGGGGTCTCTCGCACGACCACCAATCTCTCGAACGATAAGCCGCACCCCCGAACTAATACAGATAATATAATACGATAATAATCTTCCGAGAATTTGTTTCTTTGTTCGAATTTCGAGGAGAAAAAAGAAAAGGGATTTTGGGAACAATAAGCGGGTGCGCACGTGTCGAATAAACGTGACGATGCATTGATTATTCCAGGCAATTTGCTTCTCAGATACAGTCTGTTACACAGATGTCTGACTAAGGCGAAAAAAAAATATTGTCTCGCGTTCCACGATGTCGATATTCGTTCCCGAACACACGAGCGAAACCTGCATAGCATCGGTTCATGCCCCCCTCCGATCGCCATCAAATTATAGTACCTCAGCAAAGTCTGTGTCACAGATGTGCGAAATTTTTCCCTCTCGTCGCAAAGTTCCTTCGAAAATCGAAGGAGCAACGGAGAAAGGAGTACCCGCGCGGTCTCTCGACTCTCGACTCGACGAAATCTTTCTCCCGTAACAGCTGAGAAAAACGTGACGGCGTCACGAACGTGTTGTCGGAGTTTTGTTCCTCGATCTCTCGCAACTACCGAGGAGTCTTTAGTCCAGTTTGAGGTAAACGATATTGTTCACGTGCACTCGAACGTTTGCCCCAAGTAGTCACGTCATAGTCACGGCATTTTCTGCACGGAGGATGTAGCTATATGTATATATATATATATATATACTCCGTTTATACACGAGTTCAGCTTGCAGCCTCCTTATTCTTCGATTCTATTGCGAAAACTATACATATACCTTGCGATTCTCTTATTGCCGCACCGAGAATTCGTGATATGTGAATATAAAAAGGTGTTGGAGTACCGAGAGAGAACGGTTAGAACGTTTAGCAGAGCTTACGATCCTTTTTGTAAGTATAAAAATACTTGCAACAGCCGTGTAGAACTATTCTCAACGTCGTCACGTGTAGCACGTGGCTCGCGATAACAATCGGATTTAATAATAACAATTATAATGGAATGAACGACAAATAAAAAATTCTCGACTTAAATAAAGTCGATATTTTCACGCGCGAATACCTCGATTAATTACAGCTTTTAGCGTATTATTATGAATATAAATATTTGACGGAGCGAAAAATATTTTTATCGATAAATTATGCTTACATTTTTATTTTTCCTTTTAATTACACGAAAAAAACAGATACGTGTTTGGAACACGTAAAAGCAAATACAGCTTAAAAAAATAACACGAGAATAAAATTTTTAAAAAATAATAATAATAATACACGAATTGCATCTATCAAAGATGATACAGAAATTTAAAAATATTTTGTCGTGTCATTCGAAAGTTACGGTTAAAGTTGTCTAAAAATTATCTGAATAAAACGACACATTGAATGCCCGTGAGAAATAATTTGACGAAGTTATTAAGGATGGTATATGGAAAAAAAGAAAATAGTCTCGTAAAGAAGAGAAAGGTTAAGCGCGATCCGTTGAGAAGGTATAATAAACTCCTTGCGCCTGGGCTCGTGTCTCTCGTAGTGCGAGTTCGGTTGAGGATGTTCACCCGGGGTTCATCGTCGAGTATAGGGCCTGAATGAGGACCCGGAGGCCGGAGAGGTCTTTCCTCGCCTCCTCTTCACGATCCATTGTCCTGTCACGCTGCAGCTAACTACCTACCGGGTGGCCGAACAATTCTACCGACGGCCAAAAGGGGAAAAATATTTATTAAGACGGAATCATCAAGACGGAGGTGGTAAAACGCGGACAATCCCTCTTTCGTTCGGTTAAGAATTGTTGGAGCATCTGGAAGACACGTGAAAATCTTCGTTTCTTTTATATCAAAATGCCTTCGGGGGAATTCCGCGACGAAGGAGAATGGAACCTATGAGAAAAAAAAAAGTTCAAAGACGCGTAAATAAATATAATTAATCATCGAGTCCGGATTTAATATAACTTTTTTTTTTTTTCATAGAATCAATCGATAAAATGATCAATTTTGTAATTCATATTTATTCGAATCCGTCTTTCAACGATTCGCGGAATTTCAGGGTCGGAAATACCAAGCGTACCTGGTATGTCACGTTGCGCAATTAAGATTGAGTTGAAAGAAAAAAAAAGAAGAAACAATTAACGAGCTACGAATTATTTTTCTGTTAAACACGACGCGCTACCGGGAGAACCTTTGTAGATCACGGATACAGGACAGAGAGGGATAAGGAACGGGAAACTTCACTGAAGCTTAT
Source organism: Buathra laborator (assembly GCA_934046635.1). NCBI lineage: Eukaryota > Metazoa > Arthropoda > Insecta > Hymenoptera > Ichneumonidae > Buathra > Buathra laborator. Next base: position 809,034 of record OW203898.1, read on the forward strand.
CTAATCCTCCGCTTGTCTCAACTCGCCAGAGCCCAGCTGTATGCGTGGCCACTTTAAAAATAAACACTGAGACTTTCCCCCCTGGGCATTTCTGTCGAAAGAATTCTCGATGTATTGCCGTTTTAAAGGGTCGAGACCGCGGGCCTCGTGAAATATAAATTCATTTTTAGTTTTTTTTTTTTTCGTTTAAAGCTTTCGCAGTTGATATTATTTCATGAACTATCGAAGAGACACGGTAAAACTTTGAAATTTGACGCGTTCAACCCCCTGAACGTTTATATTCTCGGGTAACTGCAAACGGTAAACTTTGACGGCAGCAAACACGTTTCTACTTCGTCACCGTCGAGAAGTTCCTCCTTCTTCTTCATGTCCCTCGTTCCATCGCGATAGAGATAGAAGATAGAGCAAAGACTCCCGTCGAGGAAGAACTTTTGGAGGCTCCCAGAAGGCGAATAAGAACCCGAGAAACTCGAACGAGGATGTGCACTCTGCAACTGCAACCCGCGTAGACGTTGTGCTGTTTATTCGTAGCAAAGTTCCACTGGGTGGATACGACGGATCGGGGGGAAAAAAAAAATTACGAACTGTGATTCCGGAAATGAGAAAAAAAAACTTTGAGTCGTTTTATATAAAAGTTTGAAGAAAAAACATCTGTTAATCAAATGCAAATATACAAAAACTTCAGATGATTCAAACTTTATTTTAATTATGTTATCGATCGTAATGTTTCTTTTCCATGTGTCGTATGTGTACAAAATTATCTCGAATTTTTTTTTCCATAGATCATTATTTATATAATTAATACATCGCATATATACTGCTAAAAGTTTAACTTTCTGGTAAAAAAAAAAAAAAAAAATGTTGGGTTCACTATTGACAAATGATAATTTAGAGAATCAATCAATTTTTCGTTTGTTTGCGCTGACAATTTTTCTCGTTAACGCAACTACACGAAATTGTTATTTAAACGATTTTTTCGCAATCTCAGAAAAAAATGCAATATTTTTCTTCAATTTTACGAAGCAGTGAAACTATGCATTTGTTTTTTTTTTTATTTCCAATGTTCCTTCCGGTTATCGTAGCGTCAAATTGGCAATCATCCTTTTCGGCATAGCAACTGATAGGAGAAGAGGGATGAGATGATGGGAGAAATGAAAATGATTATTCTCTGTGGAATGTATATCGAATCGATTTCACCGACATCAATTTTCAATATGACCATAGAGAATCTCTATTTGGTATCTCTTCATTGAGATTACATACTGTGGATATATATATGATATGTATATATATAAACATATATATACGTGTAGATTTCGTTTCTCGTTCACCTCTGGAAGATTCGAGTTTGTGGAGAGCGCGCGCCCGCCGCGCGTGTGTTCACCTCGTCATCGCGCGCGCGGTCGACGACGGTGGTTCACCGGGTTTACCGAAACTGGGCTAACCACCGCGTGGCTCTTGGATTCTACCACTTTTCTCTTTCTATTCGTATTTGCAGTCTTTCTCTCGTGTACACTTATACACGTTATATATATATATGCATGTATACATATGTATACTATATGTGCAGTATATATGCACACAGTCCGGAGGTTTCTCTCGCACTCTGGTTTTTCGATCGATCGAAACTGGTACGACGGCGGGGGTGGAAAGCTCTCGGCAGCTCGCGCGCCCGCGCCCACTGCACGGCAACCGGTGCTCCGGAAATAAAGTCACGTCGTTAATACCCCATTAGCAACACGAGAGATAGTCACTTCTATTATATACTTTATCTCTCGTCGAGCGTTTTTAACCTCAATCGCAGCGACCAAAAATTAATTTCACATACCGTCTATATTATTCGTGGAAAATCGTTAATCCGAGGATTCAAATGAATCGATGAGATTTCAAAAATCGTTCCTAATCCTCACCGTTCTACAATTATTTCAAATGTTATCTTTGTCAATCGCGACGAATCGATAATTAGCGTATGTCGACGGATCGATAAGGACTTATAAATCGTTTCGCTCAACGTGATTAACTAATACAACGCGTCCTCTCGCGTCTATGCAGTTCTCACGTTGGGTAAAAAGCTCTCGAGTCTCGTCGCGACGCCTGTCTCGTCTCGATCGTCTTGAACACTTCGAACTAATTGCCTCGTTCCTCGAAAACTTATACTTGAATGCGATAGAACGAAAAAAAAAAAAAAAAAAACACGTTAGTCCCGGCGAAAAAAAAGGGTATGAAAAAGTTGAACGAAAAGAGAAAAGGGAGTCTGCGAGTGAGATACTGGATGGAAGGCAGTTTTGTATATGGAAATTCATAAAACTTTTCAGTCAGCACACCTGTTCGCGTTACAAGCATTGTTCTCCCCTCCCCGCCGCTTTCCGGTTCCCTCTCTTCAATGTTCTCTCGTGTTATACATATACTGCTATTCCAATAACAATGCTTCCTTTTCATGGATTTATTTATAGAGTCGATTCATACAGCGCACTTCAATAGTTGTCAAATGAACGACCGAATAGGATACCATGTTGCTGTGGTGTAAACTATTCAGATTAGACGCGACATTTTTTTATTGATGAAATTTATACTCGCGGCAGGATGCCGCGTAAAAATTTAACAATAAAAAAAGGAATAATTCTTCAAATACTGGTATTTGTTCTCTATATTATAATTACTAATCTTTTGTTTATTTTAAATCATTAACCCATTTTACGTTGACGCTAAATTTATGTATTTTATTTATTGGTGTAATGACAAACATGAAATCTAATTACAAGTCGACAGACCATAAGTCGGTCCTAAACATACTATAAAAATACTATAAAAATACTATACCGTTTTTTTAATACTTTAACCGAATTAAACAAACTTCTTAAGGTCCTTAACTCTTAAATCGGACGAACAAAATAAATTGAATTGTTTAGCTGCATTATCATCAAATATTTTTTGTTTTGTTATTGTGTTGTTGTTTGTTTGATTGTTTGTAAAATTATCAGAGGCTTAAAAAAAACTGCTGTATCGTATTTTTTTCGTATTTGTTATCATATCAAATTGATCGTAACGATCGAATTCAAGTGTCGCGATAAGTCACGAGGTAACGATAGGGAAGTTTACAAGGGGAAAATAACACAGTAGTTGTGCGATTGTGGGAGTTGATCACAGGAAAGGACAACGAGTAGAAGGGATTTATTGCGAAGCCGGTAGAGTGAGAGTGAGTTAAAATATCTGATTGCTCCTCTCCGTCTTTCATCTCGAGTCGAGCGACAAGTGTCGTGGCCACTTCTCGTCGCGCTGGTTAATAGCATTTTCGTGATATCGAGCGAATGTATACGCACTTCGTAGCACCAGTAACAGAGAGAAAGAAGAGCAATGTCTTGTTATAAACGAAGACCCGAAACGATCTTCGCGCGGCGTGTACCCCTCGCTCTGTGCTTCGCGTTTGTGACGCGAGCGCGCGGGCGCGAGAGCCTCTCTTGCAACTATACCATACTTGCAAAGGTTACTGCCCTTTAAGCGAGCGTCCAAGTGCTCCAGAAACCCCGTAGTATCTTTTATCAAAACTTCGCCGAGATTTCACCTCGGCGGCTAAATCAAAGACAAAACAGCTGAGAGATTAAACATCCCTCGAACAATGAACAATGCGAATAATTATAAAGCAAAACAAAAGAACGAGAAAAAAGCGAAAAACTTTGCCCGAAACCGCTGGAGGCATCAAAGAATTCTCGAACAATGAACAAAGCTAATTATTCGCTATTTTATTATAAAGTATTTCACCTCGACGGTCGAAAACGAAACTAAAAGATCACAAGTTTCATCGAAGACTGAACAAAGCGAATTACTCCATTTTTTATTCCACTTTTGATTGACGGAACGCTCTGGGCTACGAATAGCCGGATTAAATTTCCCTCGAGAAGCGAAAAGAACCTTTTGTTTTTGTTTGTTTTTCGCTTTTGTGTCTACTTTTTTTTTTTTTTTTTCTTTTCTTTTTTTACCAAACCCCGACGTCGACATACTCTCGACGTCACTCGCGTGAACAAAGTTCATGTTATTGCGAGAGTTCGGAGTAGCGCGTATATATATATATGCGCGAACACAGGGCGTCAAAGCAATGCTCGTTGGCCGGAAGAGCGAGCAAACCCCGCGGATACGGAATTAACACGGTCGAATGGAAAGCGCGGCGAGACTGTACCCTATACGTTGAATCTTCGATGTACGCGTATCCACCGATATTGAGGCTACTATATGGGAATCAAGTAAACATTGCTGTTTCTTAAGTTGACATTTTTACTGTTACTTAAATTGAAATTATTTTTATTATTTCGCGATGTAGACGCGTACGATCTACAACCGGACCGCGCCACGTCGCTTACCGGTTAATTTTCCCATTGGTAAATGTTTCTTTCATTTCTTTATCGTAGTTTATCTGTACAAGAATTTTTCTTTTCTCCTGCCTACGCGAAAAGTGCGACTTTTCATCCCTCCGTTCTGTGCGTAAAAAGTCACCTTTTGCGTAAAAATTTCAACGCATGCGCAGAGCCCAATATTTGTCACTTTTAACGCATTAGTACGAAAAATAACTATTTTGTTTTTTCTTTTTTTGCGATTGTTTACCATGTTTTTTATAGCAAGTAACAGCTCTGTATGTTTGACGATAAAATATTGATGTAGATGCGTGCTGAACAGAGGTATAAATTATAAGCAATTAAAGAAAGTAAAGCGATGATTGCGACAATTTGTCAAAGTGTTTCATAGACTTTTTTCTGTTTCCGCATGGAAATCATTGCAACGCAAACCGTATTCGTTATTGACAATTTTTTTTTTTTTTTCATGTCTCAAGTAATAGCGGTATGTTTGCCGAGAAAAAAAAATGACGTAGGTGCGTGTTGAACAGAGGGATATAGTTATAAGTAGAGGCGGAAAATGCGATGAACGTGAAGGTAGCGTGGGATTGCGAGTGAATTGGAAAGGGGGGGGGGGGGGGGTGAGTAACCCCTGTTGGCGCCGTGGTGTCTCCTCGTTCACCCGGGAGGCGGGCGGGAGCGTCGAGACGCCGCAGGCCCTTGCACCCTCCTCGTAGTTTACCAATACACAAGTCCAGCCATCGTCAGCCAGGCAGCGTCGTTTATCGTTCTCCTTATCGAGTGCCACGTCGATGCACACTCGTAGTACACCTGCTGTATATGCGACTGCAAGATCGGCAATATTGTACACCATAGAAACCGGAAATGATGATAAAAGCTCAATAAACTGCAGAAACATTATACTTATCGATCTAAACGAGTTACACGCGATTTTTTTAATGCTCCCATGAAAAATATCGTTCCGACGAATTATGCACTTGCATTTTGTTTTAATTTGCAAAATATAAAAATTTTAAATGTAATATCGTCTTTTTTCTCGATCGATTAAACAAACGTTAAACCGGAAACTGTTCATGAGAATCGTGAGTGGCGTACCGGAAACGAACAAAACGATTTCTTTTTCCTGTTGATTACAAGTCAGATGATTATTGCCCTCTCAACGCAACATTCGATAGGAAAAATCATGTTAAAAATACGGAAAAATTTACGACAAAACTACGATTTTGATAAATTTCCATTCACGAGAAAATTTGATAAAAAAGTGATGAATAAAAACAAAAAAGTACCAATTTTCTTCCCAATTAAGCGAAGTTAAAAGAAATTTTCTTCGTCTACGATTAGACTCGTGTATCAAGATTCGTCGTTTCACCGTCACGATAGCATAAGAGCCTTCGATTCTTTCACGCGCATTGTGCCCGAAGGAAGTCTGCTTGGTACACCGCTCGAATACTCAATGCAATTGGGAACCCCGAGCGAGAGTGATAAAGAGAGAAAAAACATTTTGTTGGCAGCGCAACGTCCGCTGTCGGGGGATTGTCTTGCTTCGGACAAGCGATACGTGCATCAGCATTATATTGTCGCCGCGTGAAGACAAGACGTTGAAGAGAATAGAGAAAGAAAAAGAAAGAAAGAAAGAAAGAAAATGTAATAAGCTATGCAAGAGTCGTACTTATATGTGTACGTCCTACGGGTATCCTTGAATCGTCTTACGACTCGTAGATACGTCCTTGAATTTTTTTCATCGTCGCTCCGAGCATCATTCGTTCTTTATTGGTCACGAAAAAAAAAACAAAAAAAAAAAAATTCCATTACATTACGAAAAAAAAAATATATATATATATATATACATTTTTTTATATATATATATTTTTTTACCCTGTTGCTTCGTATATCCACGTGTCGCGTAAGTAAACGCCGTACCGTGTAGAAACGATTGACTCTCTTATACGCGAAGATCGAATATCTCCAACTCAGTTTTGCCCGTTTGTCTCGTTCTCGCTTCCCTTTTTCTCCCGTCTCGTTTTCATCCCTCGAGGGATTTTCCCTCGTGCCCGCGATTTACACGCTCGACTGAACCAACCAGGCTATGCGACACAGCGTCGTCGTCGTCGGAGGATCAGACCGCGCGCGTTATATTTCCAAAAAATCGATAACTCCTCTCTCGCTCGCTATATATCGCCGGCATGTCCCTTTCTATATTTATAAGCCGCTTCTGGTGTCGATATACCTCCGCTAGCGTTTGCTCGCCTCTCTCGCGAGTTATTCCCGCGTTTAATTACGATACTTCTCGCTACAGTTGCCAACCGGAAATTCTTGCTACCCGTTATATCGTCCTCTCATCTCTCTCATCCCTCTCGAACACGCGCGCATATAAACAAACGCACACCTGGAGCCGTTCCCTTCGACATCGAATAAACCGAAATATATGATTTTGACCCGAGCGTCGAATCAATCAACCGTTCTATACATAATGCATCCGTGAAATTGGTTTCACCGTGAAAATTTTCCAGTCGGTAATAATTACAACGCTGATGGCGAATAATTAAACGATGTAAATACCGATAGGCATTTTGGGGGCTGACGAGAAGAAGTATAAAGACGAAAACCTTTGGGGCGTAAAACGAGAGAGTCAGTCAGCATGTCAAGTTTGGCAATAAATAATGTTGGATTATTAAGAGAGAATGGGAGAGGCGAACCAGTAAAATCTTACGATGCATCGACCCGAACGAATCTCCGAAACTATTTCACCTTTACCATTGGTCCTCTTGTGTGCTCCGAAATTTGAGACGGAATAATAAAACAAAAAAGAAAATTGGGGCCCTTTCTTTTTTTTTTTTTTTTTTTTTTTACACACGCGAAGAGAGCTTTAGTCCTCGTATTTCGTTTTCACTGATCTGTGACGTCAGGTTAACCGTAACATAAGGTTTCGAGGCTTGACGAAGAGGCCGTTCGTCTTGTCTCGACCCAAAGACCCATTGACTCATCTCTTCGCCATTGCCCTCTCGACGCGCAGCAATGGACTCCTTCGACTGTTGGCCGGTGACTCAGTTTTTCGAGAAAACGATCGAAAACATAACGGCACAATGTATAACGAAATTCTCAACGCCTTTAATACCGAGAGCTTCGTCACCCGAACGAGCTAATATATAACCCATAAATTTACATCTCCTGCGCTACGAGAAATTTAAGAAAAATAGATCTGACCGCGTTAAATAATTCGGGTTTCTCGGTATAGGGGCCGCGCAACGATTCGCCACTTTCTTACGAAAAGAATCACGCAACTTTTATCTCAATTTCTACAGGCAAAAAAAACTCATCTTTGTAATGGGATTAAAAAAAAAACTTTAAATGTTGTTCCTGAATATTTTATATCTTTATGGATATAAATATTTTATATCCGCCAGAGCTGTGGATATGCGATAATAAAATTGAATAAAATTAAATAGAAAAGTTTTTAATATTATTATGTCGTAAAAATGTATTTTTCCGTAAATATTTATGTACGCGGAAAATGTTATTTCAAAAAAATATAAAAATATTTTATATTTAATCGTATACTATTTTTCGATAGCACACGAATTCAAATAATTTCGTAACAACTGTGAAAAATATTTCTGCGAACTCGAAAAACCCACTGATGCAACTCAGCGATTGTATATACCTTAAAAATTTGTCCTCCACGGTCGTTAATCACTTCGAGGCAACGGCTCGTTAACTCGTAGTGCGACAGTTAGCCGCTCCCATAGTTGTTTTCTCCGAAACAAAAAAGGAAAAAAAAAAAAAGTTCAATAGAATTTTCTCCTACCGTAAAACGCATCCTCGACACTGGGTCTACGTACTTTATTTTTAGTTACGCATAACTCTATTTCGGGTGAGTTTAACACGCGCAATGTACGTTCTCGACTCTCGTACACTCGGGTCACGAAGTGCGTACCGCGTTTCCTCGTCTTTTAAGCTTGTATTTGCCCTGCGTGCTTCGCGCTCCGGTTCTATTCCTGCACGGTTTCTCCAACCGAAGACTTCGGGACTTCGTAACCGTGCTACGTTCTCGCTGATGAACAGTATCAGAGAGAGAAAGATAAAACAACCCCTCGTCAGCAGAAACATAGGGGCTCGAGATATATATATATATATATATACATAGCATATACGAATTCGTAGATAGACCCCTCGGTCGCATGGCAGCGACGAAAATTGGAGGGTTGCCGCGGGAGAGAAAGTCATCGCAACCCCATAGGAGGACCCGCCTGTGTGTTGCACCCTCGGGAAGCTATATATATTGCTTCGAGTCCTCCGAGCAAACTATACAGAGATTGGACAGTCGAGAAAACGGTTAAACCGTACAGCCATCGGAATATTTTTATCCCGCCGCCACTATTCCTTGGCCAATAACTATCCACGGGAAACAAAGGATCCTTACGCATTGCGAGAAATTCTCAATTTCTTAGCGCCTGCGTGGGGTTCTTTGAGCTCGAAACACGACGAAAAGTAATTTGAAACTCGTGCAATAATGAAACGGTGCACAGGACGTCCTCCACGAAGCCTTTGGCAGGGTGAAAATTGGCCTAAAGAATCCCGCATTAGTTTATTCGTAGGGATGCGAAGCGTGTACTATATTTCTCACATCCTGAGGGTGGAAATACGAGCTGATGCTGCGCTATGCTTGAGCTCGTGCTGTTTGATGATTAACTCGCAGCAGCATTGGAACAATAATGGAAATTTGTCGGTTTTCTCCTCGGATTATTAAAAAATTGCTTTCTACTAATTAAACAAAAATAAATTAACGCACATAATAGTAAAATAAAACAAATAATAAAACGAATTTTACTAGTGCGGAATTAATTTCGCTTGTCGCTTCGATTTTTGAATACACAATTAATATTGTAAATTGCTGTACCACCGAAAATGATTTTTATTGGCTTTACCATTCGAATTGACTGCAGTAGACTGTAAGTTCAATAAAAATAATGAAATAAAGTAATCATTTGTTGGGACGAAGTAACCCTTAGGGTTCGCAGTGACGAGAACCCTCTCGGTGGGTTGAAACCACCATAGGATATCGACCGTTTCCAACAGCCATAGCTGGCGGTTCTCTCGTATTCTATAGCTATATAAACACACAGCTCCCTCGATATGTCCGGGCCACGAGCGTTTACTCACACAAACGTAATCCCCGTGGTCTACTCTCGCTTCCCCCGTGCGCACTCGTTACATAGACCTTACATAGACGTTTTTATCCTGAGATACAACGCCTAAGTATAAGTTCATTCGTTCTCTCATCGCTCGATATATTATATTTACGCATCGTCAATTTTCCCAGAGCCCTACTGCGTCGCACGTGAGCTAAAATACACTTAAAACCCATAGACACAGATTCCCAACGTACGAATTTGTGTCTACATTTTTTTTTATTCTCCAGCTGGTGCAATGGGCTGAAGAGAGAGTCGGACGCTTTTACTAATACTAATAACTAATATGCGCCGAGCTCCCCGTAGACCCGAGTCGCGTTGGGGTTTGTCGGAAATACTTTCTCTCTTTCTCTCTCGAGGGTCGCGCACTCGAAACCTCCCACATCCACACACGCGCAGATAAATATCTCCCCTTTTCCGAACCATTCGTGGATTGATATTTTCAAGGTGCGGAGTAAAGCAGCGCGGTACGAGAGGATAGTCATGAAATCATTCTACCGACGATTATTACACTGCCTCGTCGTATACGAGCGCCACTCGTTATTTTCAGCACCCCCTTCTATATGTACACACGCCGATTCTCTTCTTCTTTTTTTTTTCGGTACGAGCGTAGAATATTTCGAGCCCTCGATACTCGGCGTTTAATTAAAAACTTTATCCGCGACCGACCTGCGGCGAAGAGGGATCAAAAAAAAGATTGATGGGTCGAGAGGATAACGCTTTGATCGCTTTTTTTTTTCTTTAGGGCACTTGTTACGCAAAGCGCTTGTGAATACTTTTTGTTTTATTCTCAGAGATTTTAAAGAGTTGCATTTTTTTTTACCGAGCTGCGCAATTTTAAGCGCTTGTAAAATGGTACATTGCAGTTGAAAGAGACATTTTTAACAGTATTTACATTCATGAAAAAATGCGGTCGTTTTATGAATTAGTTCTTTGACGCATCGAGCTCTGTATAGAAAGATAAAATACCTTTTTCATAATTAAGTTTACAATATTAAAATGCCAGTAAAGTGAAATACATTAGTAAATATCAAAGTAGTCTTTCAAAGAATCAAAACTTTAAGATCGAAGCTGAAACTATAACTTAATTTCGAACAAAAAAAATGTTATGTCGCAGGTGTTTGCTGTGGGACCAATGAGCCGCAAGCGATGAACGAGAAGTCTCCGATAGGACGGAACTCGCATCGTTTACGATACGATTGAGAAAAGTTGATATCGATAACAAAAATAAACCTTACGAACAGAGATGGAGACTTGTCGCATCGATATTTCGACGAGAGACAGATAGGAGGACGACGAAATCGTAGCTCCGAATAAATTGTTTAACAAGAGCTGATATACAAGATGGGAAAGTGTTGCAGCAAAAGGCAGGAGCCGCAGCCAATCGGTAAGCATTATATTTTTTCAATTTTCTCTAAACATCTTATCAAAGTTACGGAAGTATATGGAAATATTTTAATTCAATGGCTTCTTGTTTTTTTTTTCTTCGATATGACTTTACAGTTTATAAGAAAGCGGACGCCGGTCTGAGCTCAAAGCACAGCAATGGAGGCTCACTGGATCGTTACACGGCGGATCCGAATCAAAGAGGAGTTCAGGCGCGTGCGGATATCATACGACCGCGTCCGACACCCTGTAAGCTACAGATACCCCATCAGCCACGTAAAACAAGTTCGCCTGTCGTTGTGCCCGCATGTGTGTATTTTATGTTTCGTTTTTATTTATTTTCACACCGTTTTTTTTCACGTCCCTCATTGCCACTGGATGGATTCAAGGATTACCCGCTTAAGGTAGTTATGTCGCTTCGCGTTCATTTCGCATAAGATCGAGAAAAATGAGAGAAAATTGCAAATACTTCTCGATGGTATAAGAATCTGAAAAAATTCATCCATATTAAAGGTACTGAAAAGATTGATTTTGCAGAATAATAACTCCAAAATGTTTTAACAAATTGATGAAAAAATTAATTTTTCAAAAAATTTCCTGGGAACCCAACTTTTTTTTTAATGAAAATCATTCGTCAATTTTTCTGAATACGTATGATTTTTTCCAGATTTTTCAATTTACTTTGAATTTTTTTTTTATATGAAAAAAATGTCTGAAAAAACACAAAATTCAAAGTAAATTGAAAAAAATTGAAAAAATTCATAGGTATTCAGAAAAATGAACGAATCATTTCATTACATAAAAAGTTGGTTTCCCGGGAAATTTGTTGATCAATTAATTTTTTTTCATGAATTTGTTAATAACATTTTGCAATTATTATTATGCAAAATTAATCTTTTCAGTACTTTTAATATGCATGCATTTTTTCAGATTTTTATACCATCGAGAAGTATTTGCAATTTTGTTTCATTTTTCTCGAACTTATGCGAGATAACGAAGCGAAGCGACATAACTACCTTAATTAAAATTCTACAATCGATTTATTAATTCGAATTATTTTGTTGCTGCAACCAAAAAACCATTGAATCTTTCTTACTCGCATTGCATAATCATAATTCGAGAAGATTGATTGTTTTTTTTTTTTTAATAATGAATTTATTATCGATAAAAAAAAATACAGCTCACTCGCAAAGGGCGAACAAGATCGTTGTCGCGTTGTACAATTACACGGCTCGCGAGAGTACGGATGTGAGTTTCGTAAAAGGCGACCAGATGGAAGTTCTCGACGACTCGGAACACGATTGGTGGAGAGTTTTGCATCTAAGAACGCTTCAGGAAGGCCTTATACCGTGGAACTTTGTTGCCGTCGAACGCTCCGTCGAGAGCGAAGAGTAAGAAAACTTTGTCTCTCTTTCTCTCTCTCGTAGTTTCATGCACTTTCGCGCTCCGTCTCGAGATTAAACTACAACGAAATTTGCTTTGTTCCTTTTTTTCTCTCAAGTTGGTTCTTCGAGAATGTCTCGAGAAAGGAAGCCGGCAAGTTGCTTCTCGTCGACGAGAATCCTCGCGGCACTTTTCTCGTAAGACCGAGCGAACACAATCCGCGGGGTTACAGCCTCTCCGTCAAGGATTGGGAAGAGGGCAGAGGTCATCACGTTAAACATTACAAGATCAAACCTCTCGATAACGGCGGATTTTTCATCGCGACGAATCAAACGTTTCCGACTCTCCCGGCGCTCGTGATGGCCTACAGCAGTACGTTATGCAAACAATATTTATTTATCCCTCTCTTTCGGATCAAATATTTTACCATTTTTTCTTTTTTTTCTTTTCATTAAATGTTAAAATATATAATGATTATTAAAATAAATATCAAAGGTGGAAAAACAATCGAGAGATTGAAAAAAATGATATATTAATGAAATATTTGTTAATATAATAATGAATTGCTTTCGCAGAAAATGCGCTCGGTCTGTGTCACGTGTTGTCGAAGCCATGTCCGAAGCCGCAGCCAGACATGTGGGATCTCGGGCCGGAGTTGCGCGACAAGTGGGAGATAAATCGGACGGAGATACAATTGATTCGTAAATTGGGACACGGCAATTTCGGTGAGGTATATTACGGCAAGTGGCGTAACAAGATCGAGGTTGCGGTTAAAACATTGCGTCCAGGAACAATGTCGACCGAGGCGTTTCTTCAGGAAGCGGCAATAATGAAGCAATTCCGACATCGGCATCTCGTCGCTCTATACGCCGTTTGTTCCAAAGAGGAGCCGATCTACATTGTTCAAGAGTACATGTGCAACGGAAGTTTGCTCGACTTTTTGCGCACCGGTGACGGTAAATACATGCAATTCGAGGATCTCATCTACATAGCCGCACAGGTAGCATCGGGAATGGAGCATCTCGAGAGCAAACAATTGATACATCGCGATCTCGCGGCGAGAAACGTTCTGATTGGCGAGAAGAACAAAGCAAAGATTTGCGACTTTGGACTCGCGAGGGTTATCGAGGACGACGAGTATTGTCCGAAACAGGGCAGCCGATTCCCCGTTAAATGGACCGCTCCGGAGGCCATTGTTTACGGCAGATTCAGCATAAAGAGCGACGTTTGGTCGTACGGAATCTTGTTGATGGAACTCTTCACGTACGGACAAGTGCCGTATCCCGGTATGCACGGCCGCGAAGTTATCGAACAAGTCGACAAGGGTTACAGAATGCCAAAACCACCGAATCAACCGCTACCCGATAGTATCTACAGACTGATGATACAGTGTTGGGACGCGAGCCCCGAAAAACGTCCGACCTTCGAGTTTCTCAATCATTACTTCGAGTCGTTTAATGTAACGAGCGAAATACCGTATCTCGAACCACCGACGGACTGATACAGGGCCCACATACACGGCCACGCTGTGCCGCATGGACACTTTCATCCGGCGCACGTTAATTGTGCCATGGAGTTTTACGGTATTTATTGTTGAGCGGATTGAAATCACGAGTCTGAATGAGATAACAAGAATATTGACGGAAAATATTGCGTCAGAGGGTCGAAACTCGAGTTTTATCGATGAATGAACGGAAATGAAAAAAATAAATGCGAGAAAAAGCCCCCTCCGCGAGAGATGAGACGAGGAAATATCATCCTCGAACACTGCCAGAATTTTGCCAATGAAGTCCGTTCCAATGTCGAACGGCGAACGATCGTGTGCCATGAACTCGGTGAGAAACGCGAATTGTGTATCCAATCAATGAAGAAACGAAAAAAAAAACATATTAATTAGAAAAAAAAAAACAACAACAACAAAAAAGACAAACTTCTCGCGTTTTTTTGAACCTCTCGGAAACACATGGTATGAAAAAAAAAAAAAAATTGACTGTTTATTCGTATACTGAATCTCGTATACCACGTGTTCGTGGGACTCTTCCGCGAACGTTAAAAAAAAATTTCACGCCTAAGGACAGCGAAGACTTTGATAAAGTTTGATGAAAGGACAAAAATCCAAAAAGGAAAAAAAATGAGAAAAAAAATTGTTTTTTTGTATTTGGGAGAAAACGAGAGAACGTTTGTGAAAAAATCCGTGGAGGATCTTTTGTAGGGTAATGTTTAAGCCTTTGGTATTATAGGACGAGAGGGAGAGACGAGATGAGATGTGGTAAACTCGAAATTTTTTACAATTACGAGTATTCTCACCGGTCAAAAAAAAAAAAAAAACAAACAAATATCCTCAGCGTTATTTATCCAATATCTACGGTAAACATTAATACTGATCTCCAAATCGTAAAAGTTGTACGATTGATTTTTTGTCCCTCGAACTAATAACGGTAGCTTCGTTGCACCAAAAAAATAATATGAAACAAAAGATAAAGAAAAAAAAGACGAATCTTATAGCACAATTTAACGTTTAGAACTTTAAACGAACGGGTAGAGGGAGAAAGGTAAATGAAGCGAAGGAAGTGAACAAAAAAAAAAATAACAAGCAGAGATCTCTCGTGTCGCGCGAACAAATTGAATTTCTTGCTTGCATAGTTTTCTCGGATTATTGAGAGCTAAACTCGAACCAACAAAGTGTACACGTTGACACGTTAATTTAAAGCATTGAACGATATCGAATTTAATATTAATTTTTCCGCTGTGATGATCGAGGTGGGGGCGAGAATGCGCTATTTATAATTGATATCTTGAGTAAAATAAGTCGCGTGTCGCGAGAGTTTGTTCGAAAAATCGAAGGATTATACAAAAATATAAAGTAAACGGAAAGAAACGAGAAAAAAAAAATGAAACAAGAGTTACTACAGGTGTGCGTCGAGAGCGATTCTGACCAGTGTGCGAATGTTCCAATAATTGAGGGTGAGTGAGTTTACGGTATAGTTATAGCGGTAGAATCCTATAAAGAAAAAAAAACACACACACACACACATAAACAGAGAAGCGAAAGGCGTAAAAACAGATATATAAGGTAAACTTAAGCCATCGATGTGTTACTCGTACAAAAGGGATTAAAAAAAATAATAAAAATTGTAAATTTTATACTAAGAGTAAAACATAAAAAAGACAAGCAGAGTTAGTTTATGTAGAGGATTCTAGGGAGTAGAATCGAGCGGAACAAAAAATACGTTCGATTGAGCGAAACGACTTATCTATTTTGTTCCGCAAATTTGCACTCCGCGAGCGTAGAATTTAAATATTAAAGAAAAAAAAAAGATAAAAAACAAAACAAAAGAAAAAAAAACAATTATTTAAACCGCGATCATAGTTGTGTCGTTAGCACGATAAGCCATCACACGATAATACGAGTTTTCCTCGATAATTACAGAGTCCGAGGATTATAATTGAATTTAACGAATTCGAAGAGATGAGGAAAAAAAAAGAGTTTCGAGTGTTAGAAACGAAAGTTAGCGATTCTAGTGGCTAGCTGTTGTAACGTCCAGGAAAAAAAAACGTAAAGTATACCCTTTTTTCTATGAACGAACCTTTTTATACCGACCAAACGAAAAAAAAAATGTATCATCCACAGTTGCATTCCAACAACTCTAATCCCATTTTTGCGTTGTCACAAGTTTAATAACGGGCCAATTTCTCTACCTACTGCCATTCAGCTCTCTTTCGTTTGTACTTAATCATACAACCCTTTTCTTTTTTGTTTTAATTTTTTTTCTTATATCGCAAGAAAAGAAAAATGAAACTGCTCTCTACGCGTTTATTTCTCGAAACCGAGAATTCACACAAGTCTCGTCGTGTCTCACGTCCGCGTTAATGAAATGTTTTTTCAACTAATCTGTGATATAATAGCCGGCAGACCTCAGACGTTTTGATACAGAATTTTCGTTATGCGATACGCGTGTCCGCGACGAGGCGACATAAAAAGAAGAAAAAAAATCACAGAAATTTAACAATTCCGCGAGACTTGCAACTAAAAGATGAATATTTTGTAATCGCGTTATACGGCTTTTCCGGAGCCCCTTTACACACACACACACACACACACACACGCGCGCGTTTTTCTTTTTACTAATTGAAAACAATAAAAATAAAATAGCAGCGTGAGTGATGAAAAACGTATTCGTAACAATGTCGTCATTATTATTAATATTGTTTATGTACCAAAGCTTATTATCATTAAGTAAGTTAAAATGATTAATTTGTATTATTGTATTTGATTATCGTATAAACCTATACAGATAAAACAAAAAAAATATATTATGTATCATATTAAAATGCGATTGATGTTTGGTTTCACGAAAAGAAATTTGATCGAGAAAAACGTCGTCAGAGTATTTTACGACGATGTGGAAGTCGAGAGTCGGCGTTAGGTACGAAATTTACGTATTCCGTGTCAATAGGGGTCACAAACCGATGCCTTGCCAATTTTATTTGCATGCACTTTCAGCGATGCATTAGACTCGATATAACTCGGAAGGTTTTTTTTTTTCTTTTTTATTCTTTGCAATACAAAAACTCCTTCAAGGAAATATAGTGTGTATATATATATAATGTATATTTATAGTATGTATATAGAGAGATGAGATTGTTCCGTGGGGGGGAAACAAGATCACGTAGTGACACAGAACCTTTTTTTTTCTTAAAATACTAAATTAGGGTAATCGGTCGAATTTGCACGATTTGTGGGTTCAACATACGAAAAAAAAAACATAATGGCGAACGAATCGTGCACTCGCACACGCGATAGGCTCTGGACGCCAAGAAAGGATGGAACCGAAAAAAAAAAAAAATTAATCGAATCGCTTCTCATCCTTCGCAACGAATTAAAATTCAGGCAAAACAGAACGCAGTATTTTAGGTCATTTTTTTTTTTTTTTTTTTTTTTTTCATTCTTTCATTTATCTTTTAATGAACTTCATTTTTGTTTATTGTACATGTAAACATAATTTACGTAGGAAAAACAAAATAGAGGACGTGACAGACGAAACGAAAAAAAAAAGCAAAAAACAAAAAAACAAAACGAACATTTTCGATATGAAATAGGAGACGGAGAAGTAAAATAACGAAAAAGACGATCGAGAACGATGATCAAGCTGATTGTTAAAATTAGTTCTTGACACACTTTGTTTTTGTACGAGATTGGCGCTCACAGTTTGCAATGTTCTTAGCGCGAGCTCGGAAAAAGGGCTGCGTTCATTTTTTTTTCATCATTTTTTCTTCGCGAAAACAATTTTTTTGTCGATTTTCTTTTTTTCAATAATTATTAAATATACATCATCTCGGCCATGTGCGACATCTTCTTTGGAATATGAACGAATTCTTCGAAGTAACTCGCTAGTTCGTCGATCGTAACGTCGCACGATGGTTGCGATATTCTCGCTTGTACGGAGCAAGTGTTGGAACTCGTAGATTGACCGCCGACGGTTGTTTGAGAATCCGTTTGAGCGGCGTTTCCTCCTCCCGGACCGGGACCCCTTTTCAAACTTGGCATCGTGTTGCTTCGTACGCGCTGAAAGCTACTGCACTCGTAGCTTTCCGTTTCCGCGGGTAAACTCGCGTCGTCCTTTACCTTTCTCGACTCTTTATTACTAAGATTGAGACTCTTGAAGTGTTTCGTTACCGATCCTTGACCAAAGGTTCTCGTATTAGCGCTCGAAATACTGATTTTGCATGCTTCCTTGAGCAATGTACTCGCCAGCGTATCGCTCAAAGATCTCGAGACATTTGCAGCGTCGTTTAACTTCAGTACGGCATCTCTTATTATAGAATTTTTCTTGGGATGATCCAATATCTTGTCGCTCTTGGATGGCTTGAAATTCGTTGTGCTTCTTACGCCTCTGGGACTCACGAAATTCGGCGTCGGCCTGTTGGGCATTGATCTTCTGCGAAACAGGTAACTAGTGTCAGGCTGCGCTATTCTGCCGTTCGAACGAAACGGATTTGACGTCTTCTCGATAGGTGCGGCGCTGAAAGATACAAAAATAAAAAGGTATTAATCACAATGACAAAAGTAATTAAGCTAAATAAAATTGACAAAAAATTGTACCGGTTGAAAATGCGTCTAATAATAATCATATTGATATTTATATCCCGCCATCCAAACAAACTTGTTATCGTTATTGTGAATGTTTATAAAAAAAATATAAATTTCAAATTTATCAGGTCTATCGGTAAATTATAATTCAAATTTGAAATAAAATATATGTAATGGAAACAAAAATTGTGCAATGTTGAGAAAAAAAAAATTCTGTTTAAAATAAAACAAAAATAATTTGTTTTTCAAAAAAAATTGAAAATAGCTTGAATATCGATAATTTCGAGTTACAGTCGACGAGTCGATAGCGCAACGGGGGCCTAAAAATTTGGGCGAATTGAGGTTGCAGCGAAGGCGACGGTTGCGCAATGTTTACGAGCAAAAAATTTTTTAAAATTAAAATAGAATAAAAATAGTTTTGTTCGATAAAAGGTTTTACATAGCTACGAAAGAAATAATTTTTAGTTATCGTCGAAGGAACGATAGGGCGAAGGAAGGCCTTAAAAAATGCAAATAATGAGTCACTGTCATAAGATACAAGGTCGCCAAGTACAAATATATAATGTAAACTGACTTTCGCCCGATTGCGCAATGCAATTTGCCTCTGAGAATACGTAGTCAAAGAATTTGGGCCATTGACGTCTACTTTAAAAGTGGACGGGCCAAGTGACCTTGCCAGGAAATCGCCGTGAGTCTCGCGCGTTCGAGCGATAACGCAGCGTTGTTTTGATTTCTTTTTTGTCAAACGTATTTTCGAAGGTTCAAACATTACAAGACAGAAAAAAGAAGCGCCTCGCAAGGGGACAACAATTTACGGGTGTTGTTTGAGGTTTCGTATAACGAAGGAACAGCACTCACCGTGGACAGCTTGACGAGATTCGATCAATCTCGAGTTTCTCCAAACTAGC
This sequence comes from Buathra laborator, assembly GCA_934046635.1. Classification (NCBI taxonomy): domain Eukaryota; kingdom Metazoa; phylum Arthropoda; class Insecta; order Hymenoptera; family Ichneumonidae; genus Buathra; species Buathra laborator. The sequence continues at coordinate 828,337 of OW203898.1, forward strand.
CGGCAGCACTTCTTCGTCGGCCATGCTCGGATTTTCCAGCGTGACATTAACGCTCAACTCATTACGGTACATCGCATCCTGACGTAGACACGCTCAGCTCATAGCCTCTTCGTGTTAGTTGTGTTGTCAAAAAAAAAGCGGTAAATCACGATGACAGGACCAGACAGAAGTTTCGAGAAGACGGTTACGAGCTTTGCCAGAGATAGGTTAGGACGTTTTTTAGTCTCGAGCGACCATGAAGAAAGGCGCAAAAGCGCATCCGAGTCCACTACCCGTTGAGGTTTTTCTGTCTCTCGATTATTTTGAGCTCTCACTGTTTTCACATCAAAACACTGTTTTAAACACGCAATACAACAGCACGAACGAATAATTCGAATAAATATAACTTGTCCTGTTCGATATTCGTGAGAATAGTATAACGAAATTACACGAATAAATCTCACGCGCGAGAAAAGAGTACACGAGATGATTGATCGATCGTTCTACGATACGTAAATAAACAGAGAACTGCGCGCAACTACTGCCATTTTAACTTTGTGTGTTGTGCGCGATGCGAGATATATATTTTAACGCGGAAGTCGCGTAAATGTATGTGCGCGCGCAGTGCTGTCCGCCATGATGGGTGTTTGCGATTTAAACGCAAAAAAACAGTTCGTACGAAACGAGTCTGTCAGTAATCAGTTTAACTATTTCCAGTGAATTCAGTGACCTTTCGATGAAACTTTCACGACAATCCAACGGTAGGAAAACCAATTTCGTACACCATGAACTATAATAACATCGTTTCGATAAACTGTTGCATTTTTATGGATAATAATAATAACCTACTAAATTCTCACCTCGAGGCTCTTTTATGCATTGTTCTTCACTTTTCTCATTGTTATTGCCTTGTTTCGTGTTGACAAAAGAACGAGTTTAATCTGTTTCGAGTTGACAAAAGAACGAGTTTAATCTACTGTACAAATCCTCCGATAATCTGCAAAACATTGTATATTCGAGACATTCTGTAAAATCTACATCAATCACTTTTATGCTCAACGAACTTATTCCGTGTAGTCTGTAACCCTTATTTGGCGGCCAGTTGCGATTGATTCCCGCGTTAAAATGTCTTCACGTGTTCAACATAATAATTTCATTCTGGGCCCTGATAGTGGCCGATATGAAAATTTCGTGCATTTCGATTGTAGGAGTAAATTTTTCTAAAAACTCAATAATTGTCTCGAAAGAAAATAACCTTTTTGCTAATAATTGTTAAAGGATTAAAACTGTTTATCCGCCATACGCCATTCTATATAAATTATGTACATTATATACGACTACGTTGAATTTTCGGTATGACCGATTGCCCAAGCTAATCGACGAGACAAGCGGCTCCGCCCTCACGTTGCGAATTATATTTACGAGTATCTAAAATTGCGGAAAGCACACGAACACGGCTAGAAACAAGCGCAGCGAAAGCGAAGCCAGCTGCTGGAACTTCGGCTGCCCGGCATGCAAGCATCCCTGAGTTTACACCTTCCTGTCTTTCAGCGCTTTTAGGAATTTCCGCTTAGATTTCAATTGCGAAACCACATGGACGATACGGCACTTGATTTTCCTTATTCTCGTAATTCATTGACGTTTCTATTTTTATTACGAAAAAATGTATATACACGTTTAAAAAAAAATGTATGGGGGTTAAATTGAGCGGAAAAATGCTTGATATTATTTTCGTGTTGACCCATCGGGATTATTAATCGAAGTTGAGGATCTGGGCGAAAGCTGTACAGGCCGAGAGCGGATATCTACGCCTCGGCAACGGCTCGACGACGATAAATTCATGAGCGGTGCATAATTCGCGTGGGTGGAATTATGAAGAGCAGGGGACACATAGGCTCGACAGCGTCACAGATTTTGGCAAGGAAATCTGGCAAACCCCGGTGAATCTAGTCGTCGTAACTGCGGCAGTTGTAACTTCTGTACGCGGGTATACTTAAAACACGACAGACGCGAAGACCGTGGATGATACTCGGTGGATATTGCCCGCGAACGAGGGACATAGAGCCTCGTGCTCGGGGAAAGCTTTCGAAGTGAGGATAGGTAGAAGTAACGCTTCCGGAGAAAAGGTCACGAAACGTTGATAATCTCCTCCCACGGATATGTAACTATTTAGAGGTGAATATGGGCTCTTGTATTTTTGTAAATTGTTCATTCCATGTATTCAGGAAATTGTATTTTTGATAGTTTTGCCTGTACGATCGTTAAATACTTCCGGTATCGACGACTTGCATGCCGAGAGCGAAATTTGTAATCTTTTCATTCCAACGATTATAAATCTTTTTAATTATTTTATTTTTTTATGTTTTTAACTACTTGTAAACATATTTTTGAAACGTTTTCCTCTTCCGACTATCTAACATAACTAAATTCGAATACGGATAAATTTTTTCGTAGCTCCATAAAACGGTATACATTCCGTTTCTTGGACATTTGCGACCCATAATCCGTTACACTTACGAACGTACAGTACAAAATCGTATACGTCACGTTTCGCATTTTAACGACCCTTTGCATCAACTCTATTCCCATCCAAAATCCTTTTTTCTTTCGATCGAACGTCGTAAATCTGCGAATCTATTGCACTTGTGCGCGCATCGCTAACGAGGCATCTGTTAGCTACTCAAAGTGATTTCTTCTCCGGTTTCGAAATTCTGCGAAACAAATGGCAAACTATCGCATCAAAGTAATTCTTGCTCTACGGATAGCTTTCCGTAGTCGTTTTACGAGCGATCAAATCTGAAGTTACACGGGACGGAAGAATATTCTTTCCCCATTGCTGGCCAAATTCCCAGTCTATTCGAACAATGTTGCGAATCTCGTCACACGGTAGATCTGCGTTAACCCACGCTAATTTTAAGTTGAATAGCGTAACGCCTGAGAGACAGCTCTTCTGCTCCACTGTTTCGCATCGCTTGACTCATACCTCACTGCCTTGACGTATATTATCTCTTACCGTGGAGCCTTAGGCTTCTCCGGCTCTCGGCTATGTTGCTTGAGGACACGAACGCGTGCGGTCACTTTTCGCCGAGACGACGACGCCCCGGTGATTTATCGCGACGTACTTACTAATTCGCTTTCTCGCCCGCGGGGGTTCCACGCCACGTTTGCTCTCACGCGTTTAAAACTAAAGATATATTCATCCCAACGTAACCAGTGTAACGGCACTCTCGTTACATCGACAAATGATATTTCATAAAATTATTTTTTATTTCACTTTTCTTTTTGTTTTTTCACATCGATCCAAAGAAATTTTACAAGCAATGATCAAGCAAATTGAGTCTATCATTATCGCGTAATAATTATTCTCTTTATAATTATTACGAAAACATTTTTTTTTAATTTTCATTATTATTATTTTTTTCTATAATAATATATTTAATTGTGTCGAAAGAAGAAGGATAAGAGAAAAAATATTTATCACATCGAATTTCGAAGATCTTTCGATGCGCGCGATACCATATATTTGTACAATCGTCGATGCGCGGTACAGTCGCACCCACGAGGCTCTCTCGATGTTTTTCTCTCTTCACTCCTGGCTTCTCTCATCGTGGCTCGTGTTTCCTCTTCCAGAGTTAAATTTAAACCGAAGTTACGATCGTGCTTAGTTATGGGGTTGTTAAAACTCTCTCTTCCCCTCCGTTCCTCTCTCGAATCCCGGCCCGGCCTGTTCGCCGGGATCCTTCATGCTTCCGCTTCGATTCAAACGGCAAACTTTTCGATCGGTTATAAGAAGAGCGAAAAAAAAAAAGTTTTAATTCGTTCGAGAAAAGTATACGCGATATTCTTGTTAAGAATTTCTCGCGATATCGCCACAGTGAAATTCCTTCGTTCGTTTCAACACCCTCGAAATTTATACGCATTAATCGCTCTAGTAATCCGAGCTTTGAAGCAGTGAAGCTTTCGCCGCGATACTCGCATCGTCAAGTTTATAGATATAGTACGAGAGAGTGGAGAAAAGCTTTCTCGACACCCCCATCCACCCCTTTCCCGCGACTTTCGTGTGTTTCGCCTGTTTACAATTTTTGCTACTCGCGCACGAGTGACGGAGAGTCGGAGTGAACCCGTCGGACAGACATTCAAAGGGATCTCCGGAGGCTTGATTTAAGAGGGCCCGACAACGAGACGCGCGAGAGGCACGCGTCTACATTATTCTCGCGCTGATGCCGATGCTCTGCGCTATAAGGAAGAAAAAAAGAAAAAAAAAAATGAAACTCACGAAAAGCTTTACGGAAACATGGTACGCGATGCGAGGGCGTCTCGCGACGTAGCTGGATATAATATGCCGCTCCGCGCTTTTACTTGTACGCCACCTCGCCGACCAATACGACGAGTGCCGAGAGAGAAGCTCCGTCGTACCAAAATATCTCGAAGTCGGGAATAGGCCGTTAATCCTTGGGCGATAGGTTCTCTCGCCCTCGCAACTCCACGCTTTTCTCCGTTAGCTTGAGCATTAAAGTACGAAAAAAAGAAAAAATTTGTTGAACCGATTGGCGCGAATGCGCGAGGACATCCGGTAGTTTAAGCGTATATACCATAACCACAGTGATCCCATATAGTTTAAAGAAAATTTTATTTGGACCGTCAGCTATCAGTTTTTTTTTTTTTCCAAATTCTGATATTCATTCTAATTTGGTTATCGGCAAATGTTTATTTTATTAATTTTTTTTTTTCTTTTTTTTTTAACGTCCGGCCGATATAATAGAAAGGGTTAAAGATTGGGTTGCGGTTGCTGTGACTTCGATGCCAGTGCGAGAGGATCGGCCTGTTCCCCTTTGCTGGCGAACTCTATCACAGCGGCAGCAAAGCGGAAAAAGACAAACCCTCGTCCAACACTCGATCCAAATCTTGTCTCTTCGTTTTTTCCCTCCAATGATCATGGTAACGGCATTTCTTTTCTGAAACGTTCAAAACAATATATACATTTTTTTTTTCGTCGAATTTAAGTTTTATCACGTCGCGGGAGCTCGCGGAAGTTTATAGTTTGTAGACGCTGTTCAAACGTCTAAATTTAATCTCTAAACAGACTTTTGCGATACGCAGTCAGTAGACTCATAGCTATACGTATTTCTGCGATCTTTTCTTCGTGATTTTACGAACTCGCGCCGCTACCGAAGAATCGCATCCGTCGTCTTCGCGTCGTCACTGAGACGAAAACAAAGTGGAAAGTGGACTGATGAGACTCGCGAGTCTATGGTGCCGAGAGATATATCTCGACAAAGAGACGCTTATCCCTGTCCATCATTCATTCAGACGCGACTATTTTTTTTCTATCGGGAAAATAAATAAATAAGTAGTAACAGAGCTCACCTACGTTTGCATGCGTTTTTGTTTGTCCCAATATAAAATTTGATAGCAAAATTGATGTAAGCAAAAATACGTCATTGTTATGCATTCATCGTTATATCAAATTTAAACGCGATATGTAATAAGTTAGATATTTATTTGCACATTACTTTCTCATTGCTTTGCACATTGGTATAAAATTTATTTTATCAGAAATCGCAACTTTTTGATGCGCTGATAGAAGCTTTGACAATTAAGAAAAATAATGAGAAAAATAATAAGAAAAACTTTAGGCAATTCGTCAAAAAAAGACTGACCGAGATTCGTCGAATCCAAGATTTTGATACCGATTTTTCATAAATTTCCATAAGAAATCCACATCTTTCATAAGTGGAACATTTATTTGGAAACATTTTAATCGCGTAGTACGAAAATCGAAAAAAAAAATTAAAAATGTTTTGCCGAAAATCCAACTTCACCTATGAGAAAAAAAAATTGCGGGAAAGTTTAACAATCGATAATATCAAACATATCTGAAACGTTGTTTGAATATTTAATTAAACTTGATATTTCGTAACGTACACTTAAACTTCATATTCACTGTTAAAAAAAGTGAATCTAATGTGTTGCACTCGTAGTTTTAAATGCATAATAAACTGTAACTGTAACTTTTACAAATTATTGTACTTTTATAGAGACATTAAAAAACGTCTAAAAAAAGTAGAAAAAAAAAGAAAGAAATTAAAGTAGATTAATGGATATACAAAACTTTTATAGTAAATTTGAAAGGGGAATTATTGAAAGTAAAGTATCTCCACGGTTTTTAATTTAGCGTTTAATATAGCGTCCATTATTTTTCCAGCAAATTTTTTTTAGCGTATTTACGTATTTATTCGAATAGACATTTAAAAAAAAAACCGTAGTTTACAACCCCATATATTCCATGTACTGTGTATCTATGTATTTTCTTATATGTACTACATATGAATATGGCTAACGTCCAGCGAGAGAGTGGTTTGCTATATTTAAAGTTCCCCTTATATAACTTACAGTCGTGTAAGTTTCTCCTCTCTTTCTCACCTTCCGTCTTTCTCGACTGCGATATGTTTATGTGGAAATTCGTGAAAGCTGTACGTTTCGTCGCATAAATGAGCAGAGAGAACCAACTGCTCTCTATTTCTATATTCCGCACAAATAACATGTACGTGCGTAATGACGAAAAGTTAATACACGATACACGCCAAAACATCGTACGAAAGACAGACTCTACATAAGTGGGCGTTAATAATCCAGTAATAAGGTGGTATACAAGCAAATTTAAGCCTTTGCAATACCTTCGGAGTTTTCTTGAAACAGTGTAAGACGCACGCGAGAGACAGTCTAATGAGATTTTCCACGAATCGCGTCGTATTCTTCCCGTATAACCGGATGTTACATCTGAAAGATTCTCATCCTGCAGCTGCGTTCCAACTTTTATTGCTTTTTCCCATCTCTTCGCTATGTCTTATTCATCCATTTTAATCATTTTTTCGAGTCATATCTTGTCATATCTTATAGTTTTCAATAATTTAATTTAGACTTTCATTTTTCAACATTTTTTATCGTAAAACCCGATGTCTTTTCGGCAGTGCGATTCTCTTGTCAATTCTAATTATTCATCAATATTATTACATCGCTTCGCAACATTTTCTTCGTTCTTTTCAGTAGTTATCTTTCATTTATTATTATATTTTATAGCATTGAATAATAATCTTCGATGCATCTTAATTTTTTTCTCACTCGTTAATTTCGATTCGATTGGCTATCGAGAGATTAAACAATTTTGTTTTTTTTCTTTGCCGTTCGTGATCTGGATATCTTCGATTATCGCCGAACGAGAAGATAAGCGCATAGGCGGCAGGCGATCGTTTGGTTGTTTATTCACCCCTTCCAGTTGCTCGCTTCTTCATTCTATTCTTCTTTTGACTTTTCGTTTGTTTGGATTGGCGTTGGCTGAGAGTCGGCGAAGCTGAGCGAATTCCGTGGCTCCACAATTCTCAACTGTAACACAACCCCGGCGATTATCCCTTCTTCTTCTTCTTCCTCGTGTTTATTGCGCTTCCTGTGAATCCTCGACGTTCACAAGAGGGGCCACCGTAGTTGCTTTAGCTTCTTCTTCTTCTTCTTCTTCTTATTATTTTTCCTCGTTCCCTTTAGCTCGACTGCATTAGTTACTACACTGACTGAGTGTTAACGGAGATTCTCCGCTCGCGCCTCTCGACCAACGATTATCCGCTTTGCTTCGCTCGCGTTGTTTCAACTTCTCATCGCTTCTCTTATTCTCGAGCTTTCCAGCGGCACGCGTTACGCAGTTAATTCTTCGTGTCTAATCGTTAATCTTCTCGTTCAAAGAGGGGGAGAGCAAAAATTGAAGCGGCGAAACACTTCTGTCACACTGCTCGCATACGCGAGAAATTATCGCGGTGTTTCATCGGCAGAATAAAAAAACAATTTATATCATTAAATGCAATGCGATTTAACTACAAAGCAATTTAATTATTTATATATTTAATTAGAATTCATGCGCATCAGTTATCATTGGCGCAACTTAAAATTATCGTTAATACGTCTATCAACAATGTTGAGACACTCCTGCGTCGTTTTTTCATACCCGAAAGTTCTTCTTTGTAAAATCGGCAATTCTTCAAATCCGCTGGACGAAACGAATCGCAGAAACTTTTGTCTCGATAATAAAAATTTATTTTACATCTCAATTTACGTGAATAATGTTGTTTTACTTTGTAATTGTCGAAAATTTTGTTAAAAGTTGAAAATCCGTGAAAGTACGAGGGCGGACGCGCTTCGAAGCGAACTGACTCCTCCGGTTTCATTCAAGAAGGCGTCGGCGGACGTCGAGACGCTCAAAGTCCTCCGCGCACGCGCCTCCGTTTTTCTCTTCAGTTACCCTCGGCGCGTTCTCTCGGCTTCTCTTCATCTCTTCTTCTTCTTCTCCTCTTCGTCGATTTATTTCGATTCATTGAAAATATCCCTCTCTTGCTGACGACGGCGCCGTTAGAGGCACCCCGATTATATTAATAGGACGCTCGACCGCTTTCTCGTTTCCGGATTTCATAAAAAAAAAAAAGAAAAAGAAGAAACAAAAAGAAGAAATAGGTTGAGCCGTTCCAACTCATCCGGCGTATATAGCGGAGCGAATTATTTCTCAATCGATATCTTAGGTCAATAATGGTGCGTTTGCTTAAGCCGTATAAATTTATACACTTTTTTATCCATAACATAACGTAAAAACGTTTGTGACTCTCTTATCCTGCCACACCGAGATTTCTCTCTCTTTTAGCGTTTGGCATTTTTCCAAATTCACTTGTGAGCTTTCAATATAAATATTATCCTGCGATCGGCGGATCACAGAGCTCGAAAATTGAATTTAATAGTTTTATTTATTCTATTAATCACGCCATCGAGATCCATTTTCAAAGCTCTTAATCCTTTGACGAACGCGCTACGCGCTTCATGGAAAATATTATCTCGAAGCTTTCGACAATTTTCCGTTTAAATAGCTTTCTGTGTGTATAAATCGTATTTGGGGCTTCTTGACTTTGCGAAAGTATTCAGTGGCGCGATCCTCGAGTCTGCGTTGATTTTTCTGGACGGGTGAAACGTTCCGCAATTTCGAAATAATACCGAGATATCGGGAGAGATCGAGCCTTAGACGAGAGGTGATAGGAGAGAGACCGCGGAGGCGGATTCTATTTTCGTTACCGCTACGCTCCAAAATTAAACGGGGCGAGACGCACGTAGCTATCCGCCTCCACTTTGAGGGACGCCCTATGGCTATCTACTCGTTGCTAATATTTTTTTTTATTAATTTTAATTTTTTTTTGCAACCGGTGCTTTTTATTTCCTATATTTCATGATTCGCGTTATATTTAGAAATATCATGGCAATTTTTGAAACCCGTATAATTTTTAAGTTTTTATACAAAATATCTTACAACTGATTCCTTAAAATTAAAATATATTTTTACAATGAAATTTAAGTAAATTATTAATATATCGTGCATTAAATTTTCGGAACATTTGTTACACAGTATACATAAAATATTTTGGAAATTTAATTTTTACAGTGTTCTTATTTTTATTATTTTCGATTAGAGTAATCATAAAAAAAAATAAGTGTTGAAAATCGTAGGTAAAACAGCGACGTATCGGTTGTGTACTTACTTCGATGTTTCGAGTCTTCCAAAACAGATGTCGCGAAGTTCGTTCTCTCGGTCGGCTGTACAGAGATCTTTAGTTCGAAAAAGCAACGTCAAAAACCCGACAGGTGCCTCGTGGAAAGCCACCTGTCGAGCGCATGCGCGCTCCCTTCTCAACCCTCGATTCTCTCCACCTCTTAAAAAAAAAAAAAAAAAAAACGAGCCCCCCCTCGATAACTCGCATTCTCGCGAACGCCAGTGCACGGGAGAGCTAAGCACACAGTGTGTAAACCAAAATGGCGAGATCAGTGACAGTCTGTGACATCGATGGTCGCGGTACGTTCCTCGAGTCTCGTGATTCGCGACAGTGATAGATAATCCCACAAACAAAAGACAATCGACACTCGACGGAACTCTTGGCCGTTACAAAGTTTTTATTTTTTTTAATATTATGTGAACAAGTGAAACGGCGTCGCGACGTGTTCTCGGCATAAAGGGTGAGCAATATCTTTTTATTTATTTTTAACGAGTTCGATCGAACGCTGATTGATGAATTGAACACGAGTGACGTGATGTATTAAAAAGAAATTCGTTTTATTCGTTCTCAATAAAGTACACACGCGGAAGAGAATATGTGCGCGAAATTCTTAAAAAAAAAAAAAAAAGACGAAACCTACTGGTTCTACGAGATTTTACCCTCGATAAACGCGCTCGTCCGTAGTTTGACGTTATAGACGTCATACATATCGAGCCACCGTATGCGAACCGTACATATAATCAAGCAGCTGATAGCACACTTTATTCACACACGAATGGCATATCCATGTTTCCTCTGCTTGCACATCTTCGAAGTCGAAGAGAAAAGAATTTTATCGTGAAAGCTATCCACCCGAGCGTGTATCCCTCGTCGAGCCTCGAGAGAGAATTTATGAATGGAATTTCTCGCGATGAGTCCCTTTCATTCGAGAGTGAAACTGTAAACAATTTTTCTCCTCTCGCCTGCCGCGGAATCGATAAACTTGAATCTAATATACAAATTAATGCGTAGATATGAATTCATTCATTAAAAAAAAAAAAAAAAAAAGCAGTCGTGTTCGTCGATTAATTTGATGGGGATTACGAAGACTCTGGACACGTGTTAGAATATTTTTTTTATCGAATCATCGTTTTTATCCAATTGCTCAATCAGATTATATTAAATTTCGTTCCGATTAGAAGAAAAATATGAAGGATTGGATACGGATGAGGTTCTGGTCAACGATAATAGAATTCCCGCGATAAGGAGAGCACGCTTCGTCCGTGTCGTGACCTGGATTTTAGTCCCCATAGCGATTGCACATACAGCGGCTATAGTGAATCGCGCTCACCCGTTGTACGATGCACTCGCAATAAGTGTTACACGAACACCGTTTGCGAAGTATAGCGACGATTGTTACGAAAGGGTTTTCTCGTAAAATAAAGTTATGGATATCGTAAAATAGCCACTGGACAACTCATACATTTCTCATCGGATATTTGTTTCTCTGACTCTTCAATTTTTTTTTTTTTTGACGCTGTAGAAACGTTAATCTATCAAAATGCTTTCCATTCCTATGAAATTCCTTTCTCGTGTGATTAACGAAAGAGAAATTTCTTTAATTATCGCTTTCGTTAACGAGGCCGCAGCGTTGGTTCTTCAGTGAGCGTCAAAGGGTTAACGAAAATGGAATAACAATGGGAAGAGACTGAGAGTTCGAGCGTTCGTTACAAACTGCAGCCAGCCGCTGGTGTTTCGTGGGAATATCGAGACAGACATGCTAAACGAGACGGAGTGAGAGTAGGAAAAAAAAAAAAAGAAAAAATCCGGTTACGCGGAAATGCAAAAGAAAAGATGTAGGAGAAAGGGTTGGAAAAAAAAGAAAGAGAGAGGCCGCGTAGAGTCGAACTAATCGTGGGTTGTAAAAGCTGTCTCGTGGAACAGCTGGTGTTTACATGTGCGGTGGGCGGTAACGTAATGCAATAGCGACAATTCAGTTTCTACGTATTCGCGTATTACTTACAGTCATATTATATCGCGTATCTTATTATATTGTATATCGAACGACGGAACATGGTAACGCGATGACTACGATAATTTTTATTAAAAAAGTCTCATAACAGTAGCTAAATATAGTTTCCAATTTGAAAAAATGCAGTATTATCGATGTGTTTTTTAAAAGATAATTCTCGAGATAATTAGTAGGTGAATGACCTATTTTTTGAATTCTTAGTTCCAAACCGACCACATAATTGAATTATAATAAATTATACATTTATTTAAAAAAATAATAAAAATTAAAAAGTGCGCGTAACAATTTTCCACAAATAGCATGCAATTTTTTAAATAATTAATCAATCCGTTTAAAAAAAATAGAGTACGTTTGTCAAGGCATCAAAAATACGCCAAACGGCTTAGATGTTCATTTTCAGAGGTCAGAAACCGTTAACCTCAGATTTATTCGTGTTTCTTACTGACGTGTCCCGAATTTCTAAAAAATGTTGGTACAGTTATAGTTATAGGGTCGAACGTGTTTTTCCATAACGATGAGCCAACGACTCGTTCGCGGGTTATGCGTTCTCTTTATTCTCGTCTTTCTCCGATTAACAGTTAATCGGGTTGCGTGCGTGTATGTTACTTTATGTAGTTATTCCAACTGGAGGCACGTGACGAGGCGGAGGTTCGAGAGAGTCTGCAGGGCGCCAGACTCGTAATCGCAATCCCACGAGGCTATTAGCGGCTACACACTTGCCTGCTGGCGGAGTGGTCGCGTTCTCGTCATTAACTCGCTCCCTCTATCGCCTTACATTACATTCTATATGAAAACAAATCTCGGCGCGTGCCACGCACTCTAGGCTTCTCGTTGAATATCGCATATCCTTGATAACGACTTGCATTATTCCTTCCTTAAAAAAGACATTGCGGTGATATATCGATATATCGAAATCGTGCAGCCAGTTTTCGTAATCAATCAGAATCGTGCGTTACAGTCTGAAGTGCGCGTTGGAAATTCATATAGTGCAATGGCGGGATAAGTGGCGGCCTTATTACGGTTAACAGCTGATCGATGTTGTGTCATAATGATATAAAGAGGTTAGGATTCGAAGGGAATGGCAAAATCGTTCGAGAAGACAGCAAAGAAGTACATACAGTAGCTGACTTCGGTGGATCTCGTAGATAATTCGATCATCAATTATTAAAATACAGATGCCGTCAATAAAATTTAGTTCTGCATAGTGCGCGAAGCAGCTGATTTTATCGGTTCAATAAAATTATTTTGTTGAATGGCTACATTATCGATGGACTCTTATTACAATGTAGAGTGTAACAAAGCAGCCAACTTTAGGGGCTCGACAGAATGTTTGAGTACAAAAAAATAGGCACTCCATATACACGATTTCAATCGATCGAAGGAAAAAAATAGCTTGCATAGTAAAATAGGTGCGCTGTTGACAGACTTTCACTGCTATGAAGAGTATAGAGAGCAGTCTGTGTCATTGGCTCGATAGACATTTTTTGGACAATAAAATAGGTACACTGTCATTAGGATGTTAATTGTGCGGAGAGTGTAAAATGTGGCTGATTTCAATGAATCGAAGACAAAAAATTCTTTGCATGGAAAATAGGTACGCTGTCGATAGATTTCCTCTGTCCTACGTAGAGTGTAAAAAAGAGCGAATTCCAGTGACAGTGAAATTCTTTGAAGAATAAATTCGGCACTGTTTTTAACAATCTACATAGGGCAGAACGTCTGTCACGGCATGCCTAGTTTACCAGAAGAAGAAGAAGAAGAAGAAGAAGAAGAAGTTCTTCGTTTGATGAAAGAAGTATAGTAGTAAGAGATCGTGAGTTCTAAGTAATCTCCAGAATAACTAGATTTGGTGTGGACAGTATAATTGTTTCGTATTATAAATTAGGTACACTGTTCACTAGGTACAGTAACTAACTACTTAACTTAACTAGGTACAGTACATGGATTCTACAAAAAGTCTGAAGAAGAGATGATTTTAGTGAACTGGAAGGAAAGCATATCATGAAGTAGCAATGCAATCGCATTTTAAGGGAATGGTTTCAAAAGCCTTTCGTTTGATGAAATATTGATGCACTGCTGGCAAGACATTTTAATTTGTGTCAACGTTAAAATGCAAAAATACGCTTAAAGGGCGCGAGCGAAGCGAGTGCGTTGGTGCTAGTCTTATGTAAAATACGGTCCTGTGGCGCAACGGATAACGCGTCTGACTACGGATCAGAAGATTCCAGGTTCGAATCCTGGCAGGATCGGCAATTATTTTTTTTCATCAAGTCATTTTAATACATTAATCATCATCAATATCATAATTTTTTTTCATCAATATTCTTGCTGAAGCAATCGTAAAAAAAAAATTCTGTATCGATGAATCTTGAAGTAACTTAAAAAAATCCTCCGCAGCATGACAGAGTCAAATTTGAAATGCATTATACCGCATGATTGTTCAATTTTTTTTATCATCCATAGATTTTTTTTGTTATCAACAGCGTAAAAATGCATGCATATTCAATAAAAAAAAATCGACAGCTTAATGTCTTTATTGACCCAATGATGACTCCTCGCAAGCTGCGATCTGATTTAATGACTTTCTTTGAAGCTCTTCGCGATCGTAACGCGATACGCCCGGGCGATATGCTGTGCTGCTGATGAGCGAACGAGTTAGAAAGTACTTCCGGTCAATGCACCGACACGGCGCTCTCGTCTTGTAGTATGTATATATATATATCTGATGCGTTTATGTACGACCACGAAATTCTTTTCTGTCGTTCGTCTATCAAGAGCTGCATATCGGAACGACTTTTTCGTTACGGTCGTTACAACTTCATCGTACAAAGTTTAATTCTCGTATTTAACGCGTACGTATATAATTGCATATATACACACGCGTTAACAAATATATATATATACACATGGAAATTCCACGCCGCTGTTCCACTTAGTTTCGATGTGGGACACACGAATTTCCGGAGGACGGAAGTTGTGATGAGCAATTCAATTCTCTTCTTCACCTCGTGTCTGGTCTCTCGTTATACCGGTCTCATCAACTCTGCTGTTGTGCCATGCGATGGAACCGTGTAGAATTCATTGAAAAATAAAAGACGCATTGTCAAGACTATTTTGAGGATCGTATACGCCCGTCGGAGGTGTGTAAAGTTGCTTCGTGAACATCGTGCCGTAGACTTCGAACACTCGTTTACTATTCTTAGTGCGAACGAGGCGAGAGAAGTTCTCGTCAGCCGGTGGCGAAAGCCGCTGAGAGAAACTTCAGTGAAATACTGTGGGTAGTAGTACCTCGCCTAACCGTAGTTTTTTTCTTCATTTTTTCAGTGTATATAATACGTATGTATAGATGTATAATGTAGAAGAGAACGGCGAAACCGACTAGCGTCTTCGCAATGGAATCCTTTGGAGCATAAAGCGAAAGTAAAACGTGTACTTTAGGTATAAATACGCCTCGAACTCGAATCCTTTGAGAATATATGCCGGGGGGTCAGGAACTATTCGACTTTTACCTTTTTTTTTATATACTCAACGCTATAACTCAGACATTCAATCTCTCCGGTGGCATTATCTTCGTAACGTTTTGAATAATTGTAATTTGCTAAGTGGATGTCGATGTGGACACTGTAACATTTTTTTTATTTTAACCCTAAAATATCACACATGAATCTGATAAATTCGATCTGAAAGAAAATTCTAAAAAAAAATGTATGTATTCAGAAACAACAACGAATTTACTTTACTAAAAAAAGTTCGGTTGTCGAATGATTTGTTACATTTTTTTCTACTAATACGCCAATAACTTTTTAGAGTTGTTATTATGGAAAATCAACATTCTTAGCACCTTTTATTTTTCATTCCATTGAGACATTTTTCAGATTTCTATTCTATTGAGAAGTATTTTAAATTTTCTCTGAATCTCACTTTTGGTTGGGAATATAACGATAGACGGTAATCAAACTAAAGAATATTGATTTTTACAAAGTTTCGCAACAACGAAGACATCGAGTCTCCCGAGACCACGTGTAATGTAAAGCGGTGAAAAAATATGTGTGGTACTTTATGGTTAATAAACTTCGCGCACTGTTTAGTTTAAGTACAACCATAAGTAATTGAGTAAACGCCACAAAGAAAGCACTTACGAGGATTTTCCTAAACGAGACGAAATAAAAAAAAAGTTGTTCTGTCGATGTGGGAAAAAGTTGTCATTGTAAATATTTTCCATCATAGATATATTTGTATATTCCGAGCAAACAACAGGAACAAACACCCAAGATAAACCGTTCAGAGTTTCGAAACTATTTTTTCGAACCGCTGCATCGTGACGAAAAATGTACAAAAATAGGGGTAAAAAAGACTCACGTTTTCAATTTTTTTTTTGTTGTAAAAATATCGAAAAAACTGTTTCGTTCCTTTTTTTGCATCCCATATTTCCATGTATATTCCTCTCTCAGCTGGAATCCGATAGAAGTTTTGGCCCGAAGTCAAGCGCGATATTGGTAATACGCCAAAAGCAATTATTTTGTTTTCATTTTCGGCGCGAAATTCCTCGTAAAGAGCATTCGGCTTAAGTCTCTCGTCCAGCAGTGAAATTTTGCATGAAAAAGGGTTAAACGTTTTGTCGAAATGGGTTTATATTATTTTTAAAATCGGATCGCATTAAATTGCATTATACTGTACTCAATGACATTTTCCTCTCTCCGCGCTACGTCACGCGACACGCTCTATTAGACTCGCTGATGGGGCTCTGCGCAGCTTGTACAATCCCTCCGCAGTGTGACACTCGGTGCTCGGTGCCTCGATTTCTCGAAGCATCCTGTACAATATATAATACACATCAGCCAGTCAGCTATGTCTATAATACACTCTAATATAATCTCCTGTCGTGTAGTATAAACGCACGGAAGAGGAGTGCCCTACGACCGATAGAGCTTCTCTCATCGTTAAAGCTAAATTTGCTTCGCCTAAGGTCACCGTGATGTATCCTATCCTACTACACTTAATATCGCGACCGCGATATTATTAAGCTTCTCGACGTCCTTCACGACTCAACGGAGAAACCAGTGATTTCACAATTACATAAAAAACGAAAAAAGAAAACATTCGATCGTTACTTCTATATAAAACCATCATTACCGCAAAAAAAAAAGCGGAACAATTTAATTTTCGTTACAATTTCTCTGCCCCGAGCATCGAATAAAAACAATTATAATTTGTTTTTTAATTTTCACGTCACTGTTCCGAAACGCTATTTTTTTTTTAAACGACTCTTCATCTCGATCAACCAGGTTGATCGATGTTTTTTTCTTTTAATTTCTCTCATATTGTAGAAACATTACAATACCAAGAGAAAGTAACGATTTGAGTCCTCTGTTTCCTCTGATCTCAGAACTATTAAGGATGCTTTCACACACAATTCGTATTATTGAGTCTCCGATGACTAAAGAATTATTCTAAAAATTCCCGTGACGCCAGTGGAAGATGTAGGCTAACGAGAATACTTAAAGTTTCTGAAAATTACGAGTTTCCTTAAAGTAAAACGAGTGGAAGAATAAAGACGATGATTCGTAACTACGCACTTGGTCTATCGCGGTATCACGCACTCGTAGGGAAGAGGAGCGGCACATGGGGGGTCTGTAGAGCGAAGAATCGGCGGCTGCAAAAGCGGATAGAATCGGCGAGGATTGCGACATCCTCTGTCTATAACGGCCCGAATGGCCGCTTCAACAATGCAGACAACGTACGCTCACTAATACCTTCGAGTGTACCTAACTAACTAACTCTCGGTATACACGGATGAGGGGTATAGTAGTCACGGCCGCGCGTTCTCCAGTGCAGCACGCCGTGACGCAGCGATGCAAAAGTTGTTAGAGCTCTCTAACTACTGCGTCTCGAAACTCGTTATTACAAAAAAAAAAAACAGAAGAACTACGTGTCGCAGTGTCGGGCATCCGGGAATTAAAAAAAAAAAACACAATATCAAACGCGGTATTTTATCCACGTGACCATATTATTAGATCAACGAGGTGGAAGCGACGATACGGTAACGTACCTCTCGAAGTCCTGTAGTCTCGGATGGCAATTAAAGTATAATTGCGAGACTCCGAACTAACGAATAACATAACACTTCCTCGCTTCTGCGGCACACGCCAAAGTACGCGAGGCTCGAGTATAAACAATATTTTTTACGCACTTAGAAAAACGCAGACTTTTAACATTATTTCTTATCGTCGAACGAAATATTATGTCGTTAACCTCAGTAACTTTTACGTTCTTTTCTAAGACTCACCGTGCAATAAATGAAAATGTAAGCATTTTTTTCCAGCGACTAAGAAATTATTTATGAAAAATAAATCATTATTCGGAATAATATTGATTATTATTATTGAGAAATTACTTATTTTTGAAAATTATCGCGGAATGTCGATAAAACGCATTTTATCTGATTACGTAATGTAAAAATTTTCAACGTATAAATGTCTTACTAAGACGTCCGAAAAAAAGTTTTGCCTTTTCCTCTGCACCGCCCTCCCCTTCTCTGACGCGTGAGCTTCTCGGTACTCTATCATTTAAATAAATAGCTTCGAGAACTCGAAACATAAATAATAAGTCTCGTAAATTTAACTCAGTGGCATTGGAAGTTTTTATGCATAAAATGGTACATTAAATTTGATGTACAATAGTGATGAAAAATGATTGTACTTTTCCATTGAAATTACAGTAAATTATTGGAGTTCAAGTATTTCATAGTAAAATTGAAGTAAAGTATTGACTAAAATTTTTAATACACCGGACATCAATTTTTCATCGTAATCGTAGATTAATTTTAATGTATCAATTTATGCATTAAAACTTTCACTACCAGTACATTAAATGTTCAGCAATTTTTTTTTACATTGTCAAATTGTCTATATTTTTCTCGAAACTCTTTCGCATTATTGATTTTTCTTAAAAATTCGCATTTTCCCGTTAATCAGTAGCGCGACACGACACGATCTCCTTGTAATTTTATCGAAAAAACGTAATCTATATACTTTATCGTTCTTTCGAGTGCAGAGTTATTATTTAAGTTTAGCGTGAAAAATCACTTGAAAACCAGAATATCGTAGATAAGTATCAGCGAGCGTAGGAGTTATGCCCTTATGATTTTATTCGTGAGAACAAACCATGTTGACAAAGACACGCATATATATACGCAACATGCGTGTGACAAGTGTGCCGTGGTAAAGCGAATCGAGGAAGAAGCCTCGTCGACGTTGTAATGGTTCTTCTCGCATCAAGAAACCCGATTTACGGGTATATTGCGAAGTGCTCTGTTCACCCGCGAGGTCTCTCTATACACTGAGCGGTGAGCTCAAGTATAAAGAGAGAAAGAAGATTCCCGTGTGTCACCTCTCCAGGACCTTCACCCAGTACCGTTGTAACTCGCCAAGATGTAACAGTACTTCATCCATAAAGTCTGCGATCAAACGTTTGTCTCTTCCTCCCACTCTCTCTGTCGTATATTATTCCATTTGGTATCGGTTCATCGCTATATTCGACTCAAAAACAGCTTAAAACTCCGCGCGTTGCCGATAATCTACCTTGAGTCACTCGAAGCGCGTCTTTTCAGGAGGTCGTTACCGCCACGTGAGTCAACTCTCGCGTGAGCTCTGACGTTATTTTTTCATCTCGGAACGGTTCCTCGTAAGGTAATACATATATGTAAATCCGCCACGAAACTCAAACTTCTTTTAACGCGCCTTTACTCATTAAATAAACAAAACCTCAAACGTTTTTTACTCCTATATGTTGCTATTTTTATATGTTTTTCACCGCTTTTATTGAGTATCTGGGATCCCACAGCGTTACGATAAGATTAATTCGCGTATAAATTTCACCTCTTATCGTTATTAATATTTGTACGCGAATCGAGTAAACGTGAAAGAACATGGAGTTGAAATTCGTAAGACTTGAGTTTTTGTCTACAAGGAAAAAAAAAAAACACGAGTGTCGCAGTTCCCATAATTGCGAGGTGATGCCGAAGCCATATCAAACCAAACGACAAGGATAAGCGATATATATATATATAGAGAGACAATAGTATTAGCCACTGAGAACGTTAAGGTTGCAGTCAATAGAGATAACAACGACAATTATCAACGTCGTTGTATGTTCTACACAGCGCCATATCAATTTCCATGCCGATAATCGGTTGCCTCGTTGACAATCTACGAAAATGAAAAGGATTTTCTGTTTTAATTTATTTTTTATATTTTTTATGCTTTCAGACTGAGCCTACGGATGACGTGATGACGCTGCACTGGTGGATGCACTGGTTCTGGGTTACCGCACAGTTAGCCGGTGAGTCATTGATAAACTCGTATGCGAGTTCTCCATCGTCTATACGATTTAACGACAATTTAATTATAGACAGCCTACTGCCACTGTTTTACTAATACGAAATCGAACGCGATCCGCTAATTGGAGTAATTAAAGTAATTAAACACCGTCCTTGATGCGCGCCCGTCCACTGTGAATTAACAGCCACATTCTCTTTTTTTCCAGTCGTCCTGGCGAACCCGTTACCATCGACTACACAAGATCCGCGTATCCAAGAATTTCCGAGTCGACAAAACTCGACGTTTAACTTTAAGATCGAAACGCCAACGACGATCGATCCTCAAATAATCGAACCTATTACCACCGGTGGACCGTTGGAGGAACCGGAAATTTCGACGAGAATGAGTTTTCGCGTTGCCAAAGCTATTGGTTCGTATGATTCACCGTCCAAGACTAACGTCGCAACGGCGAATAATCCCTTAAACGGTGAAACCAGCAGCCCGAGTACCGTCGAGGAACGCAATAGAAGCGTAAACAGCGCATTGAGGACGCGTACGAGTCCTGGTAATATGATAACTCGCCGCGACGGTGAATCCAACGAAACGATCAATGACGAGATACAGGAATCCCGAAAAAGGGACAGCAGAATAACGTGGGTGCTGACGACGAGCAGACCGGCCCCCGTAAGAAGAAAGACCGAGGAGATAAGCCGCGCGGATATAATAAGAAATTTCAGCAGCGTAAGCATTCAGGAAGAGGAAAAAGATTTGACCGTATTGCCGTTGAGGGTCGAAGGCACGAGATTTAAGCTCGTCGTCAATCGCACGAGAACCATTACCGCCGACGCTGTCGACGGCTTTAGCACGAGAACATTCAACGGATCCGAGGATATCGAGATCGATCAGGAAGTCGCTGAGCCCAGACTCGCCGCGACCGCAGCTTCGATTCTCCAAGGTACCGAAACTTAAATTTAATTTAAATTTTCTTTTATTTTTTTTCAAATTTTTTTTTTTTACTTTTGCTGTGCAATTTTTTAAAAGCGCACTGCTTAATCTTTACGTAATTTCTATTTCGATACAAGATGGAAAAATGGATTAGCAGGTCGCTTCCGCATTGCTTTTGCATCGTTAACTCCATTCTATGCGGAGCGCCCGAAAGTGTGCCGAAACGCTTTAAGAACATTGACCGATTCTGTACACTTTTGGCGTTCCGCACGGTGATGAATTAACATAGCTTTCTTTATAAAGAATTCATAAAGCCGCCCACTTCCTCGCATTATTCATTGCGAGAGATTTCAAACAATGAAGAAACGTCGAGTAAATTTGTTTGTAACTTTTTTTTTTTGTTCTTCTGTTCGATACTTTTTGTGTGAATGAACGGGAAATATTAAGATTTTCTTACAGCGGGTATCAGCGAATCGACGCGTTTGAGTCGCGCGAGGAACACATTCTCGAGCGACTTTCAGAGAGACAGAGAGGAGGATCGATCGTCCGATATCGATGTCAACGATTCTATCGTCGAGGACGAGAGCGGAAACACGGAGATCGAGAGCTCTACGCCGTCGGCCATTGACATCGCAGCTATAACCGGAAGTTGTCTCGCCACTGTCGTTCTACTCAGCACTATGGCGAGTCTCGGTTTCATAATGTACAGGTAAAAAAAAATGACTTTACTTTCTATTATCGATTATACACTTTTGCGTAATTATTCTCATTATTAATTTTCACATTCAAACCATTAATGTTTGATTGCAGGCGAAAGTATCTCAATCCACCGCAGACGCTGAACAGCGACAAGTGCAGCAATCCCGACAGTTCCGGTTACATCGACGACTCTACGATACGTGTAAGTGATTCGGTACGAAATTATGAAAACTACGTCCGCGTTAGTGAGTGGCGTGGGATAGTCTACGCAGTCTAATTATTATTTCGTTTAAACGATGATTATCATTAGCGTATAATCGTTTTGTTTCTCATTCGCAGGACAATTCCGAGGAGATGTACAGCTTGGACAATGACTCGTTCCTAAATTCGCTTGAAGCGATGACAATACAGAATTATTGGACGGACAGTGTGAAGCATACGAAGCTGTGACAATGAGCGCCGCTGCGTCGCGTTTGAAACGTAGACTTACGTACGCGAAAATTTGTTATCGTAGATTGATGGAGAAGTGTGGGAGGAATGGAATCTTCCGCGGATGCTGGACACGACACGGAACAATAAGACTTTTTGGCTATCACGAGTGAAACGTTAGTATTATTGAAGGAAAAAAAACAGAAATAGTGCAATAAATCGATGTACTTAAAATATTATACGATAGATGCGTGCAGACGCAGAGAGCAAAAAAAAAAAAAAAAAGAAACGTCGATGAGCGTTTGCAAAGTATAAGAAGGATTTAGATTTTAAGTACAAAGTAAGAGACTTTTTAGACGTCGTCCTGCAAACGAGTTAGTCGACGTTTTTTTAATCCTAAGTCAAAGATCTATACATATGAAAAAAAAAAAACAAAAAAAAGATAGTCGACGTGGTCGCGTTTAATGTTTTTTTTTTCGTCCCGCTGTTTTTATCTATATTATATATTGTCCGATATTCGCGCGACCGCGATCGATTGTTATTTCCATATACGTGTATTTGCGCGATTCCGAAAAATTCGCGTTGTTCGCTTATTCTCCTAACACGCATTATACCTTATTAAATTATTGACTTCAATCGAATTCAACGCGTGAGAAAGATTTTTGAATAAAAAAAAAACAATGAAAAAAAAAAAAGGACAACCGAAAAAGAACACACGAGTGCCGATAGTTTTTGCTTCAACCGATCCAGCCTAATTAATGTATAGAAAAAAAAAATCGAATGTAGACGAAGAAAAAACAATGTCAGCAAAAGTGTGTGCAACTAATGAAAATATCGGACCAAAAACGTACGTAGACGTAGATCATCGCCTTTTTAACATATCCAGCGTTATAGTCCATATAAAAATAATTGATTATAAAAAATAAAAACATACACACACACACACACATGAATTTTTCGAGATACGGCCGGTGAGAATTCGAGCGCGAGTTACATATTTTCCTGCGAATTGAATTTAATAACTATAAAGTAAAAAAAAAAAATACTTTGAAATCCCGCGAAAGAATCGGCGTCAAAATTCGCGACGCCGATTAATTCCAACCATAGTAACACTAGGATTATTTCAGATTATATTTCTATACGATTACCCAAGTCCTTGAGATATGGTATATGTATTACTATTGAGATAAATAAGAAAAAAAAAAGATGAAATAAAAAAGAAAATAAAAAATATTGTCCATATTTGCGATTAGGGTATAGGTGTTGAATGGATTTTACTTAAATTAAATAAAGAGTGAGATCGTTTTGCCGACTCGTATGACGATTGCGGTTGTGAATAAAACAACACGATTCTTTTATTAATCCTCGTCGATAATTCTTCGAAGGCGGTACCGACTACCAGTACGTCGAAAAATGTTTTGTAAAAAAAATACAATATTTTTTTCAACTGACTTTATACCTGTGCACATCGTATTAGACTACCATTGAGATTAGTAAAAGAGTAAAGACGCGATTTCGTTTTATTTTAATACTTCACATTGTTTCAATTGCACTTGAAACAAATGAAAGAAAAAAAGTTTGCATTCTGTTTTTTAAATAAAAAAAAAACCATGTTGGTCAATTTTTCAGCTGAAAAAGATGTTCGAAACAATTAGCGCAAATAATATCGTGGGTGCGGAATACTCGAGAAGTGTATTCAAACGAACCCGCGCGGCTGCGCGCCGTGACGCTCGTGTCACGTGGTTCGTGGTGTGAGAGAGAAACACCGCCGGGCCAACAGCCATTTTAAGCAGCTCAGTTTCACAGCTGCTACGCAGTTTCGACAGGTCTCTCCGCCGTTCTATCTGGACTTTGATCAACATTTTATTATACGACTATTTGCGCCACAAACAAAAAAGTCGTCAACGTCAATCGCGAACTTTCGAGAATCGTGTACGTGTCGGGTTGTGCGAAGTTGTCAAGGAATTTCGTCTACGCTTCTAAAAAAATCTCGTGGTGTTCGCGATGTCGAGCAAACGTCGTGCAAACGTTATGGCCGATTACGCCTACGACAGTTCGTCCGACGAAGATAGAAACGATGATCCTCGCGACGGCGATTTCGAAGTGTCGTCAAGTGGTCGTTCGGTGCCGGGACGTCAAGACAGCATTGGCTCGAACGGTTCGAGCGAGACGCGCCGTCGGGGACGAGGAGTTTCCAAACGTCCGTGTCTCAACAGAAACGCACTGATGGCGCGTGAAAATCGTCAACGCAAAAAGGAGTATCTCGAGAAGGTGGAATCGAAACTATCGTATTATCGTCAAGAAAACAAAAATCTCACAAACGTAATACAACGACAGGACATCGATCTAAAACGCTTGAAAGCCGAAGTTTCGTATCTGAAAAATGTTCTGAACAACAGTAGCAGCATAACTATGCTGTTGAAATCGATGAACGACACTCTATCGGTAAAGAAGAGAAACAACACCTGCGTCGGAAAATCGGCTCAAAATTCGGAAGTTAAGAACGAAACATTTGACAAACCATCGCAAAAAAGTTGGGACTCGAGTTTTTGGAACAGAGGAGGAAAATATATCGACAATGGCTCGACGAGAAAGGAACCTTACGAAACGGCGGAGAACGGTAAAAAAAGTCATTCACTTGCCGACTCGGATCACACTTACACAACATCGAGGGACGGGTCCGTCGATGAAAAAATTCAAACTTACGCCGATTCGGACGACAACATTCCGTACGGTAAAGAAGACAGAGCATTTTTGCAAATAACTCCGAATAACGGAAAAAAGGCGCAGGATCACAGTACAGCATCGCTTCTCGGTTTGTCGGACAACGAATTCGACGATATGCCGCAATTTGACGCGAATATCTTCGAATCGCTATCCAACAACTGCAACGACGTTACCGGCACGATGGATTACTTTCGCGATGCCGCTGACGCATTCAACGATCCTGGTAACTTGTTCGAGAGTCTCGAAAACAGCGGTATATGTCTGCACGTTAATTCAGGGAAGATATCGCTTGAATTCTGTTCCATCTGTCATCTGAATAGCATCAATTCCTCAGAGTGACGAGAACACGATGGAGAACCGACGAAAGGTGGAATCACGTCGGACTGACTTATCGAAGTGTTGACGACGCCGTGAATCGTCGGCGCGGAAGACAACGTATTTACGATTACGGCGACATATCGACGATATATATATATGGTCGGTATTTCGATATATCGCGAAATACCGGTGGGTTTGTCGCATTCAAGAAGAAAATTGTATTGTATACTAGTATTGTAATAATCGATAAACATTCGTATCTCCGGTGACGCTGCTGCTCATCGTGTATTATGCATGAAATATTGGCAAAAAAAAAAAAAAAAATTATCGATTTAACAAAATGAAATAATGCAGAGATGATGCCTGAGCTATTTGATACTTGATTTGCTGACAGTCATATATATATTTTTTTTTATCATTCATAATCTTCGTTATTGTTAAGACTATTATTGTCGTTGATTATTCACGAGAGAAGAAAATATTGGCGACATTGTACAGAATTAGTTTGTAACTTTAGGATAGGCGACGATATTTTTTCCTCCGAGGCTGTAAAAACTGTTTCATTTTTGCAGGACAGCAGCTTGGTGGGAGTGATGTGGCACTTGGAAAAATTAATGAAAAGGTGGGCGTCAACTTTATTCTGTAAACCGGGGCTTCGACGATCGATTATCGGCCGATTATCGAGAATCTTCGCGATAAAAATATTTTTTATTTTTCTACCACGTATATTATCCGAAGAGATGAGATTATTTTTTTTTTCTTTTGCCGTTTTCTCGAACGATCGATTTCGTCTTTGGTTCTCAGTGCCGATTTTTTATCAACGGAGCTCCGGTTCGTTTGACGCAATTTTTTATCTATGTCGGTTATAATTCACGATTTTCGAATGGTTACAGTCGTCGCATTGCAAATTGGGACTTATCTCGGAAGCCGCTAATCGTCTCCCCTTTTGCATTGTGAATAAATTGCCAACGTGTACAATAACAGGTTGAGTATAAAAGTATCATCATTTCTTCTCATTAAATTGTTGCGTTTCTTTGTTGTTCAGTTTTTTGGCAGTCAATGAGAATTGAGTGAATTTTCGTTAAAGTATTTCGAGATGTGATTTATCAGACATTGAGGTCAAGATTAAGATTTTTATTTAGAAAAAAATTGAGATAATTGAAATCGTAGAATTCCATTTTATTTTTTTAATTGTATGAAATGAAAAGCAAACTCACGTCCATCCGATGAAAGAGATGAGCGTTATGAGTGAAGAATTCGTAGGCGTTTTACCGGTAAACAGTTTATTTCTCATCCGTTCGGATATTTAAGTTTCAGCAACGACAAGATGGGCGCAGCAAGGCCGGCGATGAACTTTCTACGATATTCTTCACACCGATAAAGGTCACTGGTAAAAATGCTTTTTAAAACCGGATGGATCAGTCTCAGGCATTCACTCGTCCTTGTAACACAAATTTTGCAAAAAAATATACGAAATAATATTTTTCATATAAAAACTCGTATACCAAAGCACGAGATATTATCGATATACAACACGCGCCAAACTCGAGAAACATCAAATGTAACTCAACGTGAAATCTCGAGACTGTACCGCGTGGTTAATTAAGCTGTTTATATATTGCCGAATACGTTTTTATGTCCTGAAAAGTTATTACAGATCTCGGAGGAAAAAAAATGTAACACATTGACAAAGTTGTTACTGTTACTTTAATGCGTATAGCAAAGTATTGTATGTATATTTGTACCAATTATACATTCAAGTTTCACGACGAAATTCGCTTGTATAAAATTTTTTATTTTCTTTCCTTTACCTTGAAGAAACGATTTTACAACGGTAAGAAGTCACATAATTGTCCTTCGAACAAATCGTTCCTGCGAAGTACTCGCGCACTAGTCGATCGATATTATAAAACAAAATGAAATGAAAAGTAAACAATCGCACTATGTTCGATTCACATAATTCAGTTTAAGATACAAATCTTGAGATTATTGAAAAGCTTCCATGGCAAACCGGAGCAACAAAAAAAAAGTCGATTAAAAAAGAAAAACAAAAGAAAAAAGAAATTAATTAGAAATATTTGACTACCTACTTATTTACAGGGTGTCGTTCGGAGTAGAAAAAAAAAGAAAAGTTCGATGAATTAATGTTACGAAAGTTATTGACTAAAGAGTTTAGAGTTTCGACATAAAATCCTCAGATACCGAGCCGACTGAATACGCCGGGTTTTTTTATGTGTGCAACTTTCGTAACTCGATTGAACGTAACTTGTTTCGTAGATCCACTTCCGGCTAATCCCAGTCGTGCTTTAGCCGGTACAGCGCCAACTCTTTCGGAAGCTACACGATAAAAATAAATATTAATAATCGAATACTTTTGATAAAAAAATCGATGATACGTTGTAAATCAATTAAGAAATACGCACCTAATTTACTCGACGTAGTAGCGACTTTTCTAACAGTTTTGGTAGCGATAGGCACCACGTCATTCAATCTGATTTTCTTCGTAGTGCGCACGAGTTGTTTAACGCTACTCGAAGCTGTTTTTTGACTTTTTTCGTGATCGGCGTGCATAGTACCCGTAGATTTGGCGGTCACCTTCCCCGGCAAATTCTTCACCGTAATCGTCGTTGAGCCAATGGACGTCGGTCTATTTTTGAGAATTCCCTGCGGGGTCGGTGAATTAATCGTTGCCGTGCCGTTTTTAAGTATACCGCCCTGCGGTTTCTCTATTTTCTTCGCGTCTTTGTCGCCGAGACGATTGAAAACGCTTGAATTTCTCTTGAGAACATCGCTACCCAAACCCGTTATATTGAACGTCGGACTCGCTTCGGCCAAATTCGTCGTACTGGTAACCGAACTATCGCCCAAACGATCGAAGACCGTGCGTTTTGGATCGGCTATTTTTTTCAGTATCTCTTGACTTCTTATCGTTCGCCCCTTTGGCATTATAACGGTGTAGCCGACTTTTTCGTCATCCGGTGGTAATTTAAGACGCTTTTGCGGACTTGCGATCCACTCGCCCTCGCTGTCGCTCTCGGAATCGTCTTTCGCGGGTGCGAGCTTTCTTTTCGCCGGAATTTGCGTGGACTCCTTTACAACTTGAGAAACAACGCGGGTATTCGGTACGATTTTTTTTTTCGTAACCGAAGCTTTCGTCACGGTGCTCGCGGGAGGTTTCGCGACTTTGGTTAAAACTTCCTGAGCAATCTTCGGTTTGGGCGTTAGCACCGTTTTGTTGGGAGCTTTGGCAACGACTTTTTTCACTATAGTTCTGGCAACTAAGGGCTGTCTGTTTGCAACAGGCGGTTTGTCGTCCTCCGTGTCTACAAGGAATCTCTCGCAAGTTGTGTCCTCTACTACTTTCTTGGCGTAACGGAGTATTGCTATCATATCTCCCATCAGCGTTATACCCATATCCTTGAGACTCGGTTTGTCCAGATCGGGAAGCATATCTGGCTTAATTCTGTTATTGGAAAATACTACGGCGTGTTTCGTCGCAACGTCGAGAGGAAAACCCGCGCCTTTGAAAAACTTGACCCAGTAAGCTGCGTGTTAGGAAAAATGCAGTCTTTAGTTGCCGACTTCCATTATAAGATCACGATAAGCAACAAAACTCAATTTGAGTCTCAAAACTTGAAACTGTATTCCAAAAGAAAAAAAAAAGAAAATTCTTTTACTTTTTTTTCAAAGAATCTCGTACCTGATAAAGATGCCGCCATTTTCGTGGTGTGATATTATCGCGACTGCAATTTTACTCCGTGCGGAAACTTCAGTGAAAAACGCTCAAAATAGTTTTTCCAAGGATATCCAATAGACTTGCGGGTAAACTGAAAATAACGTTTTCAATGAATGAGCGAACTTTCCCAATGAATCTAATTATAGAGACACGGTGAGATATAAATTAAACGTGACACACGGACACGTTGGTTGACTGCATAACGATATTTTTTTAACAATATTCATGCAATAAATCGAGTAAACAAAACCCTACCTGACAAGGATGCCGCCATCTTCGTTCGCGTGCTTCGTTAAATTCACGATTTTGCTGCTATACCCATATACGGATTATGGAGAAATATCCGTCTCCACTTTCTCTCTTCCTTGACCGTCACGGGGAACTGTCAATTGACCATCTCGAAAAGAAGACCGTCTTGCGCGGCGAGATCTCGACAAAAAACCACCAAGTTATCTGTTATAAATTCGCGAAGCGTTCGATGTGGGTCTTTGATATTAACTAATAGATTAACAAACAATTGTAAAACAAATGAATAAATCGAAACGTTAGCTTGAGTTTTGTAATCTGTTACTCGACCGTCAATTGACCGGTCAAGTAAAGTATCGTGTACGCAAGCGCTAAAACTCCGCGGGGAATTTGAATTACTACTTAATGTCCGCATCGAAAAGAAGAACGTTATAACCTCACTTTTCGTGTGCCAATCCACGTGCCTCTGTTAGTCAAAAAGACAACACGGGAAAGTATTTATTCGAATTTCATCGTGTTTTAGAAAACATAATTATTATACGACTTATTTCGAGTGCAATATTCCGTTCGCCAATTGCAAAACAAAACTTTCCGTGTATATAGAAACCATTTTTAGAAATGGAAAAAGACCATCGACTTTTCTTGAGGAATTTACCTCCCGATATCGACGACAACAAACTCCAAAAACTCCTCGAGGAGCATGGAACCATCAAGAATATCGATATTAAGGATAAAATTCAAAATGACGGCAGCAGAATAGCGTTTGTCAATCTCACGACATCTGACGCGAGACTCAATGCTTGTGAGTTTCATTAACTGCAGTTTCGTTAGCGTATCGCGACTCAAAAAATATCGTTATTCACAAATATTTTGTGTTTCAGGTTTTCGATCTGTAAACGGAACAGATTTGAATGGCTATGCATTACGTGTTGAGGTAGCGAAGGAAAGTTTCTTGGATCGCTTGAAGAGGGAAAGAGAGGAAGCAGCCAATCGCAAAGAACCGAGCGAAGATGCAAAATTGCCGCGCGATCGTCCCATAGAAAAAATCAATATCAAGACACCCGCCAATATTAGGACAACAGCTGCAAAAAAGATTTACAATTTTGATGAATTGGCTAGCAATTCTATAGATCAGGATGACACCGAACAATCGAATAACGTTTCAAATTTTTCCTATGATCCGGCTCTTCAAACCGAAACAATTCCCGTTAAGAAACCTCTGAAAATAGAGAGGCAAATACCAGAAGAATTTGAATCAAAGATCGAGAAAGCAGCGAAGATACCGGAAAAAAAGATTCTCAGTGAATCGGAGATCAAGCGATTGGCCTCTATGAAACAAAAGCGGCAAGCGTTTAAAGCTAAAGAACAGATGATCAGTTATTCTCTGAAAGCTGTGGTAAGAATGTTTGTGACTCTATTATGAATCTCTTCAAAAGATACAGCAATACCTCTGTGAGCTGTTCTAATGCATTGAAGTTAATTAATATTCGTCTTTAGGACAGCAGTAGTAAAAACAGAAAAGTCGTATTTTCCGACGACATCGACAAGATTGCGCCAGAGAAAAGAAGTAAATCTCTGTTTGATGACGAGGATGACGATCAAGCGGATTGGAACGCCGATAAATTTCAGCACGACGAAAAACGCAGTGCTAAGGTTTGCGCGATTATGCTTTTCTCTTTGAATCGAATCCCTCGTAAAATTGTTCTTCGTAAATCAGTTGTAAATAAACCGTATTTTCGTTTAGCTCGCGATGTCTCTCAATAATCTCGGGCGTGATAAACGATTCGCTCTCGACGAGCGTTTCCTTGACGACGATGAAACTTCCAAGATAAAAATTACCGAGGAAAACGGCGATAATGATTTGAAGAATGAGACCAGATGGCAATTGGATATATTGCAAAATGTATTGGGAAAACCGCTTAAAACCCGCGACGAGAATCTCAATGCAAGGAAACAGAATAAAATGGTACGTTACGATCCTACGGCGAGTGGTCATCGAGCGCACGAATTGGAAATGATGCCGAAGCCTACGAAAGCTAAGAAAAGAAAGTTAGCCGCAAACGAAGCAGAACAGGAAGAGGAAGCACCGGTTGTTGTGTCGAGCGATGTTTTCTACTCGGTATCGGAAAATCTCACGGAAAGCTTGAAAGTCAAGGAAGAATTTAGCTTGCTAAAGACATTCGGAACAGCCACACCTACGGACAAAAGTACAGATACATTGCCTCTTTGCCTAATCTAAGTTTTTATCAATTACGACGAAAATTTTGTAACACGAGGCGTCTTCTTTTTTAACAGATAGAAGCGATGACTATAGTGCAATTTCGAATTCGGCGCAAGGACCCAATTGGGACGCTAAAAATCCTTTCAAATACGAATCTTCGGATGACGAAGAACCCGATCCATCGATGGATCAAGTAACTTCCAAAAATGATCGTTACAAGAACAAGACAAATGTTCATTTGTCAGCGACAAAAGAAACCTTTTTCTACGATGTTGACGATCAATTATTCCGCGGTAAGTGTCGAATGGTATTTTTATAAGTAGTACAAAGTTTATTTCCATTAAGAAACGTAATCGCTTATTCATCATCGCTTTTCAATGTCCGTTCAGACGTCGAAGAGTTTTTCAAGACAAAACCATCGACAACGGGAAACTTTCCGAGCGTTAGACGCGAATTGAAGCAAATAGTTCGATCGAAAGTCCGTAATAATGTGAAGAAAAGTACGCCGTGGAGAAACAAGAAGATCGGATCGAAGCCAAAAGTACGGTAGTATTTCCATATTTACACTGAAATAATATTTGTACAAAACGTTGTTGATATAATAAAAGTTCAATGCCTCCATATCGTCGCTTGTGGCGACAGTGATAAACATTGAAAATACAAGTCCGGAATTCCTTCCTGAGCGATACATTTGCAAATCAATTCGATGCACAACGGTTGGATGCATCGTTGCTTGCAGATAACGAGTTGGTAGCGCGGAATCAGAGCACAAAAATAACTGTACTCTTGCGCTGTAATTGTTGTACAAAAATGGACTTTATATCGCAGGCCTATCGGAAGATTATACAATCATATAGCTCTGTATAATGAAATTACAGCATACATATTTTTCCTCCATTGTCTGTACACAGCTATACATAATATAAAAGATATATATTCAATGTATCCATAAGTTTTTGTTTCAGAGGTAACGGTATTGGGCGTCGTTTGTCGTCGGCTGTGAGATAATTAAGCGTCACGACGATAGATCTTCGAGAGAAATTTGAAGAACAGATCGTGTGGAAGACCGCGAGAAATTTGTTGTATATGGGTGTTCATGAGATTGTAGCTTTCTTCCTCGTAGACGGAGTATGTCAACGGTAAACCCAAATCATCGTAGAGCTGTTTGATTTTCGCCACTTTCTCCGTATCGTCGAAACCGTAGCATTCCTGTAAAAAAATACGATTACGTGACAAATTGGATGAAAATATCGATCGTTCTAAAAATCTGAGGATGAAAATTGAATACAAACTTCGAAAATTTTCCTCTGGGCCGGAGTAGCGCGTTGCAGAGCGACGACGGCGAGCCACGAGCATTTCCCCTCTTGAATATCGCGACCAATTTTTCCGGTCACTTTTGGCTCACCGTAACAATCCAAGTAATCGTCTTGCACTTGAAAAAAATGGCCCATTTCCAAAAGAATTGTTTTTGCCTGTCTATGCATCTCCGGGTCGGTTACTCGAGCCTTTGACGCAGAAAAAGAAAATTAATGGTATATTGAAAAAAAAAAAAAAACAAAATGTAGTGTCGAAGAACAAAACGTTGTCGATAGATACTCACCAAGTACATAGCCAGTACAACGGGCATTACGAAGGAATAGTATCCCGTTTTGTATTTTACGATAGAATTGTACCGATCCATAGTGAAAAGATTCAAGTTTGGCTTTTGACCGAACTGTGTGGACAGCATATCCAAAGTTTGTCCCATAGTAGTTTTCATTATGTTCTGCGTACATTCGAATATGTTTTTTATAAGTTCGCAGTATTAGTAGAAACACGAAATATCTTTTTTTTTTCGTAAGAAAATCGTATCGCTTACATCGTGAAAAGTTTCTATGAGATCCAAATAGCACGGTTTGCCTTTGAAGTGAGTGCGGAGCAATTGGAACACCGATTGTTCCAGCAGTAACCCATCGTTGATGGCAGCGAGGCCTATGTCATTGTATAAGTACCAACATTTTTGACCTCGTCGAATCGTTGAACGATCCATTATGTCGTCTTCCACGACATAAAACGCTTGACACTACACACATACGGAAGACTCGTGCAGATAAGAACGACTGAACATTTATAGTACGATTAACTATCGTGAATTAAGGTAGTCCGAGCGGTACAATCCGGCGAAACGAGGGATAACGAAGGATTCCACGATAATTTCGAACACTTCTCAATGGGATCAAAATCTGAAAAAAAATTAATTGTTCAACAAAATATCCGGCAACCTAACTTTTTTTTTATGAAAATGATTCATAAGTTTTCTGAATACGTATGAGTTTTTTCAGGATTTTGTTAAGATTTTGAAAAATGAGTTTTTTTAGACAAAATGAAGGGTGGAAAGTGCAATTTTCAAAATCTTAAGAAAATTCTGAAAAAATTAATATGTATTCAGAAAAATTTGCGAATCATTTTCATAAAAAAAAAGTTAGGTTGTCGGGTAATTTGTTGAACAATTAATTTTTTCACTAATTTGTTAATAACATTTTGATATTATTATGCAAAATTAAACTTTACTAAACTTTCCATATGCCTAATTTTTTTCAGATTTTTATCTCATTGCGAAGTGTTCGGAAATTCTCGTTGAATCCTTCGTTACTCTTCGTTCGGCCGCACTGGCCAAATAACTTCAGCAAATATCGTCTTATAAATATTTAATTGGGGAAAACAGTGGTTCGGTATTGAGAATTTTTTCGTACCAATTCGGTGCACCATCCGAGTATCCTTGCTAGTCGTATATTTTCCTCTGTAAGGTCGTTCGGCGGAGCGAGCATCCGGTAGGCGTAAACGAGGGCGAGAGCCCGATTTTTCTTACCGCTTGGAACATTGTACTGGAGTACCTAAAAAAACAACAAAAAAAAATGATATATATAATAAAATGAATGGTCATTACATCGCATGTTAAAATTATCGTCAGTTAAGCGTACCTTTGCCATCCACCTTGTCGCATCGGGAATATCTAAATTACGACCGGCTTCCGTGAGATCTCTTACCACATCTGGCCAAACGGCCATCAATTCTCTGCTTTCATCCCTTGTCGTTGCCCAACTTGTTTGCGCTGCGCTATGCACCATACGCGACGCGTTTGCCCTGTGAATATATACAGCAACGAGATATATAATAATCCGACAACGAAAAATCGCTAAAGAGTTCGCGGAAATAATTATTTTGCACTATCTAACGTGACCTAAATTTCACGCGGATCTTACGTTTCCATTTTTTGTGTTTTTTTTTTCAATATCTATCGAATTCTGATAACGTATATTCTAGTCTCATGACTCGGGACACACGATGCGAAATGGAGTATATCGTGAATAGAACTGAACCGGCAACCAGAAAAAAATTCAGTATTATACGTACATAATAGGGATATGATTAATGCACATATTTATCTGCAAATTGTTATAACAATGAGAGTTTAGCATAGCATTGATATTCAACTCCAAAAATATCTATGAGTCAAGGATAGAGTTGAAAGAAATTCCGGTATATTAGCATGAAGTTTGGAGTGAAACATGGGTGTTGCCTTTTTGCTATTCTTGAAAACGTTTTTGTATCGTTGTGAACTTAACACATGCAGCTAAAGAAAGCCAAGAAAACAGTTGAGACTTCATGATAACACGTTTTGCAAATCAAAAAGGGGTTAATCCGAACAAATTTTTTTTTTTTTTTCAAGTTATGGATGTTTCTCGAGACGATCAGGTCTAATGATTAATATTTATACTTAATCGTTTTTTTTCCACAGTAAACATATGCAGATCGATAGAATAATTCTGTATATGTATAAAAGATCAATCATCGATAATAATCGGTCATAAAAAGAGTGACTATTCTAGAAAATGTATTTCTCGCAGAATTCGAAACATGCAGATCCAAAGATCAGTGAGTCGATAACCGTGGTACTGAAGGCAATAACGCATCGCGGCACTCAGACAACGATACAATGCGATCCCGGTACAAGAAAAGATGATTTTATAGATATGATTGTGAAAACAAAGATATAATCGTGCGAACCCCTTGACGTAAATACAAATAATCATGATGCGTTGAAACGTGGAAGAAAAAAAAAAAAAATTGGCGCTACCACGGATCGATACAGCACCCGATAACAGGTGTTCACAAAGGTCAACAACTACGCGTACAAGGTCAAAGCATACCTCGGACAACCGGTTTCGATTTGTGCATTAATTAATAGACGAAATCATTCTTTATTTATATCATAGATGAAGCGTGAGAAAAACTTACCAAATTTTCGTCGAATTTTCTGTTCCAACGTGGCTCAACGATCTTGCCAGCGATGTATTCGTAATAGTCAGATTCGAAAACTCCCGACGCGTACAATTCCTCAATAACCTAAATGTGCATCTCTGCGCGGCCGTCGACATTGTTCTGTCGTTTCTTCTTTATTTACCGTTACGACGACGATATTCGATTACACAAACGTTGCTTTTGTAAACAATATAAAAATAACGATAAAGTTATATTTTTTCGCGTAATTTATTATCCCACGCTGTTTCCTGGGTATTTTCATAGATAAACGGCACGAGGCATGCAGTCTTCGCGAGATACGTGTCAATGCGATGCGGCATCGATTGTGTCAACACGCGACTGCAGGCACGCTGATAGATACCGCCGTTATATCTCTCTCTCTTTCGAGAGAAAGGAAGAGAGAGGGTTATAATGATTTGATAAACACGAGTAACGGTTCACGCTTTTTTCAACGAATTCCTCCGCGTATAGATCGACAAATCTCATATGGTATAACTTACGAGTAACAATCCGCAAACGCGCACTTCGCTTGCTAACCGAACTGATGTTTTTCACCACTATCTCAAACACACATGGCTCGAAGCTCAGATACTCATAGCACACATTTGAAGACGCTCGTTTGAGTGTGCGTGATTGGAGAGTGTATTCCCCCCCGATATGGTTACCTGATTTCACCGGGAAACGAAGCATACATGTCTGAAGTCTCAAGTGCGCTGGAGACGAATCGAGCGACCGTGGTGAGTATCCGGCGCCTCTGTTATAACGTAACAACATTAACAAGAAAACATCGTTCTTACCTAGTTGAGATATCGTCGGCTTTATACGAATGGCGTCAACTTCATTATTATTATTTTCTTCTAATTACCCCGCCCATCATTCGTATAAAAAGCTGCACGTACGATGTTTTGATGAATATTCTTCACGTGAACATGTCATGTTTGTCAGAATTGATTACCGATCCTCACTTATATTTACATATTTTTTTTATCACGTGTTGTGTGATTTTGCAAAACGTGATGTGCATTTTAATTGATATGATACATGTTAACATTGTAATGCGTTTCATACTTGTTGCACATTCCTCCCCTCTTTGCGGCTTTTCCACCACAACAAGTTGCCCCCCCCCCCCCCCCCGCTGTGCACATTTCGCGTCTTCTTTTATTGAAAATCGTAGACGCAAAGGGTTAGGAGTCTAGGACTCGTGCGACGTCATCATTTTTGACAGGACAAAAGAGTTGTTTGTAAAACCGATATATATCTATCTATCTACACGTCTTTGTAGAGATGTCACAGCTTTATAGTGTGTAATCCGTCTATTTTAAGAGCGTTCTTTGCCCACCTGATGATAATACGAAAAGCTCTTATCATCTCTAACATCATCTTCGACTATCTTATTAACCTCGATACGTCGAAATGAACTGTCGGCACTGAAAAACCGCGGCACGCTTGCGTATAAAAAATCTTACGAAAAACTGCACACATATCGTTAATCATCAATGTAAAGAAGCTTTTAGTCATGTTTACAGGTGAAAATTTATGCTTCTACTCGTAATAATTTCTTTTAGGAAATAAATGCGTCGTAAATACGTTAAATCATACAAAAATTTTTTCATTTTTTTTTTCCATTACAGTATATCGGATGCTTGATTGGATTTTCATAACAATTTTGTTGAGTTTCTCCAAAATGGCGCTTACCAACGAAGATTCGGAGTTCTCAACATTGTCTCAGGGATGCGGAGCTTTTTCATCAAACTTCCACAAGGTACGGCCCTCCGTTATTCTTGTCCCATGTTTCATCGGCAATTGCAATGTGCATGCGAATGATGTTCAACTTTATGTTTAGGCGATAGCAAACTCAACGAAAGGAAACATCGTCGATTCTCCTCTCAGTGCGCATATCGTTCTGTCTTATCTATTCCACGGCTCTGATGGAGTAACAGCCGACGAACTGATAGCTGGCCTTCGCTTGTCGAATACAGAACAATTGCATATCGAATATAAGAATCTCATATCCGCTCTCAATGTAAGAAAATTATGGTGAAGGATTTTGCCATAAAATAAAAATAATAATTTTTTTTTTTTTTTTCTTTTTTAGAGTTTGGATACAGTTGAACTTAGTCTGGTCAATGCCCTTTTCCTCGGCGAAGGTATGGATCTGCACGAAGCATTCCAGACGAAGGGCACGGATTTTTATAACTTTTCTGTTGAAAATGTTAACTTTGTTGATAACATTGGCTCAGCTAAGCTGATCAACGATTGGGTATCAAAGAATACTAATAAGAAGATAAACGACATTATTTCGCGAGGTACAAGAATTTCGTTGTGGCGCCAATACATGGAGGACCATTTTTTTTGCGGGCTAACGAAATAATGTCTTTTGTTCAGACGATATCAATGACTCCATGAAAGTCGTACTGGTGAATGCGATATACTTCAAAGGCCAGTGGGAACATCAATTCAACGCTAGAGCGACGGAGAATCGAGTTTTTCACACGAGTAAAACATCGACGAAACAAGTGCCTACGATGTACAAAGAGTCGAAGTATTATCACGGCGAATTACCGAATCTCAAGTCGAAATTTATCGAAATTCCGTACAAGGCGAGTTATCGTTAAACAGTTTGATTTAACAGATTTGGTGATTACTAATATCATAATCAATATCGTCAATTATTATTGTTATTGCAGGGACGGGATTTGGAAATGATAGTTGTACTACCGAATGAGATAGAAGGACTAAGTTTCGTCGAAGAGAATTTCGATTGGAGTGCCGTAGTCGATGCCGAACGTTCCGAGGGACTTATGCATTTGTATTTTCCGAAATTTAAAATCGAGTCCAACATCAACTTGAAGAGCGTTCTTCGCAAGGTGCGTAATCCGACGCACAGTGTACTGCAACACAAATAATCGGTAACGAATTCTCTTAATCGTCATAAAATAAACAAATGATTATCTATATTACAGATTGGATGCGAGACGATGTTTGAAGATACGGCGAATTTTACTGGCATGTCGGCGGTTCCATTAAAAGTCGATAGCGTCATACAAAAAGCATTCCTCGAAGTAAATGAATTTGGATGCGAAGCCGC
This sequence comes from Buathra laborator, assembly GCA_934046635.1. Taxonomy (NCBI): domain Eukaryota; kingdom Metazoa; phylum Arthropoda; class Insecta; order Hymenoptera; family Ichneumonidae; genus Buathra; species Buathra laborator. The sequence goes on from OW203898.1 coordinate 866,931, forward strand.
GGCGGCAACGGGTAAGAGATTTTCACCGTAACACAACGAAGTTTGCAATTTATAAAAATAACATCTGTACTCGTGATGTTTGCAGCTGTGCGGATGATGATGAAAAGATCGTTGGTGGTGATGGATGATCCGGAAGATTTTATCGTTGACCGACCATTCCTCGTGATTATTCGTCACGTACGCAACAACATTCCACTTTTCATATCGAGCGTACGGGACATAAACGTGATCCCGGATAAGGATGAACTGTAAAGCGCACAGTATTGTTACGAATAATGGAACTTCTATTGTACATTTGTAAATCCATACAGATGGCTTTATAAACGCAACGCTTTTATTATTATACTATAGTTAAACGAGAAAAACGTTGTTTTCGGGAAATCCTGTTTATTCCATTATTGAAATGTCTTTAAAATCATTAGAATTGTGATAGAAAATGTAATTCATTGTATTCCCACGAGCTTTTTGCATCCTCTTTATTACGACAGTTGATATGAATATTAATTTAAGAGTTTCAATTACGTTTACGTTGTAAATCGATACATTTCTTTTTTCAATACATTTTTTTTAATTTTCTCAACAGCCAGTAAACAACACATTTATTTACCAAATTTATCATTTCATCTGTAAAGTTTTCATCGGTTTGTCAAAATATCCCTCGATTCGTTACATCTCCCTATTAATAAGCATTGCCGTTCAGCTCATAGCTGCACTACGCCAATAGGTTGCGAAAGTTACAAATTTCGCTCGCACTATGCTTGCAATGCGCGGAATTTAAAATGTTCTATACATATATTCGACACAACGATGTTCGTCGACACTGGGTGTTGCATCGCAGGGAACCCAGAAATGCATTATTTCTCGTTGGTTTATTGGATTAATAACAAAAAGATGTTATTGTCCGATTATAATATTTTTATGACGTGCAACGAATTTCCGAGATCCCCGAGTTGCTCTGCTAAACTAATTATTATCACAAGCTTCGAATGTGGTAAAGCGGAAACATTTTCCGTAGTAATTATTAATATTGTCAATCTATTACTCGAGTACTTTCGAGTGTAGAGTAGAAGTACCGTTAGTGGTCATTTTTTTAAATTATACTCTTCGAATTATAATTTTTTTTCAAAACCGCATATTGATTCTTCAAAAGTTCTCATATAAATTCACTGAATGATCTACTCGAAATTTCTTAAAAATTCGATTATATTTTGTTTTATTGCTTCGAATGTGATGGCTGCAATCGGTCTTAAGATGACCAAAAACGGTACCTTTACCCTATTTATTGTTATAAGTTCTATTTACTTATGTTTGTGAATCGAGAAGTTCGGCCAATTGTTCCGAATCGGATACCGGTAGAGAGCACGTATGATGTCGGCAGACGTAGGCCGTCGCTCGACCGGTATGAGCTTTGATTTTTCTGGCGATTTCGTTCTTTTGAAAAAGTATACCTTCGGTATTGTCCGGTTCGACGAGAAGAAGAGCTTTCGCTGGTATGAGTCGTTGCCTAACGACATCGACCAGTTCGCTCGTGTCTTTAGCTTCTTTTTTTCCTGCTATGAAAATCTGAAAGTAAAGCGATTGATTATTATGCGTTTGAATAAAGAATTTGTCACAAATTTTTTTGTATTTGCAATATTACTATTATTTTACCTGAGTAGTCGAGTCATGATAATGCAAAAGTGCCGATACGAGTTCAGGAACCGCGGCGGGAATCCGAGTGAGTAACTGATGAAACGAGACCAGCAGCTTGGTAGCTTTATCTTTGAAATCTGGACGATCGAAACAAGAGGATAGTCGTAATAAATTGGCACACGCCACCGAATTGCTGGACGGTTCTGCTCCGTCGGTATCTGAAAATTTTGTTTCTCGAATTCGTTAATTTGTCGGAACAAAACATAATACGCCGCGTGGAAGATTATCATACCGTCCTTTAGCCTGAGAATGATTGAGCGATCCTGCAGCGTTGTATTGTAATAACCGCCGTTTTCATCGTCCCAAAATAATTTATCCTGAATGTCTTGGAGTTCCTCGGCAAACTGAAGCCAGTGATCGTTTAAAGTTGCTTCGTACAGATCGAGCAGTCCGCTCACGAAGAATGCGTAATCGCCGTGAAAACCTTTTATCGGTACGCTTCTGCGAGACGAATGATATTTCACATTCCCAATACAAGTTCTGTTTGGATTTATCGGTATGTATTTATTAATATTCGGACTCACGGCTGCGTTATCGCGTTGCCTTCTCCCCTGTAACAGCTGCGAAGTAAAATCCTCTTCTCCTTATCGTATAAATGGCGCTCGACAAATTTTGCAGCGTCCTCCGCGTAATCGATATATTTTTTGTTCTTTGTCGCGGCTCCGGCTTGTGCCAAACCACTGATTATAAGTCCTGCGACAAAAAATAATTACGGATTTTTAATCATAATTTCGTATACAAATCTTGAACTTTTCTCGTTTACCGTTCCACGCTGTGACGATTTTGTCGTCCAAATGAGGTCGCGGTCTCTTCGCTCGTACTTCGAAAAGTATCTTGAGAGACTCGTTCAAATATTTCTTCGCGTCATCGACACTGCAGTCGAAGTGATCGGCAGTTTCATCGATACTCCCGTAAACTATCAGAACGTTCTGTCCCGTTAGTTCGCCGTGTGGATCCTGCGAAGAGAGAACAATTTTTCTTCGTGCTTCGAAGTAGAATAAACAATTATAACACAAATCGATGCGCATACTTGATGTTTCTTAACATTTCCGTCCTTCTGCACGTGGAAATGATGAGAAAATACGTCGCATAGCCGCTGATTTTTGTTATTTGGTAATTCTTTGTTGAGATGCGTTTGAATTTCGTCGAGTGTCCATACATAGAAAGCGCCTTCTTTTTTCGCTGTTGCGTCCGCAGTAGGTAACGAGTCAGCGTCCTCGGCGCTGTAAAATCCTCCTTCCTGCGATTCAGATAGATATCAAAGATCGGTTATTCCGCAATTGTAAATCGCGAAGGAAAGAATGAAAACGATCAATGATTTCGCTTACTTCGTGTCGAAGATCTCGGGTAACGTAGGTTACAATATCGTCAAGAATATCGGCGAAAAATTGATCTTTGGAAGCGAGAAAAGCATCGGCGTATGAGCATAATAATTGTCCCTGATCGTAGAGCATTTTTTCGAAGTGGGGTACGTGCCACTTTCCATCTACCGAATACCTCGCGAAACCCTGTAAACGAAATGATCGTTATTACTATTTCTTTTAGCTTACAGATTTTTTTTTTCATTGTACACAAATGCAACGCAACTTACCTGCCCGACGTGATCGTGAATTCCGCCGTTCGCCATTTTCGTCAACGTGTGGAGACACATATCCAAACATTTTTTGCCCAATTCACTCGTCGGATCTCGCGAATAAACGTGAAATAGCAAATTTAGATTAACGGGCTGTGGAAACTTTGGGGAATCCGTGAATCCTCCAAATTCTCTGTCGTAACTGCGCACCAGTTGTTCCACGCAGGTTTGCCCGCAATTTTCCATCGGTACTTCATTTTCCTGAATTCGTCAAGCAAATTGATAATAAGCTTTGCAATTAAATTCGGATATTTTGTAAATAATCTCTGGAAAATATCGTGAATCGTTAATTAGATCGATTTTTGGCCACAGATTACATTTTTTCGGTAATGTGTGTTAATCGAAAAATAAATAAACAAATCCTTTGTAACTTTAATGAAAAAAAGAAAACTGCAGCTTACATCGGAGCCGCTTTTCGATTTAGCAGACTGCTTCAGTACTTCCAAAATTCTTGATCCGGACTTTAGCAAATCTTGTTTGCTCTCCAACCACTGAAAGTACAAAAATATTTAAGAATTTTGCGTCTTTCCGATATATGAATTATCTATGATTTTTCTGAATTACCTTGTGCGCTACGGTAAGCAAAATTCGTTCGAAACCCGGCTGTCCATATTTGTCAACAGGTGGGAAATAAGTGCCACCGGTGACCGGCACTAAGTCGGGAGTGAGAAATACATTCATAGGCCAACCTCCGTGACCAGAAATAGTCTGAAAAAAAAAAAAAAAAAAAATGGAAAACAAAAAGTTTTTCGAATAGCAAAAGGCGATGATTTTGTTTATATTTGGTAAATAAAATGACGCCGTACCTGAATAAATGTCATGTAAATCTTGTCGATGTCCGGTCTCTCCTCTCTGTCGACCTTTATATTTACAAAGTAACGATTCATGATTTTTGCGGTTTCAGGATTCTCAAAGGATTCTCTCTCCATGACGTGACACCAGTGGCACGTCGAGTAGCCGACCGACAAGAATATCAGCTTGTCTTCCCTTTTAGCTTTTTCCAAAGCTTCGTCGCCCCAGGGATACCATTGAACAGGATTGCTTGCATGTTGCAAGAGATAGGGCGACTTTTCCAATGCCAATTTATTCTGTTTTGCAAATTGTTGTTTACCGCTGTCGTGCGAACTCGACGCCATTCTCGTGTCGACAGTAACAAATTTATTTTGACGCAATCTAAATAACAAGTCGGAACAAACGTTGCTGACAATTATTAGAATTTTAATCCGCGAATACGACGCGATGACACGAGACACCGATGAAGTGGGTTATACGCGTGACAATTACCTTTCAACTGTTCGCCTGTTTAACGCTTTAAACAACGGCGATTCCGAACAAATTATACCAGCGCCGCTATTGTTGCTATAGTGCTTTGAAAATTCGTACGCGTATCGAATCGCGGAGAGTAGAGAACATCTTCCCGAAATCATAACATGTATGGGAACGGTGTACGACGATTATTCTAACTCCCGCACTCGTACGCGTCTCAAGCACTAAAATGGAAAGTGTTCGCTAAGAGAGTTTTATGAACTTCGAAATATTGTTACATAAAAAAGAAAAAAATATATATACGGCCCCGTTACAATTGTGACTTTCGGAATGTTTTTTTTTTTCTAATTCAATTCAGTGGCGCCGTGCGCGTTGTATCACGGTACTAACGCGTCAAACACGGGGATGGTTTATCCTACAATCGCGGAGAACGCAAGTAGACGACAGATAATACAATTTGGTAAACAATCGGGTTTTTTTTGGACGCGAGAATGGCTGGAATTCATCGGGAAGCGATACAGAAACAAATTCAACAAGATTGGGCTAATCGAGAGTACATTGAAGTTATTACCGGAAGTATTAAGAAAATCACGGATTTTCTCAATTCGTTTGGCAAGTAGATATTTAATTCGTTGTCGTAGGTTAGAGGCGTTTGACGTTCTAAATAATCGAGTCAATGAATTATATTAAAACAGTGACGAAGTTTTACCGATTTTTCAGATATGTCGTGTAGATCGCGTTTGGCAGTTCTCAACGAAAAACTAACGACACTTGAACGAAGAATCGAGTATCTCGAAGCTTGCGTAAGTTAATCAAAAATGTTATTGAACAGATGAATCGCTATTACTTCAAAAAATTCAATGCTACAAAAGAATTTTCGTTTTCAGGTCACCAAAGGCGAAACATTAACTTAACTCCGCGTAGTATTCACAATTTTTGCATTCCCTTTTATATTAAAAAAAACAAAAAAAACAAAACAATGTAACATCCTAAAATTTTCAAATGAAGCCAAACTTGTAGGTAGAAAAATCGTATAATAAACACATTTTCAAATGTCCTTCGAGTACATCTTTTATTCGTATATAATTCAAATATTTTTTTTACAATGTTTTGTCAATCATTTAACATTTGATTGCTATGTATTTCAGACAGTTTACTTATTCGTCGCTCGATATACAATAAACGATTAACAAGAGTAACTACCCAACTTGCCTATCCGACTTCTCAGAACGTCGATTTCAAATACATCGGCTTCCAATTTTTGTCGACATCTTTGGTCAACGACAGGTCGTACATGTAGTGTCCGTAAATGTGCGGCAATTTTGGGAACCATTTAAGTCCGGCCTGTTCTTTGTGTTTAAAGCTAACGGCGAACGCCATGAGAATGGCGGTACCCCATATCGTGATCTTTGTGGACTTTCCCCAGGCGTGCAATATCGGCGAAGTGGCCAAAGCTGCGAATCGTTAAAAAGATAATTTAACAATGGAAAAACAGAAAAAACTACTAGCAACTTACCGCCAATAGCATAGTTGACACCGTCGTCCTTCTTACGAATTTTTGTGGCGGCATAAGTTACGGCGGCAAACGTAGAACCCATGCCAACCAACGGAACTACCCAATATGCCAGACAGTTGGCCGATTGCAGAGCTGTTTTTGTATCCGTAAAATACATACAATCGTAGGTTCCGATAAATAATCCGGCAAAGAGGCCACGTTTCGCCAGTGACACAATTTTGTCGATCGGTTCTTCGCCATCCGGAGCGTCGTAGTAACAAGGCTTTTCGAGAAATGTGGCCATTGTTCCTGCAACAAATATCAGCTGTTATGAGATTTTTTTTCATCAACCGATGACACTATTTTTTACGAAAAAGAAACGATGTCGATTGGTAAAATTGTTTTAAACGATCACTAGAGATTTGCGACATTGTCGAGAGCTTTTAAAACGCGGCGATCAATAGTGAAATGAAATGATTAACAAGTTCTAATTTTTTTTTAGGTACAGTCTCTGTTTTGACTCTCGAATAGATCTGTATTATTGGCGAGACATCGTAACGAACCGTGCGATCGCGATCGTAATGAGATAAATAAATTAATATAAATATAACATTTTAATGTGAACGATGGAAAAGTTAATAAATATATCTGATTTACCGATGCGAATGAACCTAAAGAATTGACAGAAAGAGGAATCTGTGTTCAGCCATTACATAATGTCGATCTGTGTCGACCAATGAGATTCGTTCTTCGAAGATGGCTAGTTTCGCATTCAATGGAGGCAACGAACCTCGTGAACACGCATACTTACGGAGATCGATCGATAAGAAAGAACTAGGGATATGTTTCTTTCTCCAAGTTTTCTCCTCCCCTCGTTCTTGTGGGGGTTGTGAACGGGTTACACATTTGCCGAAGAATCAACCCCCCCCCCGGCATAGCGATAGAACGGCAACGTTGCGCCTAAGGTTTGTCGTATAATGCTAAAACAGCGGAGGGGAGGGAGGTTGATCGACGCAACCTCGTTGTATATTCTCGCGTTTGCAAGAAGGGGTGGGAGTCAGAAAGGAGCGTGTTGGTGGTTATAGTGGGGGATAGCGGATGAGCGGAGTGATCAGCGGTCAGGAGAGGATGCCGAGAGTTTACGTTGGACTGCTGTTAGATGCTGCCGAAGAGGCGAAAGGTGGACAAGTAGAATCGTCGAAAGATTGCATCGCGTAGAAACGAGTTTACGGCGAGTAAAGAAAAAGAGAGAGAAAAAAACATCAAGACAGAGAGAAATAAAGATCTCACGGTGGTTTTTTTCCTTTCGATCCTGTCACAAAATAACAAAACAGTTTCGGTAATGTATCGTCGCCTAATCCGGTACGATACGTCGTCGTCGTTGCAGAAGCAGCCAGTCGTCGGTTGCTCGACGTCGTCGTTGTCGACGTCGATAGGACCTTGTATCACACGTATTTGTAACAGTAGCGCGCTGATCGTCAGTCGTCGTCGACGCGTGTCCGCGGCTACCGCGGACTCCAGAGTATAATAAATATAACATATTCAACTCGTGCGGGCCAGTGTGTGGTGCTGTGGGGTAAGGGATGAGGGCCAGGGGGATAATTCGGGTGACGATCTGAGGACAGAAATGTTGAAGTTTGGCAGCAAGAACGACGTAACGGTGGTGCATCGCGCCACTATTCGACTTTTGGACGACGCCGAAATTATCCACTGTGACTTTCAGGTAAACACGTTTAAAAGTATATAAATAAAAAAACAAATTCAGTAGAATACGATTTTCGAAAATATTCATCGGAAAAAAATTGTTTTCTCAGTCATGAATTTTTCGATTTATTTCTCCTCTCTATTGAATAATGAGTAACCGGAAGAAAATAATAATTCGGGAATGTTTCGTTAGGTTTTTTCAACTCTCTCCATTGTCTATCTCGGTCGTTCCATTTATCGGCATTTTTATGCTCTCGTCAGTGTGCCACTGGGAGGGGGTCTTTCGCTAGAGGGTTAGTAGGTTTTCTGTTCATCGGGAGAGACACAATTCCCAGAACGGCAAAGTCTTCGTTGTTTCATCGCGAAACTTATTCCTTTACTTCCGAGTGTATTAATGTAAAAAAAAAAGTTAATTATTTCTTACTCATCTCCTGCGCGATGTTATAGTTTTATTACACTCTTTCAGGAAATACTTTACAAGTTTTGTTTCGTATCGCAATTTTCCGATTGTCTGTTATTTCGAAAAGTTTCGGATATCATGGACTCGATTCGTCGTGCAGTTTCGCTACTCCGGCGGAATATTACGAAAAAACGCGAAAAAAAATCTTTTCATCCCACCTCCGGGGGGTATATCTCACCGCGTTTTCGAGTAGCTCTGGGCCGCTGCCCTCCTTCCCGTCCCGAGCCCTCCGGAGTCACCCCTTCGTAGTTTTCAATCGATTTTCCAAACCGCTCGCCACAGCTCTGTGTGTGTTTCACGGCGCGTTCGATATTTCGTCATCGACCTCGTCATTCACTTCCCGCATAATCCATTCGTGTTTATCCTTCGATTTTTCATAAAATTCGTGCCGATTAACTCACGCTAACGGAGAAGAGTTTATTATTCTAATATCTAAAAAAAAGAGCTCAAGGCTTTCGTAAATACATATTTATCTTTGCATCGATGTGTGAATATATCTATTTCCGTTTGTCAATGGGATATTTTTGACGCTGATCCAATCAGAGATGAGAAAAAAATAGAGAAAAAAAAATGTGTAAATTCAATGGTAGGAACGAGTTTAGCATACGTTCAGCACACACATGGGACAGCGGTAGTCACAACGTCGTTATCATCATAGCCTACTGGCGACGAATCAATGAAGGGCCCTACTACCTCATTAACTATCAATCGTTAACCATGACGTCTTGGGTGAGAGTTCGACTCGCTGGCCTGTGCACTACGCCAAGTAGAATTTATGTTACTCGCGAGTTTATCGCGCACTACGTGTTTTTTTTTTTTTTTTTTTTTTTTTTTTTTTTTTTTCACGAGTATATATCGACGAGTCATTGATATCATTGACTCAATGACAAGTCATTTAAAGAAGATACGATGCAAGTACGACATTTCGCGACAAAAGAACGACCGCCAGTAGAGCTCGAATTTCCTCCATAATTAATGAATAGCCTTGAAAACACTCGCGAGTTTTTTTTTCTTTTTTTTTTTTTTTTTAACTCGACATTCGTACACAAAACTCCTCTACCATCGATGAATACAATGATAACTTCAGGGTCGGGTTACATCAAAATTCGTTCGCGTGTTTATTTAAATTGAATTTTCGTTTCGAACGTTTTAATTAATGTTGTTATTATTATTATTATTTAATTATTATTATTATTGTACACTCAATGATATACACACGAAATATGATTAATTTATGTTTTTTTTTGTAAACTGTTACGAACAGAGTAATTCGGTTACGATGTCGTTTATTTGATTATCCTCGGTGAATGTTTGTTTTTTTTTTTTACTTCGCGAACATCCGCACTGGTCACTCATACACGGTTGTCTGCATGCTCTCGGGGAGTACCGCTTGTTCGTCATGCTCGCTTGGTTCACTCTCTCGCAACATCGTCTTGGGGAAACATGCCGGAGGGCCCCGCAGAGGCTGCAACGACACATTATATTTTCCATGTAGTATAAGGTGTACAAATATCAACGAAGAATTCGCAGTAAACATTGAGAACCCCTGTAACTCTCCCATTATATGGCTATCCGTAGTTTTTTTCACTGTAGAGGGATGATGATATAGTTCACGTGTGTCCGTCCACGCGTCCCCCGGGTAACGTTAACGCTATAATTTTTTCGCTATTATCCGAAGTACGCGATACACAGGGTACGACCATTACGTCGTACGCTTTAACACATATTTTCTCTTTTAACTCATTTATCCGCGATTAACGCCGCAACCTCGTGTCGCGAAAAAGATGCATTGTTGTTTTATTATTTATTTACTTTTTTTGTTTGTTATTCATACACTTTTATTTCTTTTTCTTTTTCTTATTTATGAACGTTCTTTAAATTACTTATGCGCTTTTGCTTTTTTGTTATACATACGATGAATTATTTATATAGTTTTATACGATTTATGTAATATATAAAGAGCAAAAGTTTCAGATGAATTATTTCGGAACATCTTAATACTTTGATGCGCAGTCATATTTATCGACCGCCTCGTTAGGGCACCGTATCTTTAAACGGTTTCACGAAACGTTGGTAAATTTCTTTCGTGATGATATTTTATTTTTTACTCCGAAAAGGTGTTTTTTTCGTATGCTACTGTATGCATAAAACATTTAAGGACCCGAATAATTTTCTTTCGGCGTTTGCTGACTCATTATACTTGAATTTCTTTGCTTCTTTTGCGCTAACGAATCGTTTTACGAACAGAGAGTTGAGATAAACTTTGTTGATCATCGACTCTATTTCGTAACTCATTTCTATTCCGTAACGAACGAATCTATAGCTAAATTTAGACGTGAATCAGTTATGCTCGCTAAACGTGTCTCTGCCGAGTCTTTTTAAGGATATTTTATCTCGCGGCTTCGAATCTCGCGCAGTAGACGTCGCTTTTGACTTTACATGAGAACTTTTTTTTTTTTTTTTTTTTTTTTTTTTCATTTTATTATTATTAATTTAACAATCGATACTTATGCTGAAAAATGTTTATGCGAGTTATGGATGTACATTTGATGGTGATTATTATTTCGAGACCATGAAGACCGTTGGGATTAGGATAATATATTCGGAAACACACTTTTTTGGAATTCCAAAAAAAAAATGCAATTCTCGAGATTTATTTATGGTATCGTTTAAAATAACAATATTCATTAGGCAGTAGTAAAAAAAAATCGTGCGGAGCTCCACTTTTACAGAATCGCTTCGTCTACCGAAAGCGACATAAACTTCGATCAGCAGTAAAATATCTGCACCATTAATACGCGGAGAATTGCATTTTTTGAACTTTCCAAAGTCAATGAGGCGGTAAATTTTTTGGATCCGCTTCCGCTTGTGCGACTGTTCGATGTCCATAAAAGGGTACAATAATCTCGATAAGCCACTTGATAAAAATCTTAAGCTTCTTTTTTTTAACCACCGTATTACGCAACATCGCACGATTCGTTGGGAAATTCATCAAAATCTCTTTATTGTAACTCGATCATGTTCACGCCTGTGAAATGAATAAGCTAAAGTCTCGCGATAAAACATTGGGCTCACTGCCAGATATTCGCATTAGTCGCAAATATACTTCGTTTCTGGAGCGTAAAACGTACCGAATTGCTTGACGAATTATTTCCTTATCGTAACTCTCGTATCAACGATATTTTCTTCGTTCGATCGCTTCTTAGAAAACTCGTATGAAGAATTACCTCAATCACGCGATCGAATATTCTGCTTGAAAGTCGGCCGTCCGAATGAATGAATTATCGATGGAAAAAGAAATCAACGTGTATAGCAGTGGCGCTCAAGTGTGAGAAACAATTGACAAAGTACGTTGAAATGAAACATCTCGAATAAAGTTCATCGCTCCTCGAAGGTTTGTGTATATATAAGCGAAAGAAGGAAGTAAGTTAAAGATTTCGTTATCCGCAGGGGATTCTCGTATAATTTAACTCGCGCGACAGCCTTGTAACGAGAGCAATTCGGTATTTCACGAGAATAAAATACAGTGGGCTCGGGGCTCGTCCCTCGGTAAAATTTTTCCAATATCGGATCGCGTTCTCAATGTCTCTTTTTATCTCGCGAACCGTCGAAGAAAGAACTTTACCCGGCGGGTGAATAATGAATTTCATCGTGAGGCGCGCGCTCGTCTCTCGATTCCACTATACATCCCACCAGCCACTTTGTTCTCCGAGCTCGTGGAACGTCCGTTGATTGATTTCAATTTTATTCCGTGCCGAGTATAAAGAATTATTTGCATCGCGAGCTTTTGAAGCTTTTTTTTCTCCCAGTCTAGTGGAATTAAAAAAAAAAAAAAAACAAAAGGTATTACACTTTTTTTTTTCTATTAAACATTCGCACAAATTGGATTGACGAGACCAAATGACTCCGCGATACGGCTTGTCGATAAGTCGGATAAGCATGGATGAGCGATTGGCAGAAAATTACACGACGGTATCGGTCAGATGTATCGGAAAAAGTTTGCAGCACGATATCGGGGGGGGGGAAAGCTCGGGGCTCGAGGATTTTGCTAAAGCTTACGGGATCAGTTGCAATCAGGGAAACTTTTTCTTCGTTGGCATAATGGGCGTTCAAGTGTAAAAGGGCATATAGGAAAGGTTCGTTCCACGGGGGGGTGAGTTTACGCTCTGAAATATCCATTCGACCTTTAGCTCTCTGGTGCGAGACCCCTTGGGGTTGTCGCTTAGATACGTCCTTCGCAGTTTGAACCCCTCCACCCGCCCATCTTTCGTTATATGGCGGCTACAGTAGTAGCGGTTTGACATATCCCAATGCGCGAGTATACGCGGTCGCAAAGTAATTTCACTAACGACGAACGAGACGCTCTCTCGAGCTATTCAAACGGCGTGTATACAAAGTCTCTGTGTACAAGCGAACCGTCGAATGAGCTTCCAAGAGATCTCCGTTGAGCTTCGCTCGAGCAATTCGTCTGACGTAAAACGGAGCTGTACTACTCGACTGCGGGCGGAGATGAGGGCGCCCGGTCGCTCTCGATATATACACACAACGAAAATCTTCGAGGGTTACAGGCGTTGAGGACACCCTACAAAATGACTGCGACAATATTCGAAATTGGCTATTAGACGTTTACGTGCTTCTGCACTGACAACAAAAGGCTTCGTTTTGTCGACCAATCGTATTGTTAAACAATAGGCTTCTGCCGATTAATTGGTTGTAGCGATTAATTGGTTACCCAACCGATCGGATAGTCACGTTTGGTTGTTAGTTCGTTAGTCGGTTGAATTAGGTCGATACATTCGTCAATCGTAGTTCTTCTATAAGCGATTTATGTCGACGTTGTTTTATACAATAATTGGTACATTTTTATATTAGCATAAACAACAAACGAAGGCTATTGCATTCTTCATATATATTCACTTCAGGATATTTATGGGCGGATTATTAATAATAATTGCTCGTGATTTATGTTCATTATGATTATTTTGTTAAATTAATATAGTAATTCGAAGCAGTTATAGGATCTCGAAGATTAATAATTCATAAGAGTGTAACTAATTTTTTTCCTTCATCGAAATTATTTAGAGCAATTTTATTGTTAAATTTTTTATTTTTTTTTGTGTAATTAAAAAAATTATTCTCTGATATTTTCTTTATCGACTGTTAATAAATGGAATATATTTCTCCGGTTTTTCATAGAAGATTTTTTTATTAAGAAAGCATGTATTACCATCGGTATCCTGTCGACTGACGGACATATATTTTTCCATAACTGAGACATCCGCCTTATCGGAAATGTTTTTTTTTTCTTGAGACATTATCTCGTGCCAAAAGGGGTTGAAGAGAGTCAGTCAGGCGCGCGTAGTAGTAGCAGCTGTGTTCTCTCAGAAGTAGAAAGAGGAAATAGGAAGAGACCGAAGGAGTACAGGAATGCCTGGGTGTTCCCGTTTACTTGTCACTTCGATGCTTTATGGATCCTTGAAAAGTGCTGCTCGCCTCGAAACCGGCGTACGATGGTCTGCCAGTGACGCAGGAGTTTCGACTCGATCCAGCGTAGCATGTACGCGATAAGAGAATAGCGCGGAATTTCTCTTCGAATAAAAGTAGAACGACGAGAATCTCGTACTACTTTTGGTTGAAAATGATGTCTAAAAAAAATCACAATATTATCGAGATTTCTGGATTCCTGAATGGAGCCTTCGAGAACAGGGATTGAACAATTGACGAGGAAAAGATAGAGAGATCGATGAACCGATTAAATCTTCATCGTCGAACTTTTACCGTTGCGAAAAAATTGCGATAAAAAAGATAAAAAATATGGTCTCCAGATATCTTGATCCACTCTCGAGAGGCTGCGATATTTAAGAGAGTAAAAGACATTAAAGAGATCGATGAAGCGATCAAAGCTGTAGTAACTTCTCACCCAGAATTTTCTTCAACATCTCGAACTCTGGACGAAAAACTTGTAGCACACTATTTCGTCATTCTATCTGTGTCCCGCTCTCTCTTTCTCTCTCCCCGTGCTTTAGTTTTGGTTCTTAAAACGACTTTTCCAGCTGAGTAGAGACGAACGCTTTATCGCGAGGAGCAGAGACGTAACAGCTTTGGTTAAAATGCAGACTAATGTACGCGGATGTAGAGTTCCTCACAGACACAAAGCTTCGACTCTTCTTATAAAGATATATCAATGCAATGTACGTATGGGGATACGTACACGAAGAGAGAAGTATGTAAAGGTTTTCGATTCGACTCGGCGCCAGCAGACTCCTCTTCCGCAATCGGAATAACTCGGAATTCTATTTCAAGAATTGCGTCACAGCTGTATTATTCTCTCCTCCCCCTCCGCACGTGCTTACGGTGTAACGGCGGATATTGCTACGCCGTTGAAAAAAAATTCAGCCCAATATTAAGCTGACCGGCAGATCGATTTTTCGAGTAATTGCGCAAGAAGGTCGACTCTCCAAGGTCTTCGTACTAAACTTTCGTGGCGTCGACAAAATTTTTTTTTTTTTAGCTATTGTCAACATACCCTTTGACTTTGGGCCAAAAACACTGTCGGATTTTTGTACAGCGGGTAGAGAATGCATACAAATATAGAGTCCTGAATGTTATTTGAAGCCCTTTGATTTTTATGCAAATACTTCATCGAATTTTTTCGTTGTTTTTCATCCTCTCGGTTACTTCTCGAAAAAACTATTCTGCAATTTCGCTGCATATGTTTCGTTTTTTTTTCATAGAACACGAAGCAATCACTTCATTCGTAGCTTGAAACTTAAAAAAAAAAATCCGGACGCGAAATATATTTTTTTTTTCTCGATTACCATTTTTCGAATAGTAAATCGATTGTTTTTGTAAAATCGTCATGAAAAACATACGCTGTATCTGTTTGATAAATCTCTCTAAAGTTGCATTCGACTGATGTAAAACCGCAGCGAATAAAAGTTCGACCGCTACATTATTTTTTCACATGCCTCGTATTCGAATGTCTTCAGAAAAGTACGTAGAATCTGAGGTTATACAGGGACTGCAATGTTTTCATCATAGTGACTTTACAGTTATTTTTTATTTTTTTTTGAAAAGAGAATTCATAACTATAAAGTACGAACTCTCGTATATACAGTTGCACTCGTATTGCCCCTCTCCATCTCGCTGCAATGGATGGATCTTATACGCGAGCGCATTCAGTGCAGAGAAACACAATACCCACCCCTTCACGTATATGCGTGTATACGAGGCGAGTGCCACTTGTTCGTCCCGCACAATACATCGTCATGTAGTCAGTTCGTCCACATAGTCGAGAATGAAGGATTATGCGCAGCTGAGGTTTCAAACCTCGGAAAAAAAAAAAACAAAGATAAATGTGCAAATTTATTCACAAGCGTGTCGTATCCTCGAAAAAAAACCCCATCTAATCATACGGAAAAAACACTGTTCCAAAATTTCGATAAAAAAACTACGAAGCTTGAAAATTACCATAATTCACATAAACTCGGTACAGGTTAGTGCACAGCGCGCAGGTACAGTGAACTAGGGGCTCGTAGCTGGGAAGACTATAACGCATTATTTCGCGGAAATGCAGAATCAATGTTATGCATCCTATACATTACTTCGCAAGCTCGTTGTGCTCTCGACCTAAATCGTGTGACGTCTATAAAAAAATGAATAGCAACGAAAAAAAAGATGAACCTTAAAAAAAAAATGTAAGAATATGTTAAAACGCGGGACTACCGCAATAAGAATAATAGTGGATAGTACAGAGGGCGGAGGTTTTGTGGGCTATAGGACCGGTATCCACAAAGAATTATCCGTTGCCGCGGAAATGGAAAATAAGTATAGATGCAGTGTTCACACAGAGTATAGGTCAGACGACAAAACAGCACAATACGCTATAGTGGGTGTACAGTATACAGAACGAATGCACTGTAGCAGCACTGTAGCTACTGTAGCGTTGACTCAGTGAACTGCCGCGAGTTTCGAGTCCAAGTTCGCTTGCGTTTTTTTTTTTTTTTTTTTTTTTTTTTCTTTTCCTCGATGGATCTAGAATTCCCACGTACATATAGTCTGCGCAAACCCTCATTTCTATCGGACAGAATACGCCGCGATGTATTTCTATTATTGGTTTGTACTGTAAAGATTTCAAGTCACATGTATATACATGGCGTACAACCGGGTGAAAGCCGCTCTTCCTCGCATAAATATGTGACGATTCATGTATCGACTGAGGCAGGGATAGTATACTTAGTACGGAGTTTCTGCTGATATGGATTATACTGTTGTTTCACGGCAAAAGCCTCCACGTGGATATCGAGAAAGCATTTGCCGAGTCGCGCCGTTTTGTAGCCTCGAGAGAGTCGAGAATTCCGTGACGTATGTTTAACTCTAAGGGTGGAAGTCCGAAGCTAACAAGGCCGAGGGATTGCTTAGGTATATCGTTACGATATTTACATACACATTCATACACACATACAAGAACGGTACGTCTGTATACTACAGAGGTGCGTTTTACCTATCTCCGTGACTTGAAAAAAAAAAAAGAAAAAAAAAACACGTTGACGACTTTTCCTCAAGTCGCCTTGGCCCGTAACTATAGATATGGCTTATTTACTAGTTTCTCGTACATTAACACACACTCTATCACGACCCGTGTCACCGTGCATACATATAGAGCTCTAATAGCCGGCATACACGATCATGCGATTTTATGTGTTCGCCGACGCACCTGCATAAAGCCTTACGGTTTAGTTATACGCAATTTCGTATTGGTGAAATAAAAATGAATTATAATCGAGCATTATGCCCGGAGGCTCCGGAAAGCCGGTTATGGATTAGAAATAAAAATTGTAAATTGCTTTAACCGATAAGAGAGAGAGAGAGAGAGAGAGAGAGAGATTAATGTTAATATAGCGACCGCGAAAGGGAGTAATATTAGAATTTCGCGGAGTTGTCATCAGCGGAAGTTCGCAATTAGTCTCGTTACGATTACAATAATTACGTAATTTTATTGCGTGCGCGAGAGAGTTATCTGGAAATTGTTGAAGGAGTTCGCGGCCTGAAGTGCACACGCGGACACTGTCAAGGTGGAAGGATGAGATACGAGATTTATGTGTATGCAAAGTTCGTTGTAGAAACGCTGTGATTGTTTTGCTATGTCATGTTGCGCAATAGGGGGAAGATAATTATACACGTTTAAGAGAAGCGTATCGGGGACTATCTGCTGGCACTACTGTAGCTTCCAGTGTCGACGGAACTCTTCGTTGTTGATTTATCTGCGGAAACCTCTCCTCTGCTATACTGGTTGTACAGATACGTGATTATTTTGCGTTGCGGCGAATAGGACAATATCAGTTGTTGAGCATTTCTTGGGTTTTATTGACCGAAATAACAAACAATGGATGAAAAATTAGCCAATGAAGCAAATGAATAATAAATAATTAGTAATTAATCGAATTAGCAAGTCATTTATAAATTATATTTATTACTAACTTATAACGAATAATCAATAAATAAATAGTAATTAATCGAAAATGCATCTAAGTAATTCATAAATAATGCGATTTCGACCAGTAAAATCTAATAAATGCCCAGTGATCGGCCCCTATCTTCTGAATGCTTCGCGTTGCATGCTTCGTGCGGTTTCCTGCTTCTATAGACTATAATAATGTGATGACAAGCGGTTTCAGAATTTTCTTTTTTTTTCATGACGAGTAGATAATTTTTTTGTTTCCCGATCGCTGTTTTTCCAAATCGCAGTCTTATCTCTCATTACGTATTCGGCACTCGCGTGATTCGATTGCATTATGATGAGTAATAAAAATTAATACTCAGTGCCCGTAAAGACGAAATTGTGTTTTCACTTGAAAAAAAAAAAATCGAGTAAAATATATAATTCGCATGCATCAGAGAAGTTTTATTTTTTGCTCTTATTACATCAGAATCGATGATGGATGTATGTTAATACGAAAATATTGTGTTATTTGGTGTTTTCAGCCCCAACACAAAGGACGCTACATTCTTGAATATGTTTGCAAACAGCTTAACATTATGGAAACGGACTATTTCGGACTTAGATACGTGGACCAGTGCAGACAGCGAGTACGTATAATAAATTATTTACATCCCATCTTTGGAGTGCACTTCATTGTTTTATGGACTTGAGAGGGGGGCGCGCCACAGTAGTACGGGGTGTTCAACCTTTTGCACGACGCGAAGCGACATAGTACTGGATACTAAAGTATGTACCTCGCGTACGAGGCGCGACGACGAAAGCTCCGGAGGGTTGAACGGTGGATAGAGACACAGGGGAGTGGTGGGGGTTAGAGTCAAGAGCTCTTCGTCTGCGACGTCTACAACCCGAGGCTCAGGTTTTTTCCTATAAGACAAATGTCTCAGTCAGTGGCCGAGTTTCCACTTAATAATTTATTTTTCTCCTTCACTGTCCTTTACGAAAAAAAATAAATAAAAATTGTTGATTCGCGAAATTTTAATTATCGCTTCGGAAAACTATTTATTGAGAAACTTTTCCGCGAATTAAATTTGCGCCATCGTCATTACTGTTGAGTGACTAAACTTGATTTCGACCTCTCCTCTCATCGTTCACCTGTTAAATATGCGATTTTAACGGAAAACTTGAAAAACCCCACCCTATCTCGTTTATTTTTTTCTTGCACCCTCATAATTTCTCCGCGAAGAATTTCGCGAAGCATCCGGGGGACTCATGTGGAGAGAACATTTTTCAACTCGCACAAGCTTTGGAGTGTAATTTCGCAACGAATCTGGGTGAAGAGTTGCACTCGAAATTACGAGTGGAGGGGAAACAAAGTGTAATAAGACGACTTTTTGCCGGCTGTAGCTCGCGCGGCGGAGTGTTGATGCAGCTGCGGAACTTCCACCGCGCGAGGGTAGTTTTTAACTTTTTTCCCTGTATTTTCTCGAGTCAAGTGAAAATTTTGTGTAATTCGGTCGAAGTTGAATATCAAGCGAGAGGAAACGAATAATGACGATTGCGCGATTAAGCCTCCTTGTCCTTTGTAAGGTATGGAACTCTGCGCGAACGGCTCGTGGAGTAGAAAATTCTGTTAAATCTTCTTATCCTTTGTAAGGTATGAAACTCTCCATAAAGGGTTTGTAGAACATAACATTATTTTATTAATTAATTAGCGCAGAGAGCGCCTCAGTACCGAGTTTTGTTAAATGGCACAAAGCATTGTATTTTTTTTTCGTCGGAGAAGAGAGACTATACGACGGTTACGGAGAAG
Source organism: Buathra laborator (assembly GCA_934046635.1). Lineage (NCBI taxonomy): Eukaryota > Metazoa > Arthropoda > Insecta > Hymenoptera > Ichneumonidae > Buathra > Buathra laborator. The sequence continues at coordinate 886,433 of OW203898.1, forward strand.
TCGAAACTCCGGTTATTCGATCTCATCGAGTTGCGGGTCGCGCGTCTTTAGCTTGGTTCTCGACGAGCCTACATTGCGAAAGCTTCTATATGGGGAAACACCTATGGGTGTATCAGGGGATAGCCATTCACAGCGGCGGGGTGAAAGCAGCCAAAGAAAATCGATACCTGCAGCCAAAGTCTTCTCTATCTCCCTCTTCTCTCTCGGCTATTCCGTTCTCTCCCGTATCTATCTTTCTCTCTACCTGTATACAGTTATTTCTCTCTCCCACCGTTTTCTCTCTTTCCTGCGGGAGAAAAGCTCCGGAGACTCCTCAGCCCCGCGCGCGTCGCAGAATTCTACCCTTCTCTATATATTGCCGGGGCCACCGGACTCTTTAATATTTCATTTTATCACCGGTGCCGTCACGTAAATTTCGTTTTTCTCTTCGGGCTCAACGGATACGTACGCGGAGGTCACGATTTTCTACTACTGCTGTACGTACGCTACATTTTCGTTTCTTCTATCATTCCATCTCCGCGACTCTCGTATGTATGTTTGTACCCATGCATGGGGAGGTTTTTTTTATACTTCCGATAGTAAACGAAGATCTGTGCGACGCGCGTAAAACAACATTTTTTAGAGTACTTCGCCCCTATCTATATCTGTTTATAGTCCCATAAATTCGGCTGGTCGTACAAAAGGATTAATGAAAAAAAAAAATGATTTACAACGTCGTTATAATACTACCTGTGCTTTTGCTATTTCCAGCATTGGTTGGACTTGGCGAAGACGGCAATCAAGCAGGTGAAAGGTTCGTATTTTTTAATTTATTTAATGTATGTTAAATAAAATGTTTGCGGCGAAAAATCACTCGCGAAATTTTTCTAACATTTTTTTTTGTGTAGTTAAATAACAATCATGTTTTCCCGCAGTAAAGGAAAAATTGTGTTAATTAATGAACGTTGATTCGATTGTATCTTGTGTGCCATTATTTGCTATAATTAACGTTCGAGTCGCGTATCATTTGGGTTAAACATGTATACATATTATATCCGGTCTATAATGACGCGGATACGTATCGTTGCCGGGTGTGTAATGATCAATATATCGTGGAAAATTGTGTCGCGAGAGATATAAAGCAAAACTCGAGAGCCATTCGACTCTCACGGGGTTAACTCGTCCTGCCGTGTGTTCCAGACATGGACCCGATTCTGTTTAGCTTTCGCGTGAAATTCTATCCACCGGATCCGTTGCGTCTAAAGGAGGAGATCACCAGGTATCAGATTTACCAGCAATTGAAGAGGGACTTGCTGCACGGTCGTCTTTACTGCAGTCCAGGCGAAGCTGCCTTACTGGCAGCTTGCATCGTTCACAGTAATACTCTTTTCTTTTCATCTTCATCAACGACACTTTCAATCGAATTTTCATTAATAAATCAATCAATAACATCGAATCCTCATTCTTAAAGGTGAACTTGGTGAATACGATCCGGAGATTCACGAGGGAAATTATATATCGGAGCACAAATTATTGCTCAAGCAGACCGAGGCTATCGAGGAAAAGGCGATGGAGTTGCATCAGACACAGTTAAAGGGTTTTACACCCGAACAGGCGGAGACTCATTTCCTCAGACACGCCTCGCAATTCGAAACGTACGCAGTCGATCCTCATCCCGTTAAGGTAAAGAAAAACAAATAAACAATCGTGCCAATTACATTGCGGCATATTGCTTTCTTTTAACTCTCTTTTATCTCTTTTATCTCTTTCTTTTAACTTAGTGTGCTCAGCTCTGTTTGTACGAAAGTACGTTTATCACTTTTGGTTTTTTCAAGAAGCTTTTTAGAAATCATAACCAACTTCGAAAAAAAGCGGCAATTGAAATAATATCCTAAACCTTGTAAAAAAAAATACGTTTGTACAAAATTTTAGCCCGATATCTCAAAAAATGTGGAAGTTAGAACGTCCCCACAATTTTTTCAAAAAATTCAAAATGGCGTGAAAATTGAACGACTGCATAGATTTTGCCCAAATTCAATACCGATCATTGTTTTATAACAGGCCAACTGAGTATCAAATTTTAACCCGATATTTAAAAAAAATGTGGCAGTTAGAGCCCCCCACAATTTTTTCAAAAAATTCAAAATGGCGTAAAAACTGAACGTTTGCATAGATTTTGCTAAAAATTTAACTAAAGATGAGAACTTGACTATCAAACATGTGGTATACATTTTAGCTTGGTGTCTCAAACCATTCTCAAGTTATGTGGTAAAATGATGCGCGCGCGCGCACACAGACACGCATACGGACAGAATTTTTTTCTAAATGTGATTTTTCGACGTTTTGGAATATTCTAAACATGTTTACATGAAAATCTCGAAAACATTTTTTTTTTACCAAAATAAAGCTTCTTGAGGAGGCAAAATCAATCAAAATTGTACTATAAAACACGAAATTGTCGTCCGCCGATTTTCACACGTTAATGAACTTAAAGCTTCACGCTTGCAGTATAATATCTATGTGGCGCAGATCCGCAGGATACATATTTTTGAGCTTCTGATTCATCGACGCTGCTCTTGTCCTGCGGCTCGAAGATAAATCGAGTCGATGCTCTCTCATCCTTTCGCTTGGGTTTGCCGATATCGAACCAGCCAACACACCAATCTATATTTTATACCGCGAGAGTTTACGACCCACTTTCCGTGCCTAGAGGTTCCGACTTCCCCAAACTTTTCGACTGATCGACGAATTCTATCCCACTACCCTCGTCAATATTTCTCTCTTTTCCGATATACATTGCTCTCTTTCTACCCTTCGTATTTTATTCAAACCCTTCACGTACAAGTTAACGTTTTACTCGAGAGTTTCGGCGTAATAACAACCTTCGTAAAAAAATCATCAAGTCGAAAAGAAACAAAAGAATAAAAAAACGTGCCAAGGAAAAGTTTCATACGGCATCGATTTAATCAACTCAGCGTACCGGGCGTCACGTAATCGTCGAATATTATTCGAACGGCTTTTCGCGGATTGAAAATTGAATGTTAAATTTCAACCGGAAGCTTTCATACCATTTTTTACTTTTTATATCGGTCATCAAATACGGCCAATGAGAAAAAAGGCAATTTATTTTATTTTATTTTATTTTATTTTATTCATTTATTTTTTATTGATATCGATATTCATATTTACTAACGACTGTTTCCTTTTACAAGAATAAAAATAATACTATTCAGTTATTTAATGCTTAATATCCAATCGTATATATTTTCCATAAACAAAACTACATAAATAAATAAATAAAAAAATGAGTATACGAATAAACATATAACTCAATAAATATTATATTTATTTTATATTATTTATCAAACATCTCGTGCTTTTTTTTTATGAATCATAGAATTAATACGAAAATCGTTATTTCGAATTAATCATTCCACAAGTTATCAAAGGGTTATAGCGACTAATTGCGAAACTGCAAAAAAAGAAAAAAGAGTTGATTATGCGTCTATTTCTTTCGTTGTTGAAGTGTTGTTCTTCGACATTCTTCGGCGAACAATATGACGAAAGAAAAAAGAAGAACGAAAAAAAAAAAGAATTCTAATAACGTTTCTCACTTGTGGAGCAATTCGCTCGACGTTTTATTTGTTGGAGATGGATTGCTTTTTCTCTCATATATCCCGCCGATGCTTTTCTCACCGAGAAAAAAAAAATTGCACCGGAATAAAAATTCTGTTCTTCGTTTACACGAGTCGACACTTTCTCGCCTCGTTCTGCTTTTCTCTGCTATTATTCTCGTTGAGAGGGGTGAATAAGAGTATATCTCGGCTTTCCTCAGATTTCGCTCGAAGCGTGCCTCGCGGGATCTCGAAATTTCCGCTTTATTCCCGCGCGGCCCAACAGTTCTGTATATTCCTATAGTATGGTACTCTCTTCAATTCTCCCTTCTCTCGGCGACTCTATACACTAATGTCAGGGTTGCGTGACTCGTCGCTTTCTGCGGGCCACCAAACTCGTGGATTTTCGAGGCAGTGGTTGCCTATAGCACAGTCCCGACAGCCAGCAGGAGAGCTATTTCCGTTCGTGACGTTAATGGTACGGTGTTACTTCCGCCTATGCGTTTTATCACATTCACGGAGGACTCTCCGTGTGCCAGTAGGTTCATCCGTAACAAATTAAACTATATCTATATCGTTTGCATTCTGTGCACACAGAACTTTCCGTTATATTGTCCATACTATACGTATATTGTGCAAAATCGTACATATCACATCATGGAAAACACGAATCGAATAATACCCGCGAAAAACTCGCGAAACTCGAGTCCCAAGCTATCGTCGGGAGATAACGTAATCGCTGTTCGTTATTACTACCGGCGCGAGTATATTTTTACGCGAAAACTCGATGGAATTTTACGTTTCTCTTTTTTTTTTCGGAAACTCGTATAAACCTCTGCTTCCGTCGTTTCATCCACAATGCACAAAAGGTTGAATGGAAAAAACGCCTGCATAATATTTTTCTTCCCCCGAAATTCCAACTCTATTTATTCAGCAATTTTTCATGGAATATCACACTCCGCTTCTCGTTCTCGTTGCTTTTTAATATGGATTTAATATTTTTCCGTCGGGAACGAATTTCGCGGAACAAAAGAAAAAAAAAAAAAAAAAATCAAATATATATTTTTAGCATTTTTTTTTTCGCACGCGATGAAAATTTATTCTTTGAGAATTTTTCATATTGTGTCTCGTTTTCAGGACCACAAGGGAACTCAGCTTTATCTTGGTATAAATCACAGCGGAATTCTGACCTTTCAAGGCTCGAGACAGACGAGTCGCTTTCGATGGTCGGAAGTCCAGAAGATCAACTACGAGGGAAAGATGTTTATAGTTCATCTCACGATAAACGAAGTAAGGATATTTGCCACATTTCCTTGTATTTTTTCTACATTCGACCATCTAAAAACCGGATTTTGATATTCTTGTGAGTTCCGTGTCGCACGTGACGCGAAATATGAAATTCGTTCTTCCGGATAATCGATTCAAGACGCCATTCCTTTCTTTCGTGACTTTTACTTTTTTATTCATTCTTTTTTCCTCAACGTTTCACTAAACTCGTTCAAACTGTTCGGGGGGCATACAAATGGAGGAAAATAAAAGTTGAGCCACGTCGACGCTATTATATAGATATATCGATGGCTTAACTCCGTAAGGGCACACAGACTCTGTTATAAGCATTGTCTATATGCCCTTCTGGCATTATACCATCGATATATAGATTGCCGTAACGAGGCTATAGAGGTTGTATAGTTATATCGTGGTGTGTATGCCATTAAGTCCGTGGCACAGTGTCTCGTGGGGTTCGCCAGAAGATCGATACATCGACCTCGCCTGACCGCGACGGAAGCTGACTTACAGGATTACGAATTCCTGAGCTTACCGCGAGGTCCCCCCCATCGGATCGCGTTCCGTTATAACAGACAAGCGCGACTTGCAGTTGCAATCGCGATAGTGCACTCGTCAAAACGTATCGCTCTCTTCGGTTTTAGCTTTTTTTCTTTCCCTCGTCTCACGGGAACATGCGCACCGGAGCTTCGGTTGCTCTTAGCTGCGTGAATTCGTTACATTTTTCATCATGCGTTACCAACGAACCTTCGTGAACAATTAATTAATCGAACGTTGTTTGAACTGCCGCCTTCTTTCACTAGGATCTGAGAACCAAGGTGAGTTATTTCTTTCACAATCGCATGAAACTTCTCAAAGCAGCTCTTCGAATATTAGATCGGAGAAGAATTTTTTTTCATTTATTATTATCTCTTATTGTCGAGCTAAAACTTAGAGCACTGTGATAATTCATTGTCGTTGAATACAACATAGAAATCGCTATCGCATAATTATCAAAGTTTTATACGATTATTATAGTTCGTAGCGATTCATTAACCCTTTAGCGCTCTTCGTAACAATCGATGTTTCAAGTTTCTCACTTTTCGGTGCCGCGTATTCCGGTAAATTTTCGGTAAATTTATTCATATATTTGGTTTTCTTTTTCATCCAGTGACAAGTAAAGGGTTAATGAAGAAAGCAATTTAATTAATAATTCAGAGAATCAATTAGTTTGGCAGTATTAGATGGGAAAGAGTATTTGTATACCGGATTTTCAGAAAAAACACACCGTCGGCTTTAAGTGTCCGACCGGATCGAATTGTCGTCACGTGTGGAGATGCGCCATCGAGCAGATGCTATTTTTCACGTGAGTATCGAAAGAAAACTTGTATAGACAAAGCGTATACGTAGAAATTAGGTCTCCGTATTGTTTTCCTATAATACGAAGAGTCGCGAAGTAACGGAATGAAACGTGTGTACCGTTGAAATAAATCGTACATTCGAGAGAACACAGTCGAGTGACGATGCGCTTCGGATTTTTACCGAAATATGTGTTGTTCATCGGGGAGTAACACGTGATACTCGTTGATTAATTGGATATCGAACGGCTCGAAACTCGCGCCGAGCACTCGCGATACAACGGCCCATAGCACCGTTCTGCCATTTTCGATCGTAAAATAAATATCTTGGGGGTATTTTTTTATTTATTTTTTTTTCCGAAACTCGTTAGAATAATTTTTCATTACTGGATTATATTTTGCAACGTAAATTAATAATTCCAACGCGATTTAACGTGAGATATTAACAATGGTAATTGATCGATGATGGAAGATTCGGCGGATTATGACTCAATGCAAATAATAATCCCGGCACTGTATATTAATGGATAACAGCGATAATTACCGATCCATTATCGAAGTATTTGCAAATTGTTGTGCAACGCAAATAATAATTCAAACGCTATTTACCGAACGAATGATAAAAACAATAATTGATCGATGCTAGAAATAAAAAAAAAACGAGACTCCAAACTCTGACGAGATATATGATGCGACGTCGTGCACCTCGAGATTCGATTTATACGTCGAAATATCCCCGGGGATTCGGTATACATCTTTCAACAGAAAATCGAGTACCCGCCTCGAATATTCGAACAGCTACCCAATCTCTCGTTCGAATTCCGAGCCCCGAATATTTCATAAGGGTTTAGCGTTCGATCCGACATATCCGCGTTCATTCGCGTCGCCCTTTCTATCCTCTATTTTGACGATCGTAACACGCGTTACGATTATAAACAAAGTAAACATAATTACAGGTAGATGCAAATTTCGTAGTCGAGATCCACAGATTTAGCAATTTATTCGAAATGTTTAGCGTTTGTTTTTTTCGTACGAGTTTTGCGAAGATTTTGCTTGTTCGTGGCTTTTTTTTTTTAGTAGGCATTCTTCGATCGAAAATGAGACACATTTGTACTTGAAAACATTTTTACACCTGTTGAGAATTGTGCGGAGTATATTGCGAAGATAGAGCGCGAGAGAAAAGCAGCAGAAGCAGCGACTAGCAGAGTATTGTTAGACGTTGGATGAGAGAACAGAGAATACTACGGAGTATGGGTTTGGCTGTCATCCAAACAATAAAGTCGACGGGGGTGCACTTGAGCGTCGAAAGTGGGTGTGCAGCTAAGGGAGGGTACCCAGTGCAGCAGGCGCGCGCCTCTGCTTAACATCTCTGCTTCGCTCATCGTTCGCACAGAGAGAGAGAGGAGCTTTCGCTCTATCACCTCATTCGCGCATACCGGGAACAGTTATAATCCCGATGGAAACTTCGCTTCTCATCCTTCTTCCATGTTTATCTCTGTCTCTCTCGCGTCCCATTACCCCACATTTTCTTTTTTCTTTTTTTTTTTTTTCTATTCCTCTCTCTCGACGTTTCCGACTCAGTTCTATGCTTCCAGCCGGCACACGTGTTGACGAGAACGTAATTTAAAGCGCGAACGGGACGAAGAGAGAAAGTGTCGCGGGAGTTGCGCGCATCGGACGGCGCGAGGGAAAAAAAAATTGAGCCCATTAATCTCTTTATACCCCACGGGACGCGATCGTTCTCTCTGGCTATACCTATCGCGGGAATACTCGCTAGACTCCCCGTGAACCTTCGCTCCGATGACACTTTTCCATTCAAACTGTTTTTTTTTAATTTTTTTTTTCCGACGGAGTTTTGTATGTCATTTTTTCTGGCTCCACGTGCATTATGAATTATACTGTTCGCTGTATTAACGCGTAGTTATGTATACTTCGAAGGATATGGATATTTTTATTTCAAGTATGAAAGAAACTTTGACTGTCTACGATAAACTTAGTTGAAGGTTTTTGTCAGTTAAAAATAAAGAACGAACCTTCGTTACGAGACGGTCGGGTCTCTGTGACCCAAGAATCGTTTTTTGCTGCTGCAAATATTTGGGAAATCGATTTTTTTAAGACTGACAATAATCCTATGATTCTGTGCAAATATTAAATTTCCCTAAAATGAATTTGCATGGAAATTAGTGAAAGAATTGCGAATGATTTTATGCCGACGAAGCCGAAAAATATGTGGGTCACGACGGTTCAAACGGATTTTTCCTATTGCGAATTTTCTACGGTTAATATACAGTTCGAGAAATGACCGCATACGCTTAATACAGACACGCCCTTTGCTGACGTATGTGGGTAGTGCACACGCTGAATTTATGACTCAGATAAATATTCCTGTCGCGCGACCGCACATACGTAACACAGCTTTGTTTTTTTTTTTCGGTCTCAACGAGCAAAGCAAAGGTACGCGTTGACTGGATTCTCGTCGCTGCTATACGCGCGTACCAACGCAGCATGTGCAAACCTTCCCTCCCAAAACCCACCCTTACGATCCGATCGCAGTCCGAATAACAAATGCGAAATTAATTTACGCGCGATCGAGTTTCGATTAATAAAAAAAAACAATAAAAAATAAAATCAGCACGATTTCCGTGTTAAATCGCTCGATTTATTTCGTCAAAAGGTTCGTACGGATGTTTCTGTTTCCGATCGCTTTTATATCGATGAAAATCATATAACCGAGTAAAGCGATGCCGGCTGCTGCATTTCTCTCGTTTTTTCTCGCAAAAATACTTGGAGAGAAAAGAAAACAATAAAGTTATGAGAACGAAGAAAAATTGAAGAAAGTTGCGACTGAGGTACGAAAAATATTTTTCTCCGCAGATTACCGAGAGCGTCCGACGCGCCGGTCGTAAGCGGCGGTTCGATTTTTTCCTGGGGAACAAAGTTTAAATACACCGGTAGAACGGAGAGAGAAGTTCTCGAGGAATCGGCACCCCTTAGAAAAGAAGAACCACCGATTCAGCGCTGTCAAACAGCCGGATTGAGAAGAAAAGCCAGCAGTGTGCCGGCTACTCCCAGCACACCCAGTCAAGATCTCGTCGAGATTCGTGAGTAATCATTTCACATAAAATCCTTAAAAAAAAAATAAAAAAAAATGTAAATATTCAGTTTAATCTCATCGGAACTTTCATTTCTTTTCTTCTCAGGATATTCGAGTTTACCGAGAAGTTGTCACAGCTCGGGTCTGGACGGTGCCGGAATGTCTGACGGTGCGAGCGGCGTACCACTGAGTTCACCCTATTGTCCGGACAACACGCTACCACTTCTCGAAACAGTCTCCGAGGACCAAGAGATTCATGCCAAGAGAAAGAACGGTTGGTATCTTTGCTTCTTAGAAAAAAAATCTATTATCATTGTTTGTTTTTTTACCTCGTTACAAAATTTACAATACTCGAACTCTCGATTTCGTTGAATTCTCTCGAATCCTCTTAAAGCTCTATGATACATACAATAGACAAAAAAAAAACGACCAAACATAATAGAAGGTGGAATGGCTTCTTGGTGCTTTTTCTGGCATTCGTCTGGTTTTGTATCTTCGTTGATTAACTTTACTCGAAAGGGGTGGTATTTGTTTTTTTTCTTTACTTCTTTGCATCCGGCTTTAGCTGCTTGCGCAATAAGCCGAAGATAATTACCATTGTTCCCTTGTACACGCACGGTTAATGCATATAGCGCATAAGCAAACTAACCGAACGAGTATTGGAAGCCGTCCAAGTGGTCGACATAGAAAACGAAATAATACTGGAAATCGAAGTTTCTCTCTCTATCTCCACTCCCCCCTTATGCGCGATATCCGTAACGAAACGCATCTGTCGTGGCACCACGGCTTCGAATGTTTTAATGTTGACTCTGTGTTTAAACTGTACTCTACGTGTTTGCGATATCGCAGGTTTGTTAACAAACCGAAAGAACAAAAAATCTGTACAAAAACAAAAACAAATAGTCCGAAATCGCGTTCTCTCATCCTTTGTTTTTTTCTCTCTCACTGACCTCTTTATATTCTCTATAGACTTTTGTATAGTACATCTCTTCTGATGCTATCACAAAAAAAAACAAAAAAAAAAAAAATCATTGAAACTCTTTCGCTTGTATCGATGTTTTCGTTTACAGTTTCTTTTTTGTTTGTCTATCGTTTTTATTTCGTTAGTTATGAGATATCCCCGATATGGTTGATGGACAAACGATTGCATGCGAAATACATTGATTGATGTTTACTTTTTTAACCGTTTTTGTTATATTTTTTATATATATATATATTTTTTTCTTCTTCATTTGGCGAACGAAAAAGCCCGAGGCCCACACTAAAGCTAACAGAGTGTGTCAATAAACGACCTGCTTTTATTATCTTCCTCTCTAGATCTGTATTTATCTTTATCTTTTTATCTTTTTCTTCTCTGTTCTCTCAATTTATCGCTTTTTTTTTAGAACTTTCCTCATTTCGTTTTTTGCCATACGTTTTTCTTTTTTCTGTTATTTATAGCCGTAGACGAAAATGATACGCATGCGAGTGCCACCCACACAACATCCGCCACAAATCAAGCGAGCATAAAAAACGTTCAAGCGAAAAAATGTACAAAGATCGGTGGCAGTGGCGTCGTTGTAACGCACGGCCGTTCGTCGACGTCGTTGTGCAGTCAGAGAATAGTGATAGGAAGTGACGAATTAGCCGGAATGAGTGACAGCATCGATAGTCTGGTACGTCGTAAGATCGACGAATTCGACAAGAGCCCGAGAATCGTAAGATCTACGGCTCTTATTATAAAAACATCGAGAGCACCGGCGAAAAAAATTGTCAAAAGATCGAACGGTATTGGTGTAACGACAACAAGATACGTTGGATCTACGACGATGAATAGTAATCCCATCGAGGCGACGAATCTAACGACGGCAACGGCCACGACGACGATGAGGTCGCGTAGCAATAACAACAACGCGGTCCATTGGCAGCATCAGGTAAGCGCGGAAGATACTACCGATCATTGTCGCGCCACGACGAACGGCCTGGTGCCCGCGACACCCATGACAAATATTACGACAATTGGAGCGAAAGTTTCGGATATAAAATCCACCATGGCTAACGGTTATACGACGGGTATCTTAACGAGAAGACCGGATCTCTCGTGCGCGTCGAACGACATCGACAAAACGGCGGGCGACCTTAGGAACGGCGCGATAGATCGTCGCAAACGACTTCAGTCATCATCAGGTAAGCGATACCAATGCGTATCAATCGCGCGCTTTTTCTTTTATCCTTTGCCTTTTTTTCAATCTATTCTCCATTTTTATCGTCAATACCGTTTTTTTTTTTTTCTGAGATCTAAAAGGGTTGCGAGTTTTTTTGTAACTCGTATTACCATCGATATCTGTTTTTTTGTATCCACAATTCTGTTTTTTTACATTTTTTTTATAAGTGTTGTACGATATTTGATGTTTTGTATTATCTGCGAAATCAACGACGACGCGAAGACGACGGAGATTACTATCGATTCCTGTGTGTTATAACGCATATGTTACACTGGTAACAGTATATAGTGTGTTTATAGCGTAATATAAAAAGTGTTTCGATGTAAGTTTATACGATTTGCATGATGGCGCATTCGATACAATCGCACATTCACACTTTTCGTCTCTATATACTTATTGATAATCGATTAAATCACATTTTTCTTTTATATTTTCTTCTATTCTTCGAATCTGAAAATCCTATCTTCCCTTCCGTTAAGTTGTCACAAGTTTATCTCACTTACCGTTTCGAAGCTATTATACGGCTATCGAGAGCACGAGTAGTTGAATAAAATACGTGTATTTTTTCTAATGAGAGATGAAAATTTAAGGGATGAGAGAGCTTGAAGCTCGTTATTCGGTGTACAACTGTGTATTGTGTATTTTCAACAATTGATTTACCAATATCTGTCTTCGAATTGATATTTAAAATTGCTTTGTTATTATTTTAATTTCCTTTCTTTTTTTTTTTTTTTTCTTTACATATTTCGAGTTTAACTCTCATTCGCGTATCTGCGTTTATTTTTTGTGCTGCAGTTGGTCAACGCGACGGTGATTCGGCGAACGACTACTTCTTCAGGGATTCATTCGATCATTCGTCGTCGGAGAGTCAACTCGTCGATGCGAGCGGCAAGCCGCACAGTCGCTCGATAACGCCTGTGCCAAAGATGCAAAAATTGCAAAACGCCAAGCTGTGTCTGCAGGCCGGTACGTCGACGTCACCGTCGTCGGGTTCGCGTCGCGGTGACACGAGAACGAAACAACAACAGAGCATACATGTCGTTAGACTCTTTATACCGGCCTTTCTTCTCACCGTTGTCGTACTATTCATCGTGATAGTTATTATATTCGAAACCGACGCTACGGTCTTCAACAGCCTTCGAAAAACTCCGGAGATGGTGGCATTGAGAAATCATTATTATGGGCCAATAAAGGAGTTTCTGAGGACCAAACTCGGCCTATTCTTCTGATTAATACACGTCGAATTGATATACGTGAATTAAAAAACAAATAATAATGAGCAACGCGAAAACTACGCAATTAAGCTTTTCTGTTTTTCTTTTTTCGTTTCTTTCAATAACAGTGCCAAGTCTCGAAAAGTAAGAGGAGCCGGAAAAATATCGCTGCTTCGATTTCCAACTGCTGCTGCTCTCGACATTGTCGTCGCCGTTTGAGAAATAAAAAACAAATCGCGCTTTGAGATTCGTTCGATAATCTAAGACGAGAGTCGCGCGATTATCTAACGAATTTATGTACCTTCTGCGGACGCGATATTTATTCGTATTAGATACGACGATATGCTGTCGAACGAGCGACGAGATACGCCATCTATCCTCTTATATTTTCGACTACACATACACGCGTAAAACAGCGAATAAACAAAAAAAGTCACAACACTAATACGTACGGAATGCATATGGATCGATGCAGTAACAAGTTTATTGCGACATAAACTCGCGACTCGGGGAAAATATAAAATATACAAAAAAAAGAATCAACCGGTACCACGACACAAAAACAACAGCGCGTAGCGAATGAAATTTAAAAAAAACAGTTATAGGAAAAAATCGACATATTTTAACATAAAAACAAAAGACAGAGATAAATACTATATGTAATATAATAATATATGAATACATGTTATTAGGAAGAGAAAGAAATCATTGGAAAGAGAGAAAGAAAACAAAACAAAAAAATTGTGAAAAGAATGTTGAAGTAACGATAGGAATGGGATATAGATAATGTTAATTGATCAACGAAAAGCAATTTGTTTCGGTGTAGGTGAGAGTTATTATTAGCTATTTAGCAACGAGGATTCTTCGAAGAAGCAGCAGCAATCGAACAGACTTGAAAAATTCATTCTTCTCGCAGAGCTAAAAAAAAAATTAACAAATGAGTAAAATAAAAGAAAAAAACCAAAAGAGAGGCTTTCTCTACTGTAGCGACACATTTCTCTCACGATCCTAAAATCGTTCTATTGTCTCCTCTAATTATTCTCTTTAACGCCTCGAAGATAATCATCACTCAAAATCATGTTAAAAAAAAAACACGAATACCTAACGCCTGGTAATATCTTTTACTTTCCTAAAAGTGCCTACGCTCTCTCGTTAGAATCTTTGAAACGTATCGCCCGTCACGCCGAGAGACGGCTTGAGACTCTCGTATAGCGTTAAAAAAAAAAAAAAAAAAACTAAAAATGACTCGCGATACTCGTAAACATATTCTATCCGAGCAGATGCGAGATCCTGCAGCTCACGTTCCTCGTTCTTTTAGAAAAAAAAAAACAAAAAATTCATTGTTTTTTGCGTTATACCAACCATGACAACATTGTATAAATAAACGGATGTCAATTGCAATATAATGTAAACTTTAGATATAAAAAAACAATAATATAAGTACGATTGGTATAGAATATATGATAGATGGGAAAAATCGCGAGGCGGAGCGGCCAAAATGGGTGACTCCTACGTAATTTTAAATAAAACGCATCTAGCGTATCGTTTGTGCAATAATTTATCATTCGTTTAGCCCTTCACTTGCGAAGTTCTTTGACGCGATAAGCTTGAAAATTTCCTTTGCTAACGAAATGAAATTTTTTAATTCCTATAGACGGACGTTAAAGTGTATTTTCCTTTGATGCAAATGAAGAAGCATCGATAAAAAAATTTCATATCGTCGTTATATATAAATGAATGAAAAACGAGAACGTCGTTGAGTTTCGGCGAAAAGTGCGTCATGAGTGAAGGGGTTAACCGTTCGTTTGCTTTGAAGATACAAACTGTACGATTCACGCTCTCGGTACCTCTATCTATTTATCTCTCTCTCTCTCTCTCTCTCTCTCTCTCTCTCTCTCTACTTCGAAGATCGTTATTTCCCCGCGGTGAGATAATGTTTAACAAGAAAAAAGAAATATACGCGCGAAAATTAAATGTCTTCGCGTTATCATGCGAACTCCGAGGGTTACGTAACGTACTTAATATCGTATATAAGAGAAACTTAGATTTTATTATTTAATGTGATTAAAGTTAATCGATTAAAAAAAGAGAGATCTATTAGCGTAAATCTATAACTGGTATTGTATTTAATCGGCGAATTGTATTATTATCTTGTGCGTTTTGATGGAGTGAGAGATTGCCGGTGTGTTGTTAACTTCGAACGGAGTTTTACGTGGTGATGGATGAAAGTAACATATAAATTTTATGCGCTTTTAATATGTATGATTATTATTATTGTCAGTGACGCAAGTCGACGTAACGGAAAAATGATTCGTAAAAAAGATTTTTTTTTTTCGCAATGCCAAGACAATGCTTATGCCAAGAACAATCATTATTTATCCTCGTTGTTTAATCTCTCAATAGTTCGCGGGCGAAAAAAAAACTATTAATTCGTCGAGGGTATTCGTGCTTTTTGCATAAGAAAAAAAGAAGATATTGTTCAAAATTAGTGAGATTCGTCACGCGTAGAGGTGACGATTGTATACGTGTGGATTCTTTTTTATCCAAGGAGAGAGCATTGTCGCGACGCTATAGAAAGGACAAATCACGATCGAGATATCGAAGAAAGAAAAAAAAAAAAAAAAAAAAGACAAACACTAACGAAGATGTTCCGCGAATTGTAATCAAAACAAATCTTTGTATCGCTCTAAGATTTTTGTATGCTTGCTGTAATTTAGAGACCTAGTCGTATTATCCTAATGATAATAAGTAGGACAAGGTGATTCAGTATCGAGGTGTGTAAAAAAAAAAAAAAAACGCGAAAAAGGCGCAACAGTTAACGAATGATTCTGGGGGCCAAGAGTGGTCGGTTCACTCTGAATCACTTTGTACAATCGCTCGATGCATTTTTCTACGAAAGATAGAAAAAAAAAAAAAAAAAACACATCGAAGACAAATGCATGGAAACGATGCAAATAATTAAATGCGATTTAGTCGTCGTCGAGAGGCCGCATTGATGATGTAGAAATAACGGCGAAGAGATGAAAAAAAAAAGAAAATATAAATTCGATGAAAATGAAAAAAAAAAGTAAATTGTATATTAGTAGTGTGTATAACGAGATGAGCGGTAAAAATTCTTTGATGCATGAAAGAAAAAAAAAAATGAAATTCACTGTCCTTCGTATTCTATAAATACGCGAGGAAATCATTATTGTTACGCTGCATGTTATTATTATTAGAATAATATTTTGCGTCTAAGAGACGCGCGGCTTTGATTTAGTAATGACCGATGCCCGATAAAAGAAAAAAAAACAATAAAAAAAATAGCGGAGAAATTTGCGAAGAGCGACAAAAAAGAAACAAAGGCGATCGAGCGGGTTTTCGCGACTACGCTATCGAGATAATCGCCCGTGAAGAACGAATTAAATTTCACGACGAATTTCAACAATCGGGAAGTGTCCGCCTTGTTACAAAAAAAAAAAAAAAGATCATCGCTGCACGATCGAAAATAAATTTGCACTTTTCCAAAAAGAGACTGTGTCGTTGGTTCATTCATTACTTTTTTTTCGACATATAACGAGGT
This sequence comes from Buathra laborator, assembly GCA_934046635.1. Taxonomy (NCBI): domain Eukaryota; kingdom Metazoa; phylum Arthropoda; class Insecta; order Hymenoptera; family Ichneumonidae; genus Buathra; species Buathra laborator. Next base: position 902,721 of record OW203898.1, read on the forward strand.
TACCCTTTACGTAAGAAATCGATGATTTTTTGTAGCCGAGAGGGGGGGGGGGGGTGGTGGTGATTATTACAGATACGAGAAGAATTTCAATGTGTCCGAAGAACAGATCCGAGCGCGTTTCCTCGACGAAACGTTCTCGCGATCGACTCTGCTCTCGATGTGGCGAATTTAAACGAATTAAACCGAATCGATACATCCCTCGATTGGCACCTTTGTCACAATTGTATCTCTTTTGTATATTGTTGGATGCGAAATAATGAGAAAACAACAAAAAAAAAAAGAAGTAAAAAAAAACGAACGATGACTGCGAGAGAGAGATAAGAGAAGATAATAACTCGATAGATATTTGATATAGCGCGCGCGAGAGACCAATGAAATTGTTACTGTGTATAAAAAAAAGTGAAACAAAAACGAATGGTGTGTGCGTGTGAATAAAAGAAGAGGTATACGTGTTTTTCATTGCCGAATATTTATTTTCTCTTATCCATGCGTATACAGTAAGATATTTTTTTAAAAGGAATGAAGACGTCGCTGAGATACCATTTTCCGCGTTGCGAACGGATTCTTGCGGTTCTTCAATGGACACATATATAGCACAACAAACGTGACGCGATCTTGTACTCACTCGTGCGATAGATAATGCGTCATGCTCCGAAACCTATGATCCTTTAGAGCCGGAAAACTCGACGGCGCCATTCGCGTTGTTCACTCTCCGAGAATTCGAAGAAAAAAAAAAAAAAAATGAAATCAGCCAACGGAAGATGATGTACAGTCACTCGCATTGATCGGAATTACATTTTATCCTTTGTATAAAAAAATCGCGTTGTCTTTTAGCGCCAGTGTCACGATAACTCCAAGAACGTGGGACTGCGATTCCGCGTGAGGGGAAAGTGCCTATACGGGCTAACAACTGCCCACTCTATACTACCTACACTCCTGTTGCATGGAGTCGTTGAGAAACGAGATCTTTTACAGCCCGAAACAGCAGGTGCTGTTCTCGACTCAGTTCGCAACAAAATTCACCTGTCTGCTGCTCCTACGGATCTCCGAATTCAAGATGAATGCCTCTTTTGTTGGACGTGAAGGTTATATCTTTTGATGAAAAGAATAATAGCTTGCCGGTAGCACACATCGCGATAGATCAATTTATCATTGAATTGTAGTAGAATGGAAATTGGATTTGAATCTATCGAAATTGATACGCTTCGATCTTATAGTTAATACTTGACGATACCTCTGAGATCATTTCTATATTAACGCACCTTAAACTATTCGGGGTAAAAACCATGATTGGGGAAAAACCATATCCGAAAACGGCGTTTAACGTTCAAAAAAACAATACCTCGCGAGAGAAAGAAAGAGGAGTGAGACACGTCACGCATCCATGCGTTATAACGTAGTACATGTATGATAGCTGCCGTCATCGTGAGTGCACGAGCCTCGATGCCAGGGAACTCCTGGTAACACTCGTGTATTCAAAGTGTGCGTGTGTGTGCGAAAGAACGAGACAGATAATCGTGGAAGAAGGCAAGCGAGGATTATCGTTCTCCGTTCGACGCGTGTGTAGAAGGATTGTGACTCACCGACGCGGGCGATTCAGGCTCGAGTTTGCCGGTTACACTACAGAGCTCGCGCGATGCTTCAGTGTCCGCCGGACCTTCGAGGGAGTCGGGTCGATCCGTTGTCGGGTTTCACGTTGACAATGTACACAAAACAACCTCGAATTACAAAAAAATCCGAATTCGTTCAAATTTAATCGTTACAGTCGCGCATCAACAATCAAACAAAGACGCGTTATATATTCAGAAAGAGACAAAGCATCTTAAATCTCCGCGGATAAAAACGTGCTTCGATAGTGTATAGTTATTGTGAATCATGGCTTGGCACGGATACGGTTAGGGAGTGGGATACTACTGTTATCATCGAGTTTACTACGAGTTTGTGTGTCCAATTCTCGTGATTCGTCGTTCGTTGTTTCGTATTGTTTTTTTTCGGCGACTTTTGTCTCACGGAACAACGGTACTCTACCGGAACACTGACACGCTTCCATTTTTATTTCTTTTCAACGTCGTATTCGATAGTTGAGGATATCGAACCGGCCACAACATGGTAAGAGCTCCAAATTTATCAAATCTACAGAGAGATTGTCGCGTTAGTGAACCCGAATGGCGTAATTACGAAACTTGTGCATAAAAAAAACGACCTTCTGGTTTTAATAACGCGGTATAAACATATATGTGTGTCGCCGAATAATAGACTTTCGTAGCTTATAACGTACTGTAGCTAAACTTCCCTATTACGATTGATTGAATGTCTTAACCCTTTAATTCGTACGCCTTTTATGTCGCTGAACGTGCCCGGGGTCTCTTGCTCCACAGTAAACTCGAACTCCCGTCTCATTTGTCGATTTAACACTTTCGTTTATATCTGCGTGACCTCGCGAGCACGTGTACTGGCTATTAGATGTCTTGCATATCGACATAATTTATTTATGTACCGCAAATATTACTCGAATATTTAATAAGGCAGTTGATCTCGAGTTAAGATTATGTATTATTGCGACGTTACCACGTCGTCGCATATTATACGTCACATTTCTCGATCGGATAGACATGGAGTTCATCGGCCGGAATTACCGGCGCGATACCCGGTGCCGCGGCATATCATTGACGCGCCGGGACTCATCCTATATATCCCGTGGCAACGGTAGCCTCGGTAGCTGACGCTCACGGACTGTGGATAATTTTCATAAATTATTCTTAATGAGACGAAGAGAACATCGAGAGAATGCCGTCAGCCATCAAACTCAAACTTTGCCTACTCGGTGCTACGGACGGAAATTATATTTTGTATTTAAATTTTTTTTTTTCTTTCCCCGAGAGGACAATTTTATTTGGTAGATAGCGCGGAATTCGGATTTATTATTTTTGAGGTTTAGAGAAATCGAGAGGTCATTGAGGCTTTGTATTTCGAATATTTGACAGTAGGGTCGTTGGACTGATTAATCGAAGTCGTTCGAGTAGCTTCGCGAAACCTAGTAGGTGCAGGTGCGCCTCCATTGGCCTACCTGCTCCGAACTGTGGCACTGACGTATTCCGACCGTTTGTGTTCGATAGATAACGAGTTATAGTCAACGACTCGCCCGACTTTCCGTGTTTTACTCGAATATTCTTTCTCTCAGTGACTAAGTCACTGTCGGAGAGTTATGAAAAAACTTAAATGGCAATAGAGGAGAAGACGAAGGCGGAAAAAAAAAGAAACGAAGAATCGCGTGACTAATGTCGTAGTTTCGTGTCGGCATCACATGCACGACCTCAAAGCTCCGCTTTCTTCGGTCTCTCAGGGTCGTCTTCGATCATTCCAACGGTCATGAAAGATATGTCAAATAAATGCGGCGTACGTTGCACCTGACTGTACGCCTGGGAGGTAAAAATAATGATTTTGAAGACTCACGCGTTTCCCCCACTCCGTCTCCGCATTCGATAAGATAAGCGACCATAACCGCGATCAATCGCGTACCGATACCGTTGAATAAACTGGTTCCGCGTCCTCGATCGTTTGTTATCATCTCGCCTCTGGTTCTCCCCCCCCCCCCCCCCCTCCCCTTCATCTACCGTTACTCTGGCAATACATCAATATTCAAACAACGAGGACTCTTGACCCGATTAAATTAACAGTACGATAACTACAATTTGTTTACATTAACAACTTCGAAGGATATTGCATATAGAAATAGTCCTTCAATTTGATCGAAAAAAAAAAGAAAAAAAAAAAAAAGTTGATCGATGTTTTTATCACCTTATCGGAACGCGTGTTTCTCGATTCGCGTTTTATCGGGAGCGTTGTTTAAATTTCTTAACGCCATTAAGTGAATGTAAAAATCTTATTTCATTAATTATTCCAAGTTTCCCGAGTTACTCAAGTCAATTGCGATTTTGTTTTTCTGTCAACGAGCGGCGAGTTTGTCGTGTTATTATCGTAGAACCAGTTGCAACAGTGTTGGCGCGCGTAAACAGTATAATTTTTGTACATAAATGAGCGTTGTAGCCGTGGTAACGGGGACGCGACGAGTTATCGCAAAATTCCGCTGAAGAATTTCCACCGGTAACCAGGCGTTTCAAACAGGTAGAATAACGCGCTGATGAACGTTCAGCGATTGTCGAATACGCTGTATAACGTAATACGCACCCCGTGAAAACACACTTCGTTGCTTTTTTTTCACACGGGTTCTTCGTGTTCGCATTGTTCGATCCAAAGAGAAGAGAGACTAATGGCTCAACTCGCTTTGGCCGTTGATCCTTCGGTCTGAAGTTCCTTGAGCTGAAAATCTAACGTCAATTACGAGCGCGTAATTTGTACAGATTATTTTTTATTTTTTTTTTTTACCGTAAATCGTTTAAGTAAAATTCATTACGGCAATAGAAAATTGATAACAGATCAGAACAGAATGCAACGAAAAAAAAAAAAAAAAATAAAGAATTTTCCCAATATCCATAATAATAATAATAATGGATAATATTATATTGCATCCTCATTTTTTTTACCGATAAAAAAAATAAGAAACCGATGCGCGATAATTTGCATCGCGAGAAAAAAAAAGTTCACCAAAACAAAGCTTCTATGAGGAACCAAATGAATGTGAACGATCGATGCATAGTTCGTTCGTCAGACGAAAGTATATATAGAAGTCAAAGTTGATTATTGGAAGCGGGTGCTCGACATCGCTGAACCGGGATAAGAACCATAGGAAAGAGAGAGCATAGGTTGCGAAGCCCCGTAAAGCTCTTCGCGACACACTATTCGCCAGTAGACTCGGTTATGTAGTGAGTTATACGTATCTTCGTACCGCGTTACCTGGTATTACCGTTGGATACGTAGCGCGAGTCTCGACGACGAGAACACAGAAGAGCCTATCAAATCGATCGTTCGGTCTACGAGATTCTTCGAAGCTCAGCGTGTCTCTGATCTTCTTGCTTACTGTTCGTTTCGCTATACTTTTTCTACCTTTCGATCTTTCACCTCCCTTCGCCGGTCGTACAGCATTCACTGGTGTATTCTCTTTCGTTGCCAAGCGAGAGAAATCCGCAAGGTTGCAAGATTCGCCTCGCGAGAAATTCGCAATCGTGGCGCGTCGAGAAAAAAAAAAGCCTTTGGAAGTCTTTACCAAGCGGAAGTTAAGGAAGGGAGATAAAGGAAACGATCGATAAACTGCTCGAGGGTATTATTAATTCGGTAGCAGCGGAATTTACGCTTTAAAGACGAATATACATCGTAACGTTTCATTAAATTCATATAAAAATTTTATCGATGTTAAAAATGAAAATATCCATAACCCTTGAGAATTACATTCGCGATTAGAGTTAAATTTATAATCGTCACTCGATTCGTTTACAAAATTTCAGTGAAATTGCTCTTAAAAAAGACGAAAACAATATTCCGGTAGTTTCGGAGTAATTTTTATCCGCCTAAGATATAAAAATAGATAGCATAGAATGTGCGCAGTCTGTCGCAGCACTCGAGACCCTCGAGATGGGTACTCTTCCCACTTTTTTTGTTTCTGTAAAGCGCTCCGACTTGTTGTAAAAAGCTTACGGCAGAAGCTCCGAGATGGAACGCAACGAGACGAATGGAGAGGCGTAGGTATACAGCACAGAGACGACGCGTTTCTTTCGTCTCGTATAAAAATCTTTCATGTATTCACAGTTGCTTGTTACAACGAAAGCGTGCAGTACATATTATACGGCTAAAGAGAGACACAAGCGCCCGGAGCGTGTCGTCTCGAGTGTTCCAGGCGGCAATTTTCTGTGTATCTCACTCGTCTCTTGTCATACAGGAGAGTTCACTCATTTGGTCTCTCTGTCGCGACGGAACTGCGGTGAACGAACGGACGCTTTCATTGCTCTCGTCAGATGCAGTTGCGGCTGCTGCTGCGTACTCGACATGATTCCGAAAGTCCCAAATCTCGACGCGAATCACGGCAATATTTTTTTTTTTTATTATTAAGGAACTCTTCGAAGAGCCCTTCTAGTCTCGTGTGAGTTGCATTCGCAAACATTACTCGATTCGCCGTGTACACAACGACTTTCAACGGGAAATCTGATAAAAAACGTTTATCTCGCGGTAAAGTTGTTGAATGACGAATCGTATTTGGTTAAAGATAAATCGCGCGGTATAACGTCTATGAGAATCGTTCGAAGTAAGCGGATGCCTTCCACACACCTCACACACCTAAGCGTTCAAATCAGTCCTCCGATAAATGATAACGATCGATATTATTTATGGCTTATCTCGCGGCTGAAAAAGGTGCTAATATTCGACTTGTATTGTCGGTAAAATTTGACAAATGGATTGCATGTTATCTTCAACTAATATTTGAACTCGTAAAAAGGATTTTATTTTAGAGATTTTATTTTAGTTAGTACATCTAAAAAACTTGCTTTTCATCACAAACGCGTAGGAAAATTTATCTCGTGTTATTAAATTTTTATACATTTTTTATCACCGTAAATTTAAATCAATTTAATTAAAGTACCAAATGTGATATTTAAACTCGTAAAAAAGATTTCAGTCAATTCTCATTAATTCATCTAAAGCACTTGCTTTTCATCTCAAATGCGTGCAATAATATATCTTGCATTATTGAATTTTAATAAATATTTTTTAACAGAGAAAATAAATCGATTCGACGAAATTATCAGGTCTGCTATTCAACATCGTAAAATAGCTCTTTCTTAATTTGCGTGATTTATTTGTAATAAGCCTCTGTCGGTTATCCGTGCCGGCAGACCGGAAGTTAACAATTACGATTCGTTGACCGAAGATAGTTACTTACGTAATTATTCGTAAAAGCCACGAGATTGCCGCGATCTATAAACTTTTTTTTCACTGTCGTCGTCGTTGTCGTCGTTTTCACAAATGTTGTTGAACGCAATATATATGTGTATCGAATTCGAAACACGATTTATAGCGGGTAGCCGTTGGATTTGCGGTCTCCGTGCCTTCGTTCCGAGTTGAAGCACAGCTGCCGCTGCTGCATGGCGCCTGACACATTTCGGTACGCGCGATGCCTCGTAAAGCACGTGCCTGTTTTACCCACAAGGGTCCCCGAGCCCAGCGAAGCACAGAATACCGACGGAAATTCTCTGGTCCGTTGAGCCACAGAGCATTACTATTCTCGTTGACATCCGGTGAGGTTTTCCGAGTCTCCGGAGGTTTAACGTGCTGTAGAGATCGTGAATGAGGAGTTAAAAAAAAAAAAGCGTAGGCGAATTCCGCGCGTAGGTTCCGTCTTGGAATTTCGGGTAATGGACTCCTTAACGATACTATCGTGTCTACGATAATTCAACTCCCACAACTCTTGCCGCGTAAAAACATTCTCGAATTTCTTTATTTTCGAAGTTTCCTCATCGACATCCGAGACCGGATGCTTCCGTTTTATTATTGGAAAAAAGATAGACGGAGAGAGAAAGCAAGGAGAAGAATAATTGAGCTGAGGAAGAAAACCAGCGAGAGTTTTTTTTCCTTATTAGCGGTTGTAGCCTTAAGAAGAAGCTGCAGTAAACGTTACCATTCTCAGCGAAGCTGTTTAATCACAAGAGTCTCATTACTTATTTTGAATTTTTCAAACATTCATCTTTTTTTCGTGTGAATAAAAAAAATACGAAATATAAACTCATACATTTGAATTTTTCAAAAATCCTTTACTTTTTTCCGAGAATCGAAAAAATACGAAAATTAAACTTTTCATAAAATTCAATTTTTTATAAATGTTCCCTTTTTTTGTGGATAAAAAAAAATCTTTTTATGCACGAAATTTATCAGATAATATTTCTGTTACACAGAACAAAAAAAATTAATTAGCGTGATAATTGGTCGTTGTGAATCAAAGAAATATTCGTTAATTATCGTGATAATTGCGTCACACTTTGCTTTGTGAAGAAACGAGAAACATACGGTCGCACTTTCGCTCAAAGGGTTGGATAATAGTAGAGCGCCACGTGCTCCTCGCTTACGTTGAATCAAGGCGAACGGAAACGCAGCCCCAGTATTAGTTGGCAAGTTCGTTGCTCCGTTCATGCGACGATCCCTTCGCTTTTGTTCGTCGTCGTTGTATTAGCGCGCCGCGTTTGTCAATTGTTTTCTCACCGCGGAAGGGAAAGAGAAGCCGCGAGGGGAGGGGGTTAGCGGAAGGTCCGGCGATGCGTGGAAATGTCGAGTTGCGAGTTGCATCTCCGTATTGCGCCAAACAACAATGTGAACGATTTATGATTCAATTCAATTCTGTTTTGCAGGTTTACCACTGGCAGAGTCAGAATGTCCGTGTGTCGGGAGTCGACGATATGGTCCTCCTGCCGAAGGTCACGGAGGACGCGATTATGGAGAACCTTCGAAAGAGATATATGGACGATTATATTTTCGTATCCTTTTTTTGGTTAAAAAAAAAAAAAAAAAAAAAAAAAATGTATACATATATATATATATATCCATAAAAAATAAAACATTGCTTAACGAGCAGCCGACGAGCATATTGCGTGAAAATCGATCGAAAGCCCGGATATTGGATAGTTAAATAACGAAAGAGGGTCGAAAGTTCGAGGGGGTGAGCATCGTGTCTGTCCAGAATTATTAGGCTATTAGTTTAATGGAAAGGGTTGAAACGATGAGAAAGCGTATTTTCGTTTACGATCGTTATTCACATCGCATAACAGCGCTTGTAACGATAGCCGGAAATTACTTTTGAAATAAAGAAAAAAAAAGTAAAAGTATCCTTAATGAGATTTAGACATGCATTGGGCCGGTTCTCGTGTCCATAAATCCCTTCAAGCAGATGCCGTACTTTGGCGACAAAGAGGTTGAGATCTATCAGGGGGCGGTGAGTATATTCAATTATCCATAATTACTATTAAAACAATTCTGCAAAAATGCGATTCTGCGATTCAATATTTATTTTATCGCACTATACGTACGTATTGTTGAAAGATACTTTTTCAACAATAATTAGATTAATAAATATGTGATTCAGAATTGACTTTTTTTGTGTTTTTTTTTTGTTACCGATTAAAGGCGCCCTACGAAAATCCACCGCACGTCTATGGCTTGGCGGACGATATGTACAGAAACATGTTAATCGACAACGAGAGTCAGTGTGTTATAATTAGGTAATAAATCGATAATATCTCCCAAAAATAAAACACGAAAAAGAATGAAAATTAAAATGAATTTTTGTATCATTTATTTACAGTGGGGAATCGGGAGCAGGAAAGACGGTAGCAGCAAAGTACATAATGTCATACGTCGCCCGCGTCAGCGGCGGTGGCGAACGAGTTCAACGAGTAAAGGATGTGATTCTCGAGTCGAATCCTCTCCTCGAGGCTTTCGGTAACGCGAAAACCGTCAGAAACAACAACAGCAGCAGATTTGTAAGTTTATACATAATTTTTCGACTGCAATAACGGTAACGCAACTCGAACGACGGGAAAACAGAACGCTGTCGAAAAATTCTCGTAACGTAAATAACTAAACGCCGCCTCGCGCGGTTTACAATACGTGGGTTGACCCCGAAAGAGTACGCGACAGTTGCGAGTATAGAAGATGTTCAATTGATGGAGCAACGCTTACGGCCTAAATTCGTCTTCCGTCGGGAGCGTCCGAGATAGTCGCGAGACTTCAACGGACGCGCTGAAAAGGAAGCCAAGGAAAAGAAATAACTGATTCGTATGCGACTCGTCCGCACTGAAATTCCACCGTATATCTCTCTTCGCGTTCTTCAATCGCGTCATCGCGAAGACCTCACGACTTTTCACAACTACGACATTTACGGACGAATCAATGACGCCACCGTGTTATACACTTATTAATCGCGAATTAATTTTCGCTCCGTCGCGAAGGATTTTTCTTTATTTAGTTTAATTAATGCATTGTTTTTTCTCGCTCTGTTTTTTTCGCAGGGAAAATATGTGGAGATGCAGTTCGGTTCGGGAGGCCAGCCAAGCGGCGGAAAGATCTCAAACTTCTTACTCGAGAAATCACGTGTCACGTGTCACAATCCCGGTGAAAGAAACTTTCATATTTTTTATCAACTGGCGACCGGAGCGAATCAGCAGATGAAAAGTGGGTGGATAATAATAACTGTGTTACTATATACGTAATGAGCGTAAACACGAGACACACTGGCATAATTAATTTACGCTGTGTCGACGAGAATGTCGTTCTGACTCACGCCGTGACTGCGACACACTCTCGCGAGCTTTGTAGTTTTTTTTGCTGACCGCCTTCTTTTTTCAATATCTTTTCTTCTCTCATCGTCAATGAAACCGTTTCGTTTAACGGTTTTCTTTTCTTCATTTCTGCAGACGATTTTGGCCTCACGGATCTTGATTATTACACCTATCTGAGTTACGGAGGGAGTCACAAGGTCGACGGTACCAACGATGCCAGAGACTTTCAGGAAACGCTGAAAGGTAATTTCACGACATTGGTGACGCGCAATGGAAATACGAGGAACGAGGAAGAGTGACTCGAGCGATTGACCGACACTCGCGGTCACTGCGGTTTTAAGTCTTTGTTCTTTTTTTCAGCTCTAAGCGTAATGGGAATCAAGGATTCGGAAATGACTGATATCTTTAGATTGGTTGCGGGTATTCTTCACATCGGCAATGTGACGTTTCAGGAGAGCGGCAATTATTCGGAGGTTGCGGACAAACAAGGTACACATTTTCTTTATCGTACAAAACCGATTGTTATATCGGCAATTCATTTATCGACGATATAAATGATGTTTGTTGTGTTCTTCTTTTACAGCTCTCGAGTTTCCAGCATTTCTTCTCGAGATTTCGGCCGAACAGCTGTCGCACAAGTTAACGTCCCACGAATTCGAGTCAAAGTGGGGCAGTCAGTCGGAAAGTCTCGATGTTACGCTGAACGTAGCACAGGCCCTTTACACGCGGGACGCTCTCGCCAAAGATATCTATGCCCGACTTTTCGATTATCTCGTCAAGGTACATAGTAATGAAAAGAAAAACTCTTGAAGAGAAAAAAGATTCTATACCTTGCGCCCGCTAATTCTGCAATTACTTGATAACAGAGAGTAAACTCGGCGATGGAAACAACGGTGGACGGTTACGAGATCGGAATTCTTGATATTTACGGCTTCGAGATATTCGATAGAAACGGATTCGAACAATTCTGCATAAACTTCGTTAACGAGAAACTACAGCAGATATTTATCGAGTTGACGCTGAAAGCGGAACAGGTAAGAAATATCTGAAAGAAGAAAATCGCACAATACATTTTTTTTCTTCCAGTACTCGACGTCGACATGCTACAACGTTTCTTGATGCGCAAAAAAACGTAAATTTACAGTCACGAAGCTATTAAGTAAGATTCTCAGTGCGTTTCATTTATTACTAATATATTACAACGACGTACGTAGCATCATATAAATTCATATCTCTCTCTATATGTAGATATATTACATATACATTACTCGATATAAATACTAGAGGAGGGTAACTGGAATAAGGAGAAAAATTTCGAATGAAATTCGAATTTACCGCGATCACAGACACAGCCTTTGCGGCCGAATATACAGAATTAGTATCATAAATATTCGAATTCAGTTTACGCGGAAGAAGAATCTTTCGAACGATTTTTTTTTTTTTTGCATAGCATATACAAATTTCTATGTACAAAGCGACGAATCACGAAGTTCAAATGTGTGCGATTGGGAGCCCGAATTTCAAGCCTCGCCGAAGGTATAGCCGGGAAGAATATCGGTTCTTCGTAGAGTGTATTTCTGTACCGGTGTAGTTTGGGCGACGAGCAAACGACTGAGTACTCGGCTCGGTGGTGCCGGTATCTGTTTTGGCAATTCACTCGAAGTAACGGCCATATTTTCCGTCGTCGATTCGTCATTGGCTCTGTCGGGTCGCGGTTCGAATTCGCTGGTAGCGTAACTTCTTCCGCTTGAGGAATAATTATTGTTGTTGATAGTTTCTTGACTGGTGGACGGCTGATACTTCTTCGGACGGCGAATTCTCTTGTCCAATAAACTCTTCGTGTTTCCCTCGCTGTAAGATCCGGGCGGACGTAGAATCGAACTTCGATCGCTCGCAGTTTTGGAGTTTATCGTATCACCGGTAAAGCTTCCGCTGTGTCCGCGAACGTTAACGTCCACCTTGGGTCTCGTATTTTTCAAGTAGTAAAGCTTCTCGTCCGGACTTCGATTGTTCGACGGTCGCAAAAGCGTTCGCTTGTCTTCATCGACGACGAACGGATGTATTCGATAATTCGGCGATAGACCAATGTCTCTTACACCCAAAATAGAATGAGGTACGACTTCGGGATTCGGATAAGTTTCACGCTCGTTCATCAATTCGGGATGTTGCTGCTGATGCTCCTCTTCGCTCAACATCGCTCGCACGAGATCCTGGAGATTCGTCTCGCCTACGTCGTCGGCTCCGCGCAATTCGATCTCCAAGAGTCTACTCGGGAGAGAAAGCGAGAGAGTTGAGACAATTCATTAGTACCGAAATAACAATGCTATAAGGTGGATCTTCCGATTATCGCCTGTAGACCAGTAACCGTCGATATACGCATTGTGATTGTGGCAAAATCCCTATTCAAAATACACAATCAACGATAACCGAAAGATTCACCTTATTTCAAAATAAGACTCGACGCTAATCGCGGTTCGATCGCTTACCTGTAACCATCGGTATTCGGCTTCTCGACGTTTGTATTTAACGGCACGAGACTTTGTCGCGTGTAGAGAGCTTTGTCATTGCGAAATTTTCCGGTGTCAGTGAGAATCGTTTCCTGAGGAATTTCGTTTGGCGACGACGGGGGTCGGGGAAGTACCATCGCCGATAGGGTCAACTCGCATAGCGTGAGTAGTCGAAAGGCCGTCAAACCGCAACCGATTTTCAGCGTCATGTTTCTGAGAAAAATTAATATATTACGATTTTTATTCATTCGTGTTATTGTTCGAATGAAAGAGTGTCGAATTAAACTATTATGTCTATTGACTTTGGCACTTCGGTTTTATCGATCGCGTGACAATCGGTCGAGAGAACATATATTTGTATAGTCAATGTAGTTATTCAGGGCGTTAACGACGAGCGTCACGCATATATCAGGAAACATCGTCTAAACTTGAGGAAGGAAACTGGACACAGTTGTTTCCCGCGGTAGCACGGTTAGCCTCGCGTGTTCGCGATGCCCGCAAACAACGAGTTATTAAAGCGCTCCGGTGAAAGTTTATAGCCCGCGGTCGACGATACTACAGTTGAGGGCCGAGAGTCCACGAGGGAAATGATACAATTTCTCTTGTGTTCCATTGCGTAACTCTTTTCGCTTCTCATACGAACTCCCGGACCGATCTCCGAGATCTTAAGCTTTGTAAAAAAAATATTAAAAACTATAATGCGTAGAAATCTCGTGAATCATTCACAGCGAAAAGGGCAAAGGGTGGTCCGGCGCGTGATGAAAGAGCTGAAATAATTTCACAATCGCGATTTATATACCCAAAAAAAAAGAAATGAATTAAACAAGTCGTTGGAGGGTTGCGAAATTCTCGACTGTGTCTCGTCTCTCCGAAACGAGTTTACGAAATTATTTGACCAAATTTGGCAACGCGTACTGTCTATCGCTATAAACTGTGTTACCACTTCGCTATGCGATACTTTCTCCGTATTTAATGCCCTGATTACTCGAGATTTCGCTCACGATTGCCCGCCGGGGAGAATCGGCTTTTATTACGATATCGAAATTATAATGAGCGATATGTGCGCCCATATTAAATAACGGATGTGTTAATTCAATGTGCACGGGGTATGCATGATTTATCGAGCATTTATTACGTCCACAGAAGAGAATTAACTGTAATGCGAGACGATAAAACTGCACAGTGTTAATTTCGGTATACTGTATTATTGTCATAAAACGACAACTGAATAGCAGAAGGATTTTATTGCATCGATTTATATGTTACAATTATGTAGGTTAACGTTCCTTCCGTTGTTTATAGGCCGAGATACATATATAGTCCGAGTTCCCGATAGAATATACTCGAGTTAACGTTATTTCCCGATGCCTCTCGATGGAAAGTGGGCTAAACGATAAAATAATGGGCAATCGATATATCGGCAAAAAAAAAAAGAAATTAAAAAAACTAAGAAATTCTCAGTCGCTTGTGTCTTATCGGCTTCGAGGGCGTTGCGGAAGAGACCCGTAAAAGACTCGTCGAGGAAGCGGGAGACGCGGTTTGATTCACGCTTCGCAGTCGCGTTATATATACGAGTTGTACATTTCGATTATCGTTTCTCGATAGTTTCCTATACTTACACACGGATAGAAAATATCGTGAAGGGAGAGTGGGTGCGGTTAAATCGGCGTAATTTCGCCGCGTCCAACTCGGGGCAAATGCAACCAGCGACGGTGTGCCTCGCGGGCTCTAACAGGTTTTCTTTTGAGAAGATAAAGAAAAATAAACGAGTACACACCAAGTGGCGCACATTCGTTTGTGGAGCCCGACGGTGAACGTGGGTTTAACGGCGAGTTCACAGGCGAATGTGCTCGAGTGAAGGTATATATCGAGTCTCTATCCTACTCCACGTGGTGCGACTGAGAGTTCTCGAGATCTTGAGAAAGGAAAAACATACTGCTACTGTACGATGTATATATGAGCTGTAAAACTCCTTCACACTTCGAAGGGCTCATTTGACCCTTCAATTAGAAACTTTTTCAATCAAGAAGAAAACTCTCGACTCTTTAATGGCTATCGAAAATAAAATATGCTTTATTTCCGTTTATTTATCGCTTTTCAGAAGAATAAAAAGAAATTCAATATTGAAAAGTAATATCGGGAATTTTTTTTTTTTTTTTTTTTTTTTTTTTTCTTTCTTTCAATATTGCTGGGAATTGCAATTTAGCGCGAAGCCACAGTTTTCACTGAACGTTATGGCATTAATGTATAATTTACCGTAATTATTATTGAGATATTGAACTATTGCAGCCGTGCTGATCTCTCTCTCGCACTATCCCGCGCCAACTCGGCAATTATTCAAATGGTTCTTACTATGAAGGTAAATAAGCCCCGACGAAGTTCCTCTTTATATTATACATTAGTATATAGAAAATCGTGAGGCTTGGGTGCCTCCCGAGTAGCTTAGGATGGAAGCGCGTTCGACGATTTCCGGGAAAGTTGGAAGATGCGCCACTCGCGTACACCGAGACACTGGAGTACCAAGATAATTGAAATTCCGTGCGGTCGACAGTCATTATATCTCGGAAAGGGAATAATATAGTATAATAATATAATCCATAAGCTATCGGAAGCGTATCTCATTTCATTCTCTTTATAGATTTGGCTTTGCGTCGCGTGATATAGACTGCCGATAACTTTTTAATTCGCTATTTTTATCTTTGCAAAGTTGTTTTTTTTGTAAGTCGCCTTATAGAGACAAAATGTATCTATCAGGGCGTTACTAGTCGGAAGGATCGCGAAATAAGAAGCAAAAGTGCTATGCGCGCGGGTGCAACGAAAGTGAGAGTGGTCAAGGCTCGCAGAGTTCCCGTTATACGTATAGCGTCGAGCGCGTTAGTTTCGTTTTCGCGGTTCTGCCTCTGCGAGCTTATCGGGGAGCAACCAAGCGAAGCTCTTCGAGCTCTTCTTCGCTCTTCTCATATTCTTTCGTCGTTAAATCAGTGCAAATTAAGTAGTCTAAGCTGTCACGCAACGATGAAGATAAACATCGCGTAATGACTAGCGTGCTAAGTTACGAGTCGTACGATCACGCGTTCGATGATGCAGGAAAACGGGGAGAGCCGACGCTTTCGTTTTGTCGCGATGTTTTCGTTTTCATTGAACTCGTCGCGCGATAACGCCAACTGAAATCATTCTTTTATCGCATATTCAAAGAAGTTATTGCAGTGTATCTGCTATTACAATGCGCACGAAGCGTTGTTTATCTCTGCTTCGGACGCATCGTTTTTAATGATTTTTTTCAATTTTTTTTTTTTTTGGACAGCCGACAAAAATTGTAAATTAGCGAAGTATTCGTATTTATCGTTTACAAAATCGACCAGATCAAGAATTTATTACGATATACAGTGAATCATAATAACTATCGATGGAGTGAAGAAACCGAAGTGTTATATATCTCTATCTCGATTAATTGGTAACCTTTATCCCTATTGCAATATTTGATCGATAACCTCGCCGGGGATCTCGAGTTCTTTCACGTGTACTCGCGGTACTAAGTCCAAAACGCAAAATGCATACGTGTACCTGGGAGGTCGCTAATATCTCTTTGAAACTCTCTTGAAACTTGATCATTCCTCTTGACTATTGTCCATTTTTTTTTTTTTTTTTTTTTTTTTCGTTCGTAAAACTTTAACGGACATTCCACGATAAATTCTGACTAATAACCCGCAGGATTGTTTTTTTTACTGCCGTTGCCATTACGAAACTTAAACGTTGGTGCGTTTCGCGAGTTTTCTCGTCGCTCACGCGTTTCTTTCGTTCTTTGTATTCTCCTCCGGGCTTCTCTTCCTAGTTGGCGCCATAGATTTTCTTGCCCCGGCCGTTGCCGCGCTCCATTGTACTTCCTCGTTGCGAAAGCCTCGACACACATGCGATTCCGAAGAAATTTCATACTCCTTGCGGGGAGTCGAGAATGCGTGTGACGCGTCGTCAGGACAGGTATAGAGTACAATGGAAATTCGTGATCGCGCGAGCGGAAGGGAGAGAAAACGTTCAACCAATTTCGCTCGATTTTTTATTCGTGAGTCGCGAGAGTCGAGGGTCGTGCAGCCGTTAATATCGTCTACGCTAGTCGATTAAAAATTCTAGTCACGATGGTATTTCCTTGTTGAATGAGCCCATCGCTCGTCGGATGTGTTACCGATGCTATAACCCACATATGTAGTACAATCGTTTTAACGAAGCGGAGCCCTTCGAACTATCCAATGCTGACAATTAATTTATCCGAACGTAAGCTCCGTTTCTCGCGAGATGGAAGTTACAATTGGATAAATTGAATTGCGAGGTCGCGAGAGACGAAAACAATTATTGACGGGTATCGTCTCTCTCTGCCTCTCGCTTCGTCAATTGGCTAATTGTTGGATCTTTCGTAATATGTAAGCTTCGCTGATGATGCTTAATTGAATTTATGCGATTGAAGTGTCGATAATGATACTCTTGTTCCTCGGAATCGATAATTCTTTCTCACTATTCTGGGTGTCATTCTCAATCCTATTCTACGTGTCCATTCCATTCGATCGGATAAGGAAGAAGCACCGGACAATTATTGTTCTCGGTATCCACACAAAAGATTCGCCGACGAGGCAAAACAAACGAATAATACTCTTCGAGAGGAATGGACGGAGGAACGGAGTACGGAGTCCGCGCAATTACGAGGGTTAATTAAACCCGTTCGAGACTCGAGGCTCCCTGTTTTAATTTCGTCTCCGCGTTCGCATGCAGAAATTGCGCACGCGTCGCTCTCTTCTCTGATGAAAATATGCATACAGAAGCGTACAAGTCGGTTGTGAGGCTACAAACAAAACAGCGAACGTTTGATTATTTATGGAGAAAAATGTGCACGAGAACTCAAGTGCACTTGTGGCTACAAACAGCAGCGAGACATAAAAGCACCTGACAACAATGCCGCTTACTAATGAAAAATAATCGAATGCCTCGTATATTTCGTTCTTTTTTTTTTGTTCTCTTTTAAACTTCACGAATCTGAATCGCGCCATGTTAGAGAAGCATAATAATTATAGTAGGTGATACCCTCACGGCTATTAAAGGAGTGATGTAATTTGTCTAATTATACAACACGTGTTGCAACTGTCCATTGTCACGATTATTAGACGTTTTATATTTCTCTACCGGGTAATTCTCGCATGTGCTATGAGACACTACGAGTCTACGTGACGAGTTACAATGACCGATACATTTACGTCTTAGTTTTACATACCCCGCCGGTGTTTTCTTGATTTAGGAAGCGACTCGTAAAATTTTTCTCAAAGTCCCACGATGAATTTATTCCTCTTTGGTTGATCTTTCGGCACAATCGATTAGTCGATCTCCATTCCCTCACGCGTTACACTCGTATTCATCAATCACGTTGGGCTTCGAAAAGTAAAATGTACCAATGTAACAACATTGGATGGAAAAAACTTCACCGAACGATTCTCGGATCCATCGAGATCCGTTGAACACCGGCGTGTCTTTTGCACAGCGCGAAAGTATTCGGAGTGAACGCCGCGGCGTGCGATAAAAAAAAAATCGTCTATACTACGAATAGGATACACGAGATCTCGGAGTTCTCCGGTTTGCTCTCCGTATGCACCGCGCTCTGTGCGCACGGATTGAGTGAAGGTAATGAAATAGCCAAGTGAAGTAGGAGGGTATCCATCCGTACTTGTTGGAGATCTCCCACCATCAACCACTCCGAGAGTAATACTCGTGGTGTTGTACCTCCGGCACTACGTTAGAGGCTCTCTCGCTCCACTCTCGCGCCCAGACAGTTTCCTTCTCTCGATGTATACTCGTATATACGCTGTTGAACCGAACGGCGAGCCTCGCCTCGCGATCACTTTGCTGTTCGTTCCTCACGAAAAAAAAGCCCCTTCCCTGTGTAATTGTCTGCGGAGCCGATCAGCCTCGTTAAACCTTCCGAATGAATGAAACTTCGAGGATAAACCTTCCTCGATGGGAAGCTCTTGTTAATAGTTAAAATTTTAACTGCGATTCGAGAAAAAGAAGAAGCGAAAGAAAAAGAAAAGTTTGCAATCGGAGAACTTTACGTACGAGGAAGTTAATGAGATTGAAACATTTGGACACGTGTCTCGAACAACTCGAGTCGTGACGGGACACATCAAACGGTAGAATTACCTCACACGATGAAAGCGATATCGAAGGCGCCCCAACGGCCGAGTTTAATACGTATACATATATATATCGTGGCTCAGTCGATTGAACCGAGTTTAGAACTTTCTAACCGCTCCATATATTCCTATTCTTACCTATAACAACATTATAGCGTATCGGACGTTCGGGAATCTCGTGTATACTGAGAAGATCGCGAAACTGCAATTATTGTCCATTTAATTACGTTACCCGTCAGGGTCCGTCAAGGTTTCACCGGAACGATACATATCGGATGCTTGAAAACTTCGCGAGATTCCCATTCGACTGGTTCTTTTCACGACGACTTCTTAATTGCATCGGAGAGGTTTTCCTTTCGATAAAATCTTTATTTTTCTATCGACTTTCCGACACTCGATTTAATCCTCTTAAGGCATTTTTTCGAACATTAAATCGACAGTTATCTCTATTCCGTTTACCGAACGACTGTCGTAAAAAAATAACATCAAAAGAAAATACAGCTGAGCGAATTCTCGGATGGAGATTCAACAATTTGTCCGCGAACTTGAGAGAATTTTGCAATAAAGGTTGAAGGAAGGACGAGTTTTTACAAATGAAAATACTCTTTCATTTTCGCCAATTTCCGTTCGATCTATTCTATGGACAAAAACGATTTTAAACGAATCTATTGGTATAGAAGCGGATCGGAAGTCGACCGGATGCACTTCGCTTTGTACAAAATTGACGAGCCTTTTCCATGCCTCGTCGATTCGTACAAAATCAAACGTGACGATTCAAGAAATTAACTATTGAATGCACAAAGGCTCGTTTACGGTCGTGCGATGGGATGCGGCAAACGAGTTTGACACGAAATTGTAATCGAAACTTGAATAGCCACGGGAGGGTCAAAGGACACGAGGGGACTTAACGGATCGCGTGAAGTTGCGTATATAGCGGTCGAGTGTATCTTAACGGTCCTCTTCGCACTGCCCGCCGGTTGATCTCGAAAATGACCACAAAATACCAAGTGTGACGAGTCGACGACGGAAAATAATAATAATAATAATAATAATGATCACCAAGCAGAGAGAAAGAGATAGAAAAAAAATTACATTATATTAAACAAACAAAAAAAAATGGGTGTCTACTTCGCACGACCGACATTAACCCAGAATTTCTCGTTTCCTATCTACACCGATCTTCGTTGCCTATTTTAGTCCCGACTTGTCGCAACAATAAAGATTTTTTTTTTCACACGGGGTCTCCTTCGGCTCTCGCGTCTCTTGGCCCACCGCGGCACGAAAGATCCAATTAGTTTAAACGCGTGCGGCAGAATCGTTTCTCTCACCGGTGCTTTTCCCCCCTTCGTTAGGCTTTCTGACGTTCTACAAATATACACCTGTCGGTGTCTTAAACTACACGTGTATATCTCGTCTTGATACTTTCGTGTCACGAATTACTACTTTTTTAACGCTGTTATTTAAGTCTCAACGGAGAGATCAATTCTTCATATTTTTTTGTTTAACATTTTTTTTTTTTTTTTTTTTTTTTTTTTTTTTTTTTTTTTTTTTTTGCGGAAACGGTGTAATTTCTTATAAATTATTATGTACCAAATTTTCGAGGGCAGTTTAATGGAATAATTCGCAAAGTATGAATTTCAAAAGATATTCGGAACAGCGTTGTTCGCATCGAGTTAATTCGTCTTCGTTAGCTGTTCCCGCGGTTAATTGTCCACGAGACAGTAACTTATGACTAACGGCCTCCAGCTCTCTCTTGGTATGTATTCTTTTAAGGAAAATTGCCGGAAGACTCCCCCATCTTACCTCCCATTATCCCTCATGAGTTCAGACAGGCGAAACGTCGTCGCTATTGCGAGAGACTGTACATCCGATTATATGTACTTAGTAAGAATTTGCTAAAAGAAAATTATAAAGAGAGCAACGCCAGTGATCGTTAAACCTTCTGACTTCTCGCAGTGAACCACAGGTTACTCTATACGAGGCGTCACTCGCACACTCCTCGGATTCCCCGGTGTATATGTAGTTTGAATAACGAACGTTGTATCCTTGTCCCGATTAGTCGACACGCACCGCTCGCTCCACAACTCGATGTTCAATAAATATCATACTTTTCCGATAATCAGAGCTTCGCATTGCGTGAGAATTCTCGTGGAATTTACTGAGTCACGAGAGATATATCATAGGATTTTACTTACGCGTTACAATTTTCTTTACCGTTCGATCGATTTTTCAGAAATACAATCAAAGCTTCGGCGCTGCGCGAAACATTTTTTTCATCATTTGACAAAGTCACAGAAATTGTTTTGTTTTTTGTCAACTTTCGTCAACGGCGTTACGATTCCTCTGTAAGTTGTGAGGGAATGTCGCCGGAAATCCACTTCGGCAAGAACAGGAATAGACCGCGGTCACTCGTTCTGGAGACTGGTTCTTCACACTTTGTCGCTAGGTAACAAAAGCAGATGAAGAATAAGAAGAAAAGTCACTCAAAGAAGAGTTCTCTTTCTTTGCTTCTCGCTGTTCTCCATCTCTGTCGGTTTTTCTATTTCCATAGTCAGGATCACAAAGCGTGTCGCTATTCCCGGTGAACATTAAAATCGGGTCGCGGAGCATTGCAAAAAGTGTCTTTCTATCTCCTTGTTGTTGTTGCTCTTCTTCTTCTTCTTCTTCTGCTGCTTCTTCGTCATCATCGAGTTACAGCCGCGTCGACTGTGGTCTCGTCCGCGTCGTTAACTTCGAAGGCAAAGGCTCGCCGTATGAAAACTCTCGGGTGTTGGTTTTAGTCTACTGTACAACCGTAACTCTTCCTTCGTTCCTCAACGCGAGAGGAGGAGATAGACGATAATAATAATCGTGCGCCACTTTTCAACCTGTCTGAATAGGCACAACTAGACCGCGTTAAAAGAGGGCTCCGCGGAGTCCTCTCGGAGTCTTCTCGCACGAGTCCACCGAGAGGACGAAGCCTTTCAGTGGTCTCTCTCTCTCGTTTCTTCTGTCTTCCGCCTTTTGACTGGTTTTGTCGTCGCGGTTCCGCACTCGAACTCTCCTTCAACTTTTAGATATATATCAACGCTCGAAGCTTCCAAAGACGACTCTAATAACGTCTCTAATCGGTCCATTATTCGCTCGAGCGTTGATCCTCGAGAAGACACATTCGGAGCGGAACCATCGACGATGAGTTACTTACAGAATAATCTATCGATCTATCGGGAATGAGAACGTTTTATTTTTTTCATCTATTGTCGAACAGTGACACAGAAATGCGTGACTCGGCGCATGTTCCTCGGGTAATACCATTGTAACGCTTAAAGGTATTACGAGAATTATTAATCGAATCGAGACGATAAGCGCAAACGAGTATTCGATTTTTTTGTACTTTAGCCGATAGCCGTAACAATGCAAATGTCTTCGTCAATGGAGGATGATAATGTTGAAGTTTTTTTGACAACTTCGAGTTTCGGCATCGATAGAATATTCTTTAAATTGATCCAAATATCGACTATATAATTGTTCATTAATATAATTGCGCGAAGTGTTCGAATCTTACCGTAGCTGGAAACTCATAAACATCACATTTTATCGTTTCTACTTTGCTAACATGTGCAGAGTCCAGTCGCTTGTTCGATTATAATGCTTTTAGGATAGTAGTCAAGTGGTTGCGCAATACGGTAACGGCGTTAGCTACCGGACGTGAGAACGATACGTGCACTCCGCTGATCGGGTTCTCTCGGTCATAATATTTCCAAGGATGTGTTAGTTCGCCACATAAACCGCCTGGACGATGCGATGAAATAATTTCTGCAGCTGCGTCGAAAACCCCGTCGAGACCTTGTCGAGATCGTTAAACATCGCGCAATGCTCCCATTTTTTTTTTTTACTCCTACTATTACTACTCCAGCTATCATTACTGTGAGAGATCGCGTTGGAATTAACCTTTCACCGTGTCTTTCTTTTACAGGAAGAGTATGTCGCGGAGAACATCCGGTGGACCCCAATCGACTATTTCAACAACGCGGTCGTCGTCGAACTTTTGGAAGGGAAAAGACCACCCGGATTGTTTCTTGTGCTCGACGATGTATGCGCTACACTTCACGGCGGAAGTAAAGGCGCTGATTTGGATTTGCAGAAGGTATCTATAACAAGTTTATTTTTTTTTCAGCATTTTTCCAGTATTTAAAAATGATTAATTGCGTGACTATCCTATGCCAATGTTACGACAACCTGTTATTCTACAAATTTAATAAAATATAGTAAAAAAAAAAAATGAATGGGACGATAACGGTCGGCGAATTGATGGGTTATTTCTATGAATTGAACGCTCCAAATATTCACTGACGCGTACATACGAATATCAAAGTACAAAGCGACATTCCGCGATATGTAACAAATGTATAATTTTTTAGAAATTGAGCGGAGCAGCGAACAATCACGCCCACTTTCAAGGAACAAGCGACGGTTTCGCTATTCATCATTACGCGGGGGTTGTCTCGTACTCTGTCGATGGATTTTGCGACAAGAATCGCGACGTTCTCTTTCTCGATCTCATTGAACTCATGCAGACGAGTACCAAGTAAGTGAAACATTAATCGCCAACAAATAAATGCAATGAATATCAAAGCGGTTATCATTTATATGATAATGAAATTTGATATGTAATTCGCACTATTTAGTTCGTTGGTGCGTTTGCTCTATCCGCCGGAGACGCAAGCGGGAAAGACGAAGACCCTGAAATCTCGACCGACCACAGCGGGCAGTAAAATTCGCAGTCAAGCGAGTCGTCTTGTTGGACAATTGATGAAATGCACGCCTCATTACATAAGATGCATCAAGCCGAACGAGACGAAAAAACCGCGGGATTGGGATCAGTTGAGGGTGAAGCATCAGGTCGAATATCTCGGACTGAAGGAGAATATACGAGTGCGAAGAGCGGGATTCGCTTACAGGCGTCCGTTCGCTAAGTTTCTTCACAGATACGCGATTCTAACGCGGGAAACATGGCCCGCGTGGCAAGGCGATGAGAAACAGGGCGTCGAATGGATACTCGCGAGTTTACATATCGATAGATCGCAGTATCAACTCGGAAGAACAAAGCTCTTTATCAAAGCTCCGGAAAGTGTGAGTATTGTGACGAATGCAACTTAATTTTAATGAAAATCCTTCAATGAAATAAAAACAAAAAAAAACAACGACGAGATATCGTTGAAATATCGTGGACAGAGGTTTGTCGTCATCGTAAAGCAATCAATCGGTACGCTGAATCCAGAGAATCCGTGACTAATGGCCATACCGCGCTCTGTTTATCTCTATGTCAGCCTCGCAAAAACGTCGTATATTATCGTCGAATAAGTACATCAGAGTTAAGAGTTTAAAGAGAGGAAGAATAACGTTTAAGTTGCCCACTCCCGTTCCAGTTCCACAAATGTTGCAATAACGACGGAGAGCGACGCGATCGGGTCGATTGAGGTCTCGTAGGCGGTGGCCGGGAGATCGGTCGTATTATCCGGAGCATATTGCACAGCCGATTCTAAATTATCCTCAATGCCAGGTCGTTCGTGAAACGAAGTTAGATCAGTTCGTATTATAATTTCGAACGGCGTTAAAGAAAAGGGCATTTGCGCTGCGAGCTTTGCAGAGGGATAATTGATGCTGATCGCGCGATCGTGATATCATAAAACGAGCAACAAAACTCGTACTTTTATTTTTTTCCCCTTCATTCTCCGTAATTCACATTTGTATTTATATTCTCACGCAGCTTTTTATGCTCGAGGAGGCGAGAGATCGAAAGTACAACGTTTACGCGAGAGTAATACAGAAAGCTTTCAAGAAATATTTCGCTCGCAAGCGTCAGGAGGAACAGAAAGAGGCAGCAGCCGACTTGCTCTACGGTCACAAGCAGCGAAGACGCGCGAGTTTGAACAGAAACTTCGTGGGCGACTATATAGGAATGGATTGCCGTTCGCAGACCACAAATCTGGTGGGAAGAAGAGAAAAGGTGTTATTCGCCGAAGTCGTGAAAAAGTACGACAGGCGATTTAAGGTCAGTAACCGGAAACATTTCACCTCCATAAAAATATCCGCGAGAGTCAGTATTGTGTTGTATTTTCTTGTTGCCGATGGGGAGAGGCGCAAGTCTACGCGGGCGCGCGCCCGGCAGCGGAGAGATAGGCATTAGATACTACGCTCCCGGGTTTTATACTCATAAGAAATTCAATTGTGCCGTATCACGAGATATTCACATAGCGAATTTATCAGAGTTCTCTCTTTCATATTCTCCTTTTGTTTTTTTTTTCCATGCTGATCCAGATGTGTAGGAGAGATCTCGTACTCACCGGCAAATCTTTGTTCCTCATCGGTCGCGAGCAAATCAAAAAAGGTCCGGAGAAGGGCAAAATTCTCGAAGTTATCAAGAGAAAACTTCCGTTCGAACAGATCAGTCACGTATCGATGAGCACGTTACAGGTGAGGCCCACCGAGATCGTTGAGCGCCTTTTTCTTATATAAAAAAAATGTTTCTATCAACGTACAACGGAGTTATTCATGCTGCGTATCTTTTCAGGATAACTTCGTCATCGTGCATACGAGAGAGGATTACGCTAGTCTTCTCGAACTCGTTTTCAAGACAGAATTCCTTTCGGTATTGAGCAAAAAGTATCTCGAGGAATTGGGCCATCCATTGAATATTAGATTCAGCAACAAGTAGGTCTTACGGGTTTCCGGCTGTGGCGGCTTTTGTTCGCTCCTTCGCGCGATCACACGGCTCGAGCAAATCGTTTCTCTCTAACTTGTATCAATTTTGGATATTCTTAGCCTGGAATTCAAAGTTAAGAAGGAGGGATGGGGAGGCGGCGGAACGCGGCAAGTTAAGTTTCTTCAAGCGGATTACGGGGATCGAGAGATACTGAAACCGAGCGGCAAAGTTCTCACTGTGACTATCGGACCCGGACTGTCGAGTACATCGAGTAAGATATCGTAACATAAGATAAAATTAATATAAATAACTTTTGCATGCATCAAGGATTTGTCTAAAATGTTTGAAACATTTTTCAGAACCAAATTCAAACAGATCGACCGTATCTTCGACTTCGCTTTCTCGCAATGTACCGAAATCCGCGCAAAACCCTCCAACGAGACCCGCACCCGTGCGTCCAGCGCCTAATCCCGCGATGCAAAACGGAAATAGATCACAATTTACACCGCCTAATAATTCGAACGCTCCGTCGCGGCCGGATATTGCCCCCGCTAGACCTGCTCTTCAGCCGCGACCCGCTCCGCGATTGTCACCTGGCGAACAACAGCCGCTTCCGGTTGTGACGAATTCTCGACCAAATTTACCGCCTAATCGACCGAACGCTTTACCGGCTCAAGCGGCGCGTCCGGCAGCTCAGAAAATTACGAACAAACAGCCGAATAAAATTCAGAGTGGAGGAGTGCCGATAATGGGAATGTTCACGAATCCCGGGGGCGCACCGAGAGGTAACATAAATTAAGAAAGCATTTTAAGTTATTCTACTGAGTTCGATGCAAATTTTACGAATTATTTTTTTTATCTATCGCAGGACTAGTGAGAGCTCCGCCTCCTCCGTCGGAACCCGCGCCTCCGAATCAACCGATGGTTCACGCAGCGTTTAGACTGCCGCCGATCGGTGGTGGCGAATATCCCAGCGAGGCGAAGCGGCTATCGGGTAACAAGCTTCAAACAGGTCCACCAGCTTCGGATGGAACGAACGGTCAAGCGAATCCGAATCCAGTCGCGCGACCACCGGCACCGATTAAAAAACCAGCGACACCCGCCCTTCCCAAAGTCAAAGTTTTGTACGATTACAGTCCGCAGGATCTCGACGAACTACAATTGAAAGAGGGCGATATCGTAGAGTTGCTGAAAGAACGTGAGTACTTCGGATAATTTCTACTTCTCTCGTAGTTTTGCTTCTCGTTATCTAATAAAATTTTTCCTGTTTCAGACGAAGGTGGATGGTGGCAGGGGCGCCTCAAAGGAAAGTCCGGTCTATTCCCCTCGAATTACGTCGAGAAATTATAGAAAGTTAAAGAAAAAATTATTATTATTAGATTAAGTAAAGAAGGAAAAGACAATTTGCACGATAACTAGTGGCCTTCGAGTATAGGTGCAGCGTTCAAGTTTTCTACAGTCTACAAGCGGTATTTTTCTTTTTTTTTTTTTTTTTTTTTTTCAAAGATATATAATATGTATTATTTACGCAGTGAGCTGTGATTTAAAAATAGAAATTCCGTGTCGTTGATATTGCGTAGTTTCGTTGTTTCCGAATGGTGAAACAGCAGCAGTTTATTAGCGAGGATTCCAAAGAGACGAGACGAGCAAAAACGAAGCTCTCTGTGGAAACCAAATATTAGATATTAGATTAACTACAAGTTATTATTGCGTATGGTAAACGATAATACCATTGTTAAGAGTTACCGGTTAACCAAATGATAAATCATTTATACATCTCGAAGTCGAAAACGCACATGCATCTCGTCATTCGTCTTGTTGTTGTCGGAATGTGTTTATCGATGGCACCTTGCATCGGTGTTGCTATTATAATCATCTTATTATATTCTCGAAGTTTAGTATTTATAAGTGAGCTTGTTGAATGATGTAAATATATTATAGTCTCACTGCCATACGTAAGATGTTTCTTCATAAACGCGTATCAAAAAAACAAACAAATAAGTGCGTTGCGTTTTTTTACTGGCATCGTGTCCGCGCGCAACCCGCACTTACCCAGTGATCGTCAACAGCGTTAACGTGATTTGTGCCCGTAAAAAATGTTCGAACATCAATATCGTCATCGATATTTCGTAGAACACACGATTTTCGAGAATTTTATACACAAAAAGTTCTAATATTTTACGCAAACGTAATCGTTTTCAAGTACACCGTTCCACAGACACACCGGCACACACCGGTGCCACCGCCGGTGCCACCGCCGGTGCCGCCGGTTCCGGTCGACACTTCAGGCTTCCGGCTGTATATGATAAGAAAAACGACCCGAAAATTTGATGTTTAAAAAAAAAATAGCAATTTTTACTGTAACATCACTTTCGATAAAAAGCTGAAATTTAAAAATCAGAAGTTACGTCGGAGAAAAATTTATTTACTTCACTGTGGCGTGGAAAGTGAGGTTTTCCGGGCGTTTTGCGAAGTGAAGTAAAATCGTATACGATACTCGGCGGAAAAAGTTTTGCCGCCCTCGTGTTGTAATATATACTATACTTATACTATGTATATAGTATACTTAGTATATAGTATACTATAGTTATACTTGTGTATATACTTTCGTCGCGTGATTCTTTATGTGAGACATCACCCGGTTGATATCTTCTCTTCGAAGGATTGCAGAAGGTTTTGTTCGATTAATTTCGTTGATTTTTCATCGACTTCGTTTATTCGTTAATTATTGCACTGGGTTATCCGACCGATTTACTCGGCCAATTCGACTACTATGTACTCGATAAACAACGAAAACGAAACGCTTCGCATGATCGCATATCGGCAAGAATTATTATTGACATTTACAAACATAATAGTTGATATAGATAATTATTAAAACTATAAACAATTTCAAAGTCATCATCATCATCATCATCACCATAATAGTAGGTATGCATTATTATAAGCAGGTAACGTACAAAATTTGCCCAGCAGATTCGTAAAGAGTTCGGCATTTAGACTTATACACAAAAATGTTTTCATTTTCTTTTTTTTTTTTTTTTTGTTGCATCCTCAGTCCACATAATCACATTGTAGTAGTAATAGTCTCGTTTAGTGTATTTGCACTGCATAAAATTATCTTTTAATCAAACGTATATAGGCACTGGGGTAATAAAAATAGTCAAACCATCGGCAATTAGATAAAACTTATACAACCCATATATATATATAATTACAACAAGATTTACCGTTTATGGATGAGATATATACGAGTTATTGCATTTCAATTCTTTGAGAAGAGTCTCCGATTAGCAGTAACCCATATTTTTTTTTTTTTTGGAAAATCGATAATTAAATAATTGTGATGATGAACGTGGAATAAAAACGAAGAATCGCCAGAGATCGATATGTACAACCATGAGGTATGGTACAATAATATAATTGTACCTTAAATGATTGCCGCACGTTTTGCTATAATGCGAAAGCGTGAATATTCGTGAATTTTTACGATCGAATCGGCGATAGCGATCGCGCGTCTTCGTTATCGTAAAACGTTATTTGTACATTGAAACTTCATCCCCTTTCGCGACGTATTAAAGCTTTCGGAGAGTGACTTTTTTTTTGCACACGCATTATTTATCGTTAGTGAAGTTAAATGGATATTACATCATTCATTTCTACGGGTGCGCGAATGTGTTTAATCGTCAATGGATAAAATGGATTTCTAAGACAGCGTGATTTTGGCGATTGTGGATAAATGGGATTTGTGGATACAGCCAATTTAATCACCACCTTTGCGAGCACTTCATATGCCGCGGTAGGTGCACGCGATAGGCTTGCTTATGATATCGATACTTTTAATTAAAAATAATCCTGTAGGATTACTTCGAAACTTCGAAAAAGAAAAAAATCATTTCTGAGACTTAACGAAAAAAGCGCGAGTTATCGGTATCTCGAAATCATTTTGTGGAACACTCGAAGCGATCATATGGCACAGAGTTTTTTTTGAGTATAAACGATAGGCAGGTAGGAGTCCCAACCATTGAGAACGAAATAATTAAGCCGATGGTAGTAAACACGAAGAAAAGCGAAAATCTCGAAATCGGACTCCGAGCTTTTCGAAACGAGGATAGAGAAGAGAAAAGAAAGAACGATGGAAAAATCGTAAATTCGCTAAATAAGAAATCAAAAACCTTAACTGCAATTCATCCAATGAAATATTAAATCTAAGGACCTCCCGACAATGTTTGTTTTTTTTCATTTTTTTCCAATCGTCAATGACGCCTATTCTCTAGTTCTTTGGCAACTCCACAACAGCATAGGACCGTATCTGAAAGAAAAAAAAAAAGAAATGTATTTTTTCACCTGTTTAGTATTAACCAACGATGAAGAATGTTCGTTAATTGCGTAATATCGTTCGGCTTTTCAACAAAGAAGAATGGTCTTCTCGTTATGTAGGTCGTTGATTTACAAGCAGCGCGAACGCGCGTCTTACCTCGAACTCACGGATGCGTAGCTCGTTCGCTTCGCGGATAACGCGCCTCACTGGACGACACAGTTTTTATTTCGTTGTGCTAAACCGGCTCTCGAAAGATCGCGTTCAATCTCGTCGTCATCTTCGATACTGTGTCAAACGCGAAACATCGAAGATATTATTATCGCGTAATCGGAAAGGGTAATCGCATCCGATAAAGAAGAAGTTCGGGTCGATGAAACATGCGAGATAATAAAAGAAACAGAAATGCTTACGCTCTCTCTTGAGTATCGAGATGATGCACCAGTTCGTCTCTCTTGTTAACGATAGAAACCAATTCTTCGAGCAAAAGATTCTCTCGTACTTTTTGCTCCGCGGTCTTTTGCCACTCTTCCACGGCCAGTATGCTTCTCAGTTCTCGATTCAGTAGTTCGAAGCGCCGCTCCAAGTCGTCCTCTTTTTCTCTGCAGAGTACAGATAAACATCATTTTTTTTTTTTTAGTTGATGATTGAGACAATAGCGAAGTTGATGAAAGAGAATTACGGATGCTTACAAGATATTTAATTGCATCTGCCGCCTCAAAAGTGCGTTCTTCTTGTTTACGAGAGTAAACCAGAGAGACATTAATCTTTCGGTTTCTTCCTCGTTGTCGCTCTCCATAGCGGCTCTCAATTGTTTCTCGAGTTTGCCCGCTTGTACGTCTATCTGACTCTGTTCTCGTTCCAGAGCTTCGAGTTCGTTTTGAATATAGGACGTCATATCTTTGCCCAACTGCGTAGTACAATGGAAACATTGAGATTACTTCGTATTAAGGATCAATTGAAGAAAAAAAAGAAAAAAAAAAAAATGATTCTTCTTCAACTTACTCCGCGCAACGTGTGAGGATGTCTATCGGGACTCGTTTTCTCGGGTGATATTCTCTCCATAATTTTCGAAAACGAGTACAAAGGTGAAACACTCTTTTTATCACCATCGGGTCCACTCGCGTTAGCCAGAACGTTACCATTGTGTTCCGACTGGAAGATCGATGCATTGTTAAAAAAAAATATACAAAATAAATGGAGAAAATTTGATCGACGCATACGACCGCTCCAAACGTTCCTCGAGTGATTTTTCTCACCTTTATACTAAGCCGATCTCCCGGCGTCGAAGGAGTAAGACTCCTTCTTGGACTATTGTTCTGATCGTCAATGGAACGTCTATCGCTATTGTTATCGTCGCCAATTTGACTCGAGGTAACAGTGACTACACCCATTCTAGCTTCGGCTATCAATCGTCGAGCTCTTTCGCGCAGCTGTTGCTGTCTGTCGTCATCGCTCTGCGGCTGCAAAGCCAGACCAGGGCAATTAATGCGATATAGTACAACAAAGCTGCGCGTTCGCGACTTTTAACTTTTCGTTTATTTTTCTTGTTTTACAAAAAAGAAAAAAAAAGAAAAAAAAAAAACTTGTATGGTATCTCGTACCTCTACCGGGCTCGAAGCTGTCGAGGCAATCCCAGGAGTCTTCGATTGGCTTCTCGCCTGCTCCAGGAGTTGTCTCGCACGTTCTCTGAGCTCGTCGTGACGAGTGACCAATGGCTACGGGGGGAAAGGAAAGGTAATTCTTTTTTTCGTCGTTGTTTTAGCAATGCACTTATTTCGCGCCGTTTATGTAATAATTCAACAACTCGAGAGCGAATCAGCAAGGAAAAGTAAACGAAAATTACATGCTGCGAGCGCGGTTCGCCGTGGGACGGCGAGGTTCCACGACATTCGGAACTTCCACGGCTACCTCGATCGTTCGGAAACGGCGATTCCTGAAAAAGACAACTTTTTTTCATCAGAATCGCTGATTTCTTTTTTGGTTGTTTTATGCAACGAGAAAACAAAAATAGGAATGAATATTCGCACGTAAAACGTGGGACGACTCCCACGGCGGTGTTTGTCATGATTTTTTTTTTTTTTTTATAAAAAGAAGGCGTGGAGGATAAAGAATGTTTTGTATCTCGTAAATACTGACATCTCGAGCTGAGGTTGGCGATTTCGTAATAGAAATCGATTGTGACCACTTGTCATCGACGACCTGAATATTTTCATCTTCGTCGTCGGAACCGAAGGGATCGGTCAACTGACGTCTGGTCATTAAAATCGGTCGTTGCTGCACTTGTACCGATCGCGGTGGTGATTTGCTCTGCAAAAAAGATCGAAAAAACGTGTTTGCAATATTACTCGTTTGATTAATTATTGCATCATACTTCGCGGAACGGACTCTGTTACCTTTTCTCTCGACGTGTATTTCTCTTTCGACGGTGATAAAACTTTTCCAAGTATACTTTTCGAACTCGCGAGAATAATATCCTTCACGTCTTTAACGCTTGTCGGCGATTTGTCTTTGTTTCCCGGATCGTGATCGTGATTATCCGTATTCAGGCTGAGATGTAATTTATTCTTCAACGCATCGATGCTAATATCTTCCCTCTTGTAATCGAAGGGATTCGATCTGTGGAGAAAAAAAGAAGAAAAAAAAAAAAAAAAAAGCGATAGGTTCATGAATGAGGTACGAAGGTCATGAGTCAAAGTCGATACTTATCTCGTTCGACTTTGCGAGCTTCGCTGGCTGAGTGTCAATCGATCAGCTCTTTAAATTCAATTATTCACCTTCTATTGCTATCAAGTTTATTGCCACGCTGCTCCGCTTGTTCTTTCTTCCGTAAATTAATGATTTCCTGACCAAACAACTGAACACTGACGTCCGTATTGTTGTCGGTGTTGAAACGGCCGATCATGTACGACGATTCGTCGGTCGTTTTACCGATTTGGTGAACCTGTGTTGCGTTATTTTTTTTTTTGTTCATTAAGATTGTATTCAGCTCGCGTTACGAGGACAAGTAACTGTTAATACAGCCGAAGCGGTCACGGGTTTGTTACCTCCAATTCGTGTCCGGTAAAGTGAGCTCTCAATTGATACAAATAAGTCATCACTGCTAATTTGTCGGGTACAGTCAAAATATCCATATCAGCCGGTTCTATGACTCGTGGAATTCCCAGTGCCTCGCCAGCGTCGAATGCCTTCTTACAATTGCCTTTGACGTCGTGTGGCAACAATGCATCTATCTCTCTAAATTTTATACGCGGATTTAAAAAAATTCATATTTCAATTTCCCTGATTCTCGAAATGGATAAATAATGTATGTCGCGCGACGACCCATATTAACGGAAAATCGTTGGTTGGAATAACGCGCAATTGTTGGGTGTAAACAAAGTTAAAAAAAAATAAAAAAAAAAAACAGAAGAAGAAGGAAGAGAACTCGATGTTATTCACTGACCGGAATCTACTCGTTCGAACGAGATTACTGGCCTATATCCAAGTTTCTTTTACAACGTCGCATTACTCGAAGTCTCAGCGGTTGATGACAACGAGACTCGCGCGCGATTCTCTATATACAACTGCGCGGATACTATTATTAGGATTTTTTTTTTTCTTTTTTAAACGCTTTCGGGTCAACGAAGGATGAACGGTTTTGTATTCAGAGATATCGCGCTTATCGCATGCGACGACGACGACGACCATTTATAACATTACATACATGAGATCTGGACGGAAGTGGTGAACGATGGCGCAAAACGCCATACCGTTGCGCCAGGAAGTCGTCAAATTCGTCACTTTGACGCCGGGATAATTTTGCGTCACCTCTTTGCACCATTCCAAAAGATCTTGTCCCGGCGTTATCTCTCGTAATCTTGGCGCACTCATATCGCTCTTCTTCAAATCTAACGGCTGCAGCTTCGATCTCATAATGCTGTGCTCCATATTTTTACTAAACAAAAAACGATGAATAAAAAAAAAATTATATAGATAAAATTCGCAGTTATCGATAATTTTCGCATACTCGTTT
This sequence comes from Buathra laborator, assembly GCA_934046635.1. NCBI lineage: Eukaryota > Metazoa > Arthropoda > Insecta > Hymenoptera > Ichneumonidae > Buathra > Buathra laborator. The sequence goes on from OW203898.1 coordinate 936,633, forward strand.
TCGGCCGCAATTTTGTGTTTCGTCGGTGTTTTTTCCGTCGCCGTTTCGATCGTCTCGACCACGTTGATTCCGTGGATATTTTGGCCGATATCGTTAACAGGTGTAGCGTCATCCTTGGATAAACTCGCGACTGCGATTCAACAGTCTATTTATTATCGACGATATCAACGCGGCGATTTGCATATTTAGCGCGATTTGTACGAAAAATTCATACCGCTTATCGGCGTACTTGGTAATTCACTCTCCGTCAAGCTACTCGTCATCAGATCTATCTGCGTAGATATATCCAGTATCTCGTCCAAATTTTTCATTGACAATTCCTCGTTGTCCTCCGGTATATCCTCGTTGTCAAAGTCGTCCAGAGGCGCTATGTCGCTGTTGTTGTTCACCGACATCAAACTTGCCATACTCTGCATGTCCTCGTCCCTGATATCGATTCAACAATTTTTCAATTTTTTAACGAATTTTTTTTGTTTTGTTTTTGGAAGGAATAAAAAAAGTCTTACGTCGCCTTTCCCTCTCGCAAAAATACACAGGAGAGCGTACATTCCAGCGCCGCTCTTACAATTTTTTTCGACGTCGGTTTGAGATCCAACTTGAGTTGTTGTTGACTAGATTCAAGGGTCGCATATTTCTTCATATTAATATTCGTCGCGGCCACATGACGTCTTTTGCCTGTCGTCGATACCTATATCGTAGAATAATATTTTAAGTAAAAATCATTGTCGAAGGGCCATTAATTATTCTCCGTCGAGATGAGTCCGCTCACATCTTCGATGACAAAGGTCCAGTCTTTGTCTTCCAATTCGTGAGTTCTGGGATCTTTGAAGAGTGTCACGGATACAGAATGATTGTCGGGGACGGGCCAACTTACGACTCCGGTCAGCGGATCGCTAAGACACGGCTCCCATTCCAAAGGATCGGAGCTAACTCTGCGACTGCGTCTCGTCCATACGACGCTCAATTTGTTTGGTTTCCTAAATTATCGAAAGGACAATACCGAATAACAACAACAACAAAAAACTCTTTGGTGAGCATTGATATTCCCGGTTTTTCGCTCGGGCGCATAATTGACGCGCGTCTGTCAAGAACAGTCCATTGTTTTTGTTTGCTTGCGCGATTTTCGATGAATACAAAAAGTTTGCCCACTCGAAGATTCGATTTGACACACACGACAATAATAACATTAAGTGTACGAAGTTGCGTTGAAAAATGTGACTTACCACTTTGACGTAGTCTCGAGGGTGACCTCATGATAGGAAACGGTGAACTGAAACTTGGCAGCTCTCTTGTTAACTCGCTGCAATCTCTTCCAAACGGAACTCATGGTTTATTTTTTTCGTTTTGCCTCTCGTATAAACAATTTTGGTCGTTTACCGTTGCGCGTAATAATTGAAACTTATATTCCGACGTTTTTCGCGCAGTGTGTTTGCTTCGTTTGTACGCACTTATCGAAAATTCTACGCGCGAATCGTTACTTACTGTACGATTATTCGAAGAAACACGACACAAAAAAAAACAGATACACTCACAAACGGCCCGAGAGAGCGTGCAAAGGTCTCTGTAGAGAAAAACTCGGTGCTGCACAAGAAGACCACCGAGGGAGATATTTCTTCACACGTTTCTCAAGTTCATCGAGCAGCTCGATAAAATGGCTCGATCACCAGTGAGGAACAAAGGTGTGTTCTTTTATTCCGCGTATTTTTATATACTTTTATCTTAAACGCTTTCGACGTACGCGATTCCCCTACACTAAATGTTTGACGTTTCCGATTATTACCGCGTACGAGCCATTCGTCGATGCTCGGCTTGTAAGTAATCGACGAATGTATGTAGACAGTAGAGAGAAAAATAATTATCAATGGCGTCACACTGACACTCGATACGAGCATCGCAAGAATTTACAACCCTTTCCTATCATCTTGAAAACGCGACTGCGCTCTCTGACACGGTCAGTTCGCGCACTCGGAAAAAAAACCCGTACGAGGCCGGAGTCTGTTATAACGCGGCACTAATACACTCGCGAGTAAGCAATTACTCTCGATCGCACTCGCTTCAACGATACGACTGCATTTCTCTTTTTCCCTAATGAAATTTCTTTCGCGATAGGGTTTATTGATCCCCACATTACGCGAATACGTGACGGAAAACTTCGGACTGCTGGTTGATCCTCGATCGGTTTATGGGTTTGACAACCGTTCGACATTTCGCCAAGAGATAGCCTACCGCGTACGATCCCGAGAGCGCATGAGGACTAGACGAAGCGTTATACCGCACCAACTCGACGTAGATACCAACCGTAGGTAGGTCTCTACCTACGGAACCAACAGTCAATAAAAAGTGGATACGCTTAATCGATTTATTCTTCGAGATACCAAATGTAATAAAATTTGTAATACAACTATTTATTTATTTGAATTGTTATGATTATAATAGTTATTATAAAAATTGTAATTACACTAATATAACAATAATATTGTATGCATTTACGATGAAAATGTATAATTAAAGCGATGGAACAATGCTACTGTGAATGTAGTGACTTTTTTAATAGACGTATATAATAACTACCTTGCGAAGCTAACTGCCACTGAGAACAATCCATAGGAATAGTTAATAAGATTAATCTCTTTAGCTGCATCAGTTTCATACAAACTTGCGACTTCACCAAATGACTGAGACAACAAATTATAGTCAAAGAAGCACATTTTTTTTTGTAACGCTCGTTACATAACTTACTATCAAACGAGACGGATCTTCAAACGATTCTATAATTACGTCGAACATGAGTTAATAATGATAAAGCTTTAATCAAAACCCGTTTGGGTACAGGTTTAATCAATCAGATAAACAATACGAAAATAGACATGAATGTACAAACATACCTATCTGTGAATCTTAATAGTTATGCATATCAGTTGGTATCTCTAATATCGACCTTCCGATGAAAAGACAGTTTAAATACAAATCCTACCGAAGAATTTGTTTTAATCGCAATTCGTATTGAATATATTCATATAAACATTTAATATCTAATAAAAGGGAAAAAACAAAATTAAAACTTTGTACAAAAAGAAAACCTTCAATTGAAAAAAAGTCCATACTATTATTTTCTCCTTTCTACATATTAATAATTTTTTAGTCGGGATTCATTTTTTTTTTCGAAATAATAATTAAAGAAAATTTTAATGTTTGCACAAAATTCTTATCGACGCGATCGATTAATTTGTCAGTACCACTCATCGTTGATCATCCAGTCATCATCAGTCAGCAATACGTGGAGTCATGGCGGCGTCTCTCGATAAAATGTACAAATATTGGACAGTCGACCTTCCTCTGCCAATTGGATTCACGTGGTTTTTTTTCATCGTATCGAAGTAAATATATACACGATGACTCGCGAAAATGATGTTTATGATGTTCGCATCAACTACGTAGTGAAAGGCGTCCAGAAATCGGCACGCAATGGACTCGTGGACGTAATAATAGGGATACGTCGTCCACGAATTCCTGCTTCGTCATGCGAGGGAGATCGATACGTATGTCAACTAGGAAAAGGAGTACCTCGTGTATTTCCCCTCTCAAGGAATTGGAAAGTCTACATAAAGCTGCAATGATGTACCCATCATCCACTATAGCTTTGTCATTCTCGATGTTACCGCGGTTGACGCAACACAATTTTTCTCGATACACAAGTGGGCAATAACTGAAATTATTCGATTGTGTGCTGTTTTACCGGACATTCCAAAATGGGTTTAATTTCCGGATGGTTACTAACCGAGCTTCTCGGCACGGTCTTCGTTATTTTTGCCGGTGTATATATCTATTTCCGGCACTTTTTGTACAATTATTGGAAGAAGAAGGGGGTAGTTTATCTTGAGCCAACGACGCCGACTGGCAATTTAGCGAGCGTACTGCGTGGAAAAACTTCTATCGGTATATAACAAATTATTTTTTTTTAAATAGGTGATGGACTCACACAGCAAAAAAAAAAAAAGAACTAACGAGCCGATCTCGATTGCGTTAAAAAATAATTCAAATTCCAGGTGAACTGTATGCGGATGCATATGCCGAACAGAAGAGTAATCGTTATTTCGGGATGTACGCTTTCATGAAACCGAGTCTCGTAATAGCCGAACCGGAATTGATTAAATTTGTTCTAACGAAGGATTTCGCACACTTCCACGATCGCGGAATGTACTGTAACGAGGAAGTTGATCCGCTGTCCGGTCATCTTTTTCTGCTTTCCGGTACCAAGTGGCGAAATTTGAGAGTCAAACTAACGCCGACATTTACCTCGGGAAAAATGAAACAGATGTTTGGCACTGTGGTGGATTGCGGTGACAAGTTGGCTAAACACTTGAAACCAATGGCTGAAAAACGAGAGGTCATCGAGATGAAAGATCTTTTTGCAAGGTACACGATAATGATCTCTGGAACACTGGTGATTTTTTCAACTTGGCTTGCTGTCGGAAAAAAAAAACATTTTCGCAAAAAGCTTCCGACGGAAAAGTGGCTAATCTCGAAAAAGCTTCAAACAATTTAACAGATTGGGAAAATTTCTCCGATGCAATCGGGCGAACGACTGTTGAATTCTTTTATTCGCAGTCCCCACAGCTTCGGAGACTTTTTCCGAATTTGCAAAATTATTTAAAACTTTTTGCAAATTGATCACTTTTTAGAAAGACGATATTTGCTGAAAAATGTTAAATGCCTTTTTATTTTTTCATTTTCATTGGGTATTGGTTATTAACTTTTCTACAATGCGAATACGATGCGAACGATCTGTTCAGCGGCTTCGATAGTAACTAACTGCGGTCACGAAAAGAACAACTTGACGGCAATATAAAACGTACAAAACTCCTTCTTTTCAGTCGGGTGTTAAAAAGAACGATATCTAGATGTACAACGAGTTCGGTTTTCCTCGATTGCCGTTTCGAATTTTCTCAAAACATAGAATGACACAACAGCGGTTTGTTAATTTGTTCACAGATTCGGGACCGACGTCATAATGTCCACGGCGTTTGGGATATGCTGCAACAGTCTCGAGAATCCTAACAGCGAGTTTCGTCATTGGGGACGAAAGGTTTTCGAATCGATGCCTATACGAAACGCGCTGATAATGTTTGCCCCGCAAGTGATGGATTTCTTCTCGATACCGTTCACCGACAAAGGCGTTACGAAATTCTTCTCAAGCGCGTTTAAAGAAACATTCGAGTACCGAGAGGCTAATAACGTAACGAGGCCGGATTTCATGAACCTTATAATGCAATTGATGAGACGCGGCTACGTGGATGGAGACAATGAGAACGGCGCGTGTGGTATTGCTGGTAAAACTACCTTAATTGATAATTAATTGTTAATCTTAATTGAATGAAAACAAAACAAAAAACCATCAGACTATAAAAAAATGAAAACTAAATGACTTCAGAAATGACCGATGGGAAAATAACTGAAATGGAAGGAGCAGCGCAAGCTTACGTATTTTTTTTGGCCGGTTTCGAAACTACCGCATCGACGATTACGTACTGCCTCTACGAATTGGCGCGCAATCAGGACATACAGGATAAAGTAATGAAAGACATAGACAGTGGTCTCGAAAAATCTGGCGGTCTCACCTACGACAGTCTTCAAGAAATGACTTATCTACATAAAGTCGTTTCCGGTAATTGCAAATGATAATAAATTAAAGAAAAATGTGACTATACCACTCGGTATAATAAGAAGGATCAAATGATTATGTCGAATTTGTATTTGCGATATCTTTCTAACGTCGAATAGAATTTACTATAAATAAGATATCGTCACTATAAATTCCAAAGAATCGCTGAATTGTTCCGGTTGCGCACACGGAAAAAACTATCGATGTAATGTATCAAATACATTTTCATCGGAAAATTGTATATTATGGATATCATTTTGAATATATTTATGCAAATATATCACCCGATATATAGGACATTATACGATAATTAATATTTTAATTGTTTATATTTCCAGAAACTCTCCGAAAGTATCCACCGGTACCTGTGCTCAATCGCGTGTGTACCAAGGATATTGATTTACCGACGACGAATCTCCACGTGAGCAAAGGTCTCGATGTCGTTATTCCAGTTCTCGGCATTCACATGGATCCGGATATATATCCGGAACCCGATAAATTCGATCCCGAACGGTTTAACGAGGAGAACATCGCTGCGAGACATTCCTATCAATATTTGCCATTCGGCGAGGGTCCGAGAATCTGTATTGGAATGAGATTTGGTTACGCGCAGACGAAAGTTGGCCTCATCAGTATGCTCTCGAAATATCGTGTAAAATTGGGACCTAATACTCCGGTACCTCTGGAACTGGATCCTGGAAATATTATACTAACGGCAAAAGGCGGTATCGAGCTTCGCGTCGAGCCGCGATAAAACTATATATATACCCTGTAAATTTCAGCTTGATAACTAAAGACATTCTCAAGTTATACAGGTTTAATTTTTTTTCTACTTCGTGACTTTGTTATTTTCCGACGTTTTAGAACATTCTGAACAGTTTTTACTGAAATCGCGATTTTTTTTCTTTCATAAAAAAAAAAAACTTCGTCTACGAGGAAGCAAAACGAAAACAAGCAAACTTCTCAGGTTCCAGCAACGAACTAAAACGAATTAAGCGGACGATTACCATATTTGTACATATGCTGTAAGCTATAATAATAAAATGTAATGTTTCTATTACGTTTGTGGTGAACGGCGAGTTATTAACGTAAATGAGTGAAAATCCGATATTAATTTTTCGAAGCTGCCGTGCGTGATGCACGAGCGGTTACTTAAGGTCGATGATTATAACACAGCGGTGTCTACCTTACGTCGGATAAAAAATATTTTTACTCATAACACGCGAATGATTTTTTGACGAATGTAATGACGCGGATACGTCATCGCTGTGATATTTTGCAGTGTAATGTGATACATTGGTGTTTTTCAGATAATGGAAAGTCGCATAAACTAGTTATTATGACTCTTAAGCTCGACGTTAATTTCTACGCGTAATACTGTTACAATACATAAATTAATTCACAACCGACCGATCGACGTCGAATCTCCGCGTGAGCGATGGTCTCTGTTTCGTTATTCCGGTTCTCGGTATATACAGGGATCCCGATATCTATCTGGAACCCCATAAATTCGATTCCGAGCGCTTCAACGAAGAAGACATTGCCGCGAGAATCCGTATACCTATACTTGTCCGTTGACGAGGGGGCCCCCGGATAAAATATGAATCTTCCGATAGCACCGCATCCGAAGACTCGTATAGTTCCGTAATAGTACACCTATTGACACGGACGAGGACTTTTCCAGGATTGCTTCGTAAGGAATGTACTAACTAAGGAATGTAAGGGATGTACGCGTACATACATACGTCTCCGCAAAGAGAACGCTAGTCCCTTCTTACGAATCCATCAATCTATCCACAAAACACGAGTCTACCCTTATGAACTCGCGGCGGGACTCGCGCCAATTGGCGCGGGTGAGGAATTTTCAGGGATTGCTTCGTAAGGAGGAACTTACATTCTTTGGATGGATTGATGGATTGTTAAGGAGGGACTCGCGTTCTCTTTGCCGGGACGTATGTACGGCAAAGAGAATGCGAGGCCCTGCGAGGCCCTGCGAGGCCCTCCTTACGAAGCAATCCCCGAAATGTTCTCGTCCGTGCCAAAGGTCCAAAAACGTGAACTTCCACTCAAATTGGATTCTGGAATTTTCGTCATGACCGTTGGTGGAATCAATTGGATCGTCGAGCCACGATGAATCATCGACAATCGTAACAATAAATAAAAAAACAAGATAATCCCAAAAAATGCAACTAATAACGTTTTGTGTAATTAATTATCATATTTCTCCTGGTAGAATTTGCCCGAGTTCTGCCCTATCAAAAATCAGGAGCAGAAACCAACTGTAACACTCCCGATTATTAATTTTTTTCAGTATGAAAGCGGAACTATTCTGACGAACCCGATAATTTATATATTACGTCAAGCGGTCTGTGCCCAGTCTCGACTCGATCGGTGGAAGCCCTGTAAAAAATCGGACCGCCTGGCGGGCTACAGCTGCAGCCAACGAGGTCGATTATTCGGGCTATGATCGGAAAAACGTGACGGACCTATCACGACTTCGGCGGAGCATTCTACATTGGACCCAATTTCATCGTCATGTTTAGCACACAATTTTAATTTGTTCGGCACTTTAATTCGATACATCGCCTATGTATATCATAAAACATTATTGGAGGAAAGGATTCTGAATTGAGAGATCGGAAAAAAAATACAGAAAACTCTGAATGAGAATGGTCGTGAGGTAAACCCTTTTATTTCCACCGAAACACAACTCAATAACATAACACTTCCATCGTTCCCACGATTCGCTCTCTCGTTTTCATGCGTCGTATTAAAAATCGATTCTTCACTATCCGTAAAGGCATTACTTCTGTACACTTTGCCTGCCTAAATAATACAATAGGAACGATCTCGATGAAACGACGATTTAGAAAAAAATGTATATATCTTCTGATTCATCGTTTCCGTCGTTTCCCAAATGAATCTTCAATGCAAGGCCAACCGACGATTATCTCAGCTTTCGCGATACAAAAAAGTAATATAAATGGCTGCTAAACGCTTTCTAATCGCTCAGTAATATTCCTTGTAGTCGTAAGAATCGGCGAGAAGAGGAGCCGCCGGTGCGGAAGCAATCAGAGAGTTGTGCGGATGCTGTTGAAGCGCATGATACTCATGACCGCCGTGTCCAGCCTGATGGCCACCATCTTCGTGGCTATCGGGAAGGGGAGCCGGAAGGCTCGAAACTTGATGGGCCGAAGCGTGAGCCGCGGTTTCGGCGGCGTGAGCCGCAGCGGCTGCAGCGTTGTTTTGTGCGAGTTGAGCGGAAGCGGCGGCCTTGTTGGACGCTGCTTGAGTGGCTTCGAAGTCGATTCTCGCGGCGGCGAGTTGTTCGTCGAGGGTCTGAGCTCTGGCCTTCGCTTGGCCGACCATCGTCGTCTGAGCGGCGAGTTCAGCCGCTGCTTCGGCTGCTGCCTGAGAAGCGTGATCGGACGTAGCCTGAGCGGCGTTCAGCGCGGCGGTGACAACTTGAAGCTGATGAGCCGCTTGTTGAGCGGAATTTTGAGCGGCGGTTGCCGCGCGTTGCGCCTGCTGAAGCTGTGACTTCTCACCGTCAACGGCAAGGTGAGCGTCGCGCGATTGTTGCTCGAGACCGGCGAGTATGACTTGCTTACCGGCGAGAGCAGCCGCAGCGGTGGCCGCCGATTGTGCAGCGCTCTGCGCCAATTGATTCTTCGCCACGTACGCCGCCTGACCGGCAGCCGAGTGCTGATTCGTCACGGAATTGAGCGCCGAATCAGCAGCACCGCGAGCGATGCTCACGAGACCACCACCCGCGCTGAAACCAACATGACGCGCCGGTGCGTGGTGCAGATGGGGAGAGGACGCGCCGTAAGTCGCCGAGGGTGCAGCGTCAACGTAGTGAGTCGCGAGGGCTGGCACTTCCGCCAATCCGCCGTATTCGTAAGCTCCGTAATCGGCGTAGGGTCCGGCATACTGCTCGCGGGTCTTTCTCGTCTCTTGTTTCGCTGACTTGCGGCCCGGTGCGGCGAGAGCGAGACTCGCGCAAGCGAGAATTATAAAGATTTTCATTTTTGAGCTTTCGACGAAGATTTTTTCTTCTTTTCGAGAGGCTGCAACAGAAAAATTTCAAACTAATGTATCGATCTCAATCGGAGTTTCTACTCGTTTAATCGAACTTTCAATTATTACATAAAAATGATTAGTTTCTTCAATAATTGTTGGTATTAATTGACAAAAGTATGTTTGTGGGAACCGAAAATTCGTACCAACTAATAATTTGTTTAAACAAGAGTGAACCTCGATTCGGTGAATCCAAAAAATGTTTGCTCAGTACATCGATTCATTTGACTCTTCTAAAATATCATTATAAATGTTAATCCATTCAGAGACTATTGCCGTGGGAGTTTCCGGAAAGAATATAATGAATACGACGGAAAGTCGCGATTGCAAAGCTGTAGAGTGCAAATAAAAAAAAGCTCGCTAATGAGCTCCAACGAGCAATGTACTCGATCAAGGAGAGTGGTTAATCGTTAGTGCCGCAGGAAATAGAATCGAGACAAGAGACACACACACATTCACATTTATACAGCTATGTCGTTCCGTATTGTCGAGCGTTAGACTACTTAATTCTATCACTTATGCGATCGCGAGGTACGCGTTCTTGTGTACTTCGCGGTTGTGCAATCGCTTCTTGGCTCCGTGTCGCAGGAATTTCTTTCATTGCAATTTCACCGCGACCCTATAGACCGGTCGGTGCGCTGATTCGCATGACCGATCATCTGGAAATCGTGCCGAATCCGCTCGGAGAGTACATAGAGATTGATCGAGAATATCCAAAAAAAAAAATTGATTGTTCTATCCGATTCGAACATCGAAAGCGCTGCTCGATGAGGTTCACGCTTCGCAAGACGGCTGTCGACAAGTCCGAAAAAAAAAATTACGGAATATTACCATTTCAATGATCTGGTTAATGTTATGCAAATATAACGATTTTGTTTCGTTGATTAACCGTGAAGAGAAAAGAAAAATTTCAAGCTTTCGCAATGGATCGCGATTCGAGATTGCCGGAGGGGGGATATTAATTTACGAACGTTGGCACCGGCGGTCGTTGAACGTGTTTAACGGATAATAAAGGCACAAAAGACAAGTTTACCGGGTGTTCGAGTTATTTCTTTGCAGTTATATGAACGTGTGCCTTAAAACTATGAGGGCCATTATCTATTTAATAATGTGCAGTGTACGCGCGAGCTTGTTACGCGGTCGTGCTGCGGCAATCGTGACTCGACCCCCCGTGTCCCGTTCGCGGTTCTCCGTGTACCCAATAGCTACATACACAGATGTCCATTGCTCAAATTTACAAATCCAGTTTGGTCGCGGTCTGAAAGTCCCGGACTGACATGCTGCGGTGGCTAGGTAAGAGGCCTGTATATGTTTCTCTTATGTTAACGTAAAACCATTCACCCGACCCCGTATAGGTACTCGTAAGTTGGCGAGCTTATCTACATACATTAAGAACGGCACCCACGAATCACGACAAACGCTACTGCTTCGAGCCTCCCACTCCTCTCCCTCTTTTCAAGCTCCTATATGTTCTATGTGCGTATATATATGTTGTATGCACAATATTTTTATATAGTACATAGAGCAATAGGCATATAACGCCCGAGGGGAAAACTGTACGTTCACGTCAAGCATTTTTCCAAGCTAACGCCCTTTCGAATCGTGAATGCGAGAGCACGACGAACGTTTTCTGTATACGCGGCTCGAGTCTCCTGTACCGAAACGAACGAGCTATACCCGAGCAGCGTACAGAGATCTATGGAGTTGCATGTTGCACTCGATACCGCAGTGACGTCATTCGAAACAATCTGCATAAAAGATCTCGAACGGTTCTGCGCGGGATCGATGGCAAAAAATATTGATACCTTTCTCTTTCGAATTTGAAGCCTAAGCTTTGCTTTTCTACTGATTTCTAATCAACGACATTCGAAATGTCAAAAAAAAAGAACGGTTTTTTTTTTATTACCGATTAATCAACTTTCGTTATCTATTTTTGTCGACACTATGGACCCATGGATACGTCGAGTGCATTTTTGAGAAAGATTAGAACACGATTTTCCAGTGGGATAACGGTATAGAGATGTCGAATTTAAGATATATTTGCCGTTCGATGCAACTGTATGCAGTTACGTGATAACGTAAACCTGTCGGTCGAGTAATCAAAGATTTGACTTAATTCCGTGCGACGATAAACTTGAGAAAAAATAAAAAAGTACCGGAAATATCGTTCAATCACTGGGTCGAGATAGCGAGCGGAAGTTATTGGCTTTTAGGGGTCACTATCACTCGTAGGAAATTCCGGTTTTCCGGTAAATTATTATAACGAAAAAAATATTATTTACATACTGACCGTTAGACAAATGAGCGCATTAGACACGAAAATATACGAAGAAAAACGAACAAAAAGATAACCGTTAATGGGCTAAACAATGTGGCAACACAATGTATTCAGGCGATTTTACTCACGGAGTTTATAGCTGCAGCCGAGTCGCTTGCGAATTAGAGCTGTCCTTGCTCTGGAAGGGAGCTAAGAACTGTTACCACTTACTCGATCATCGGAGCTCTTATAGCTCTTGCTGGTCCAGTTGGTCCACACCCGCGGAAGGGGTTGTCCCTCCCGGTAAAAAACCACCTGTGGGAACACGAAACTTCGTCACGAACAATTCACCGTGCTAACAATGTCAAAACTTCGACGAGATTCTCTCCTCGATCAATCGGTATCGATGGTTTTCGATTAACTTGGTTCCTTCGTCACGCTTAGCTCTCGATATGAAACGACGTCGCGTACAAATATCCATAAGGAAATAATTATAATATTTTACGTATTGAAGAAAAAAGAAAAATTGAGAAACGTTCCAATTACAAAATGACACACGCTGACACGTAAGATCCTTCTTTACTATCCGTGATCCTTACATTCCACGTACAAATAGCCAACTGGCAAGTTCGTAAATGGTTCTTTACAAAGTGAACGTTAAAGCACGAGCAATGGCGGTGTACCGAGAGTACTGATCGCGATAATTGCTTATCAATGTATCATGGTCAACGCGGCACGCATTGAAGTGTCCATTTGCGATCGCGTGTCTTTGCGATGCTAAATTATAATATGGCATTTTTTTTTTCTTTGTTCAACTGTCATTTTTGCCTTTCGAGACTCTCAGGAAAATGTGCATTACTCAAACCTTGTAAAAGTTGAAAAGAGTATTGTTTTAAAATTGATTTCAATGATCAATCGAGAGCAGTCGAGCAGTCATCAGAAGACGAAGAAATGAAGAAACGGCGAGGCGCGACGAATCGGAGAGGTTCGCGGCTCTCCGCGCGATCTCGGACAGTTCAACGTGTATCTGGAGATCATTGTGCTCTGAATAAAACGAGAGAAAGAGAACACAACGATTCGATAAGCGATTGAGGAATCGATTTCTCTTTCATCCGTAACGCATAGAGTCGACCGTTGTCATCGACGATTCCGCGCCATAGACTCTCTTGTCTTAACTTTGAACAACGTGTTTATAAATCCGATGATTGTGTGATTAATATAATACCCGGACGTTATTTCGTCCGGTTTTGTATCGGCGCTACTGTCCTCGAGAGCTTTGCACCGTCGCGAGATGGATAAAAAAAATATATATAGAAAAATTACTATTCATAGATCCATTGCTCAATTCCAAAGATAAACTTTGTATCCTGTCGGTATCCTGTATGCCACGCGTTCGTCGTGCGAGAGACCAGTTCGCTCCCTCGATCGGCATCGATCCTTTAGGTAGTCTACTCGTGTTGCATGTACAAAAGTCTCATTGTACCGTTGCATAGTTACAATAATAAACCGTTTACCCGATGTAACGATCACTGCGCACTTTCTCTATGAAAGATTCAATGTAAATCTAGTACTATCTCACGTCTGTTGGTAATAATAGATTACGAGATGCTGAAGGATAAAATCGAGGGTAAACGGACGTGAGGCTCGCGGCTCTTTCACTCGCCGGATTTTATTTTTTTCTTGACAATGACATAGTTTTATATACACGGGCAAGTTATACGCACACTGTAAATCCCAACTATCTCACCGTACTAAGCTGTACGGTTTTTCCTTTAGTTTTAATTTTTTTTATTATCGAATATGGAGAACTTGCGTAATAACTAATAACTATTATAGCCTTACCGCGTACGAATTCTGTTGCTGTATCGGACTTCGGATTTATGTTGAAGTACCATTAATAATAATGATGCAAATAGCACGAGAGAAAAATTTAACTGGTGTAACGAGGAATAGTCTTATCGAACGCATTGAAATAACTTGACACGCCTCAGCGAATCGTCCTTCGATCATGTCGAACGAAGAGGAGAGAAAGAGTAGGTCGTCTCTCCGCATTGGAACAAGAATCTCGTATCTTCTCGAAAGAGATCCTATTCCGCGCATGTAGCGATATCTCGAGAAACACTCTCGATACCGTTCGCATCGCCCTCGATCGTTTAGGGGGCAAACGAGCTGCCGAGTGCAGGCTATGACGCGGCGTGCTATAGAGTGGGCGTTCACTCGCCGCTGTACTCTCATGGGCATTACGGATCTCGATTTAAGATCGTGCGCTAACAGCAGAGACGGTAGGTTTTCCCGAGTCTACGGCAACTCAGGCGCGATGATTTTTTACTTTCACGTATAATTATTTCATATTTGAACGGTCGTGTGGGCAGTCTATGAGTCAAGCTGCCGATTCAGACTCGAATGAACTGTGGACGGCTGGTTAGTACTACCTACTTTTGCGCCGATAAATCGACGTTTAACACTTTTGCTTTTGATGGTTAGAGGAAAGTGAAGCCGGAACCTTTTTGTAAGAAATTTACGGCTCGAAAAAAAAAAAGGTTTTTTTCTTAACAATTATTAATGTTTAATGTCTATGTATTTCTTATTAATTACCAATGACTAATTTTCATGTAACAAATTTTAAGATTTTTTAAGTATCCTGTAGTGCATTTTTTTTTTTCGTATAATAGACTTGTTCCGAAATTGTATTACACTAGAAAGTATTGATGTACCTTATAACACTACATAGGTCTGGTTGGCCCCGCGCCGTTTAAAAAAAATGGGGAATTTTTTAAAAATTGTTAAAAATTGTTGCTTGGCTCTTTGATAAACGTGTAATTTCTATAAATTTTAGTGGCAGAATAAATGAAAAACTTGAACCGCAAGTAAAGAAAAACGGTATTGAACATTATAAAAACGTTTCTATTGATAATATCTTTCACCTTTTTCTTTTTGTAATAGTGAACACGCGAAGGCCGTAAACAAGAAAAAAAAAATTCCCACGCATGTGAACAAGAAGGTATAATTTTATTTTATTCTACACAATATATACACGCGTTTAAGAGGCACGATTGTTGTATATAGTTCTTCAATCTTTCGAAAAATGTTGTATTTGACGTTTGCAACGCTTGACAGATTAGACGAACTGTCATGATCGTCTCATCGACTCTGACGTACAGTGAGCTTTCGTAAATTCGCAAGTAGCACCGGGAGAATGAGCATCTTCCACGCTTTCTACGTAGGTAAGAATTTTTTTTACATCGCGAGCAGTGAGAAATTTATTTTCCGTTGCCCAACGTTGTGTCTCTAACCAAAAATCTTGTTCCCTCTTATCGAAGTGATGTTTATTACTCTCGGATGCTTCGAAAGCACGAGTCTCCGCTGCGCTAACGGTCACACGAAGAACAGCGAGAAAGCGAGTAACATAGCACAGAAAGCTGCGCAGGAGGCAAAAGCGGCTTCGGATGCACAGAATATTGCTGGTCAGCAAGCGGCTCGTCAAGTAACTCGTTTACAAATGTGATCCACATTCGTGCACTAAAGTACCAAAGATATCTACGCTTCACAGATTTGACGTCGACGAAAAAATAAAAAAAAATAATGTATCGTACATTCGATAAAGATCGAGTTACGAGTTCGTTCGACATGGAAATTTAATATTTTTGTTCTCTTAACATATACCCGGGTGGTTTATCTCGCGGTCTGCTGCTATTGGGCCTTCGGCTTGACTTTCGATGGCGTGTTCCGTTGCTGATCTCTATTACACAATTCGACATTTAGGTCAAATCCCAGCTTGCGGAGAAAGCCGTTCAAGCGGCCAAATCAGCCGAAGCTGCATTAACTGGCAAGGAAGCGATTGTCGAACAATTGCAGGAGGAAGTTAAGGAAGCCGAGTCGGTTGTTCGCGAGGAAAGCTCATCCCTGCAGCAGGTCCACAGTAACGTCAAATCTGCTGCTCAAGCGGCTAGGGAATCGCAGCAGCAGGTTGGTAACATCAAGGATACGAATGAATTCAAAGATTCGACGGAACAAAAAAGAAACCAATTTGTTAAGTTCATCCAGTAGTTAATTGCTGTTAATTTTGACTTGATGTCCAGATGAAAACGTTGTCACACGCCTTGCAAACAGCCAAGTCGAATCTGGCTAATGCTCAGGCGGCTGCCCAAGGCGCCCAGAGATCATTGACCGAGAAGGAAGAACTTCTGGAGGCTGCGAAGAGGCGAGTCGAGGAATTGGGAGCGCAGTTGCGAGCAGCCAAAACGGACCTGGCAAACACCAATCGAGCGGCAGTGAAGGCGAATTCAGCGGCTCGCGAAGCAACCCTCAACGCCAATAGGAACAAGCGACGTTTGGAGAACGAACGAAGTGGAATAAGAAACGAGGATAAAAGATATAGAAAATCGCGTGAGGCACCGTGCAACGGTGTTCGCATCCCGAAGAAACAGATAAAAGCGACGAATCTTGCGCAAAAAGCGGCTCAGGAGGCCAAGGCTGCGTCGGATGCTCAGAATATCGCTGGAGCTCAAGCTGCTCATCAGGCAATTATCGATTACTTCTTAAGTCCTTCTTGCACCCCTTAATTTCGCACAATTAAACAGAAACGAATAATCGTTTGCATAAAATTACGCAAAGGTAAAATCTCAACTGGCGGAGAAGGCTGTGGGGGCGGCAAAGGCAGCCGAAGCTGCTCTCGCTGGCAAAGAAGCTATAGTCGAGCAGCTTCAGCAAGAGCTCAAGGAAGCGCAGGCCGTCGTTCAGGAGGAGAGTGCCTCACTTCAACAAACACAGGCTAATGTTAATTCTGCGGTTCTCTCGGCTCAACAAGCCGAACAGGAGGTAAATCATTAAAAACAAATAAAAAATGGATCGTCGTATAAGGATCGGCTAATTAATTGCATTAAACAAACCGGCAAAATATACTTTTGATATTTTGCATTTTGTGATTAAATTAATATTGGAAATTATCCCTAAAAAAAAATGCAACATAGATCGTTGTATAAGAATCGTCTGATTGAACGCATCCAAAAATCGACAAGCACATTATTGTTTTATCGTTAAAAAAATAGTAATTAGCTGTGGATATGTTTGTCGTCTGATTACTGTTGCATTGTTTCGTGAAGCTGAAGACACTGACACAGGCGGTTCAAACGGCAAACGCAAATCTTGGAAATGCCGAAGCAACTGCTCAGGGCGCCCAGCAGGAATTTACGGAGAAACAACAACTGGTCGAAGCTGCAAAGCATCGGGCCGAAGAGCTTTTGAAGGAAGCGCAATGTGCGAAAAGCGATTTGGCTAATACGAGGCAAGCAGCTTTAAAGGCGAGTGCTGCAGCTCGAGAGGCCAAAGTCAACGCTAATCGAAACAAACGAGTTCCGATCGTGGCTCGTCAAGTTGCCTCGACGAGAACGGAATCGGAAGAGGCGCGACAAGTTGACGAAGAAAATTGAGATTTTTTTTTTTTATTTATTTCTTAATTATTGTATCAATGTGGTTAAAAAAAGTGCAAATATAATACGTTGTAACAGTACTCCAGGTTACGAGGCTCTCTCGCCGAGAGGACGAATCGTGAGCTCTTCAATTTGAACTCTCTGCGGTGTGCCAACGACATAGACAACCGCGTTAGCAATGTCTTCAGCTTCGAGTCCTTGCATCGCTTCGAAATCACTTGGCAAATCATCCATTTCTGTGATACCCGTTTTCACGTATCCGGGACTTACGCTCTGTTATTAATCGAGGATTAACATTGCTTAGTTGCGTGTCTAATAAAAATTAATGAGAATCAAAAGAAAAAAAAACGTAATTACAAATACGACTGTACCGTGAATCTAATTTTACCGCCAAAGCACTCCTTCCGAAGAGACTCACAAATCGCGGTAACCGCGTGTTTGCTGGCCGGATAAACATTAAACGAAAAATCACCGAACACGAGAACTCGATGGCCCTGAACGCTGTTTATATTAACAACGTGACCCTCAACATCGGAATCCTTCATCAACTTCATTGCCTGTTGCGTGCAATACAATAGTCCCATCACGTTCACATCGAACGTTTTTTTCCAAACTTCGCTCGTGGTATCTCAAGATTTAATAATAAAAATGTAACGATTAATTCAAAAATACATTCGAGATTAAAAAATATGCTAATATATAATTCGAAAAATATCGTAAAATTAGGATATGCAAAATACTAATATACGATTTTTTTTTTACATAAACCGACCTTCAATAGTACCGGGGATCACGATGCCGGCATTGTTTACCAGAACGTGAACAGTTTTGAAATTTGTCTTAATTGTACGAAAAGTCTCCATGACGCTCTTCTCGTCGGTAACATCGCACTCGTAACCATAAAATTTGCCTTTTGCACCCTCGATCGCTGCATTGACTCCTTCCTGCGTAACATAAACGATGGCAATGTTGTTTTCTTTTTATCGTTGAAAGTTCACAATTTCTTAAAATCACAACATTTTTACCTCCATCTTCGATTTTCTTCTCGCAATTCCGATAACGATCATACCTTCGCGTACAAGAGCGATCGAAGTTGCCAATCCGATTCCGGACGATGAGCCGGTGACAACGGCAATTTTTCCTGACCACCGTTCCATCTCTTTTACGTAACGTTTAGCTATCGTTAATCTTATCGACTCTGTGAAACGAGTGAGACTCACGATAAGCGAGGAAGATTCTCGCTTTTATGCGTTTGCCCGGCATCTCCCACGGACACTACTGGACTGCGACGACGATAAGATGATAGTGGTCGCGTGCGCATTCGCCGTCTGCTTTAACGTTACTAAGCACATTTTTAGCGAATAACAACCAGAGTCATGAGTTTTCGTTGTACAGCCAATCATCGCTGAGCGAATAATTACTCTACGCAATGTGAATTCCTTTTGTTTTCAGTTCATTCGTTTCAAGGTTTGACTTCCCAAGATCGGGACGAATCGGGCTAAACATCAAATTAATTCTGTTTCACAAACCACCCATCCGCAGACCACAGTATGTACATAAACATTTCACGCGACATTTCGTATGCAAATTAAATTTCTACGTAAAAAGGATTTTTGAAGAAAAACAAGAATTTGCGTGGGAGAATTTACGAGGAGAGGTCAAAGTTCGGTTTGCAGCACATGTGCGGCTTCGCAAAATTGTGCCGGTAGTTGGAGTAAGAGAATGGTATCGCTGACCCGGGTCAATGCACCCGGGATGCCAACGAAGACAAAGGACTCCTTACGGAAGTGAAAACAGCTATGTTTCTGACAGAGTTGTTTTACAATGTTAGTATCCTCAGGTATTTTTCCCGATTGTTCTCTCGTCGGACTCGAACTTCCGGCTAACCGGAAGCGTGACATACGCGGGGTCACACTGATAAAAATTGAGACGAATAATTTTTTTTTTTAATCCATGGTGTTTAAGGAGTTCAACGTTACTGCGTTGTTGGGATACTCGTATAATTACCGGTAAATCATTTTGCAATGGACCGCGATTCTCGACTGTGGAGCCCAGAGCCGCGGGTTACGCTATATACTCGCTCCTCATAGCTGTTCCCAGCGATACGTGATAGGCTCACATGTTTGTGCGTGTTGCGTAGCCACGGCCATGAGTTAGGATTCCACTGTGGGCTCATTTAAATCGTAACGCCGTAAGCCGTCTATTACAACTACCGCGGAGTTTCGTGGTTAATAGTCAAGAAGAGAGCAATGGAGATGGATAGAATAGACAGAAATTTCGCAATCGATCGAGATTCTCGAACGAGCAAGAGTTCGGCAGGGCTTTGCGTGAGTCGCTGGATTGATAGGTGTCTGCCGCTTTTTTTTCTACGGCTTGAAGCTCTTAATCAAAGATTGCCTCGGAGATATTTGCAACAATTTTATGGAAATCAACAGCTTTCGAGGTACTCGGACATGAAAATGTTTTATTTTTTGTAAAAAAAAAAGCTTTTGTTAAAAATTCGTAAAAAAAAAAAAAAATCAGTTTTCACATTCAGTAAATATCGCGAATCGTTTTATTATAAGCCATTATCGGGAGCATCATAACGAAATGAATAGTCTTTAATGATGAGAAAAAATAAAAATAGAATAGCGTCCCAATGCATTCGTCTCATCGTTACTCGTTCTCATCAATTACCTAGTGGTAAATTCATCTCGTTCAATCATCCTCGATTTTGAGACGGTATTGAACGGCAATAGAGGATCTCGATGTCTTATCGAGATAATTAATTGGTTCGATCGATCGAAGAGTGCGGCTGGCTGTAGAATAGTGCTTTATTACGGTCAGGTCGTAATCCGATCGATCCCTCGGGTATCGAAGTGCGACGTACAAATGATCGAATACGAAGAGTGGCAGAGATAGAAGGAGCGTCATATCTTTCGATACGAATCGCGCGATCGAAGGGGATGAGCTACCGCAAAAGAATCATATCTCTCGTCTCTTCTCATCTCTTTCAGCAAGCATAAGCCCCGTCTGTGTAACAGCACGTCGCAAAGCATAGTGAAAGTATTTTCTAGTCCACTCACGTGCCTCGACCGCCCCGAGTATATCACGAGGTTCGTACCTGCCGCAAGGCTCAGTATCATCTTCACCGTCTTCTTCAAGACTTTGTACGCTCGTTCCTTCGTATTACAGCGACGAATCCAACGATTCGAATAATTTCTGTATTAACTTCCGTAAAAAAGAAAAAAAAAAAACATTGATATATTCCACGTGGTGCTTCGAAATTTCTTTCTTTTTGTTTTTTTTTATAACTTTCAATTGAACTGTCGAGAATCAATTGACGATTCAATCGGCGTGAACATCATTGAAATCAATCGAAGTGGCGGTGCGAAATTCGTTAAACACGGTGAGTGATCGATGGTGATGTTAATTGCCTCACGCGCCGAGCATAAATACTACTCATCTCGATGGGTTGCTGCCACTGACTGCCGAACCCGAGGACTACCTACACTCGTCAAAGATGAATGGGATTATATATAAATCGATTGGTTTATCGTGATTGGAAATTCCGTCACGTGATATTACACTTTTTTTTCGTGTTTCGTGCCTTTATTAATTTTCCATCGAGTGCCTATCGAATCGAATAGTTTGCTAATTAGAAACATTCGGAGCCTCCAGGCTCGACGAACCGTATAGACGAATAAAGCATCGACAGAATCTGTTGAATTCGCTAAGAAATCTGGATTGCCCCGAGCCGCGATCCGCGGTCTGACTACTGAGTGACTGTTACCACTAGCGACTTTTCAAATATATGTGATAATTGTAGAAAAAAAAATTCAGCCTGAAGCATTCGGATGATTTCTTACGCAACCTAATCTCGATTCGACTGAATTCGTTTATTCAGCGGCTTAAGGTGAGCCTCTATGACTTCTATGAAAGAGTTCGGAGAACCCTCAGGTATTTCGAGTCTCATAGTCGACTTATCCACGTCCACGATCGCGGAGTTATCCACGTGCCGACAGTGGCAGACATTGAGAAAGACCTTTTGAAAATCGTATCGTTGCGCGCAATTACTATTAAATTGTCATCGGCGGGGCTTCCCCCGAGAAAGGCTACTCTTGATAGAACTAGTCACTGACCAACTGTTGGATTCTTACGAACCCACGCCTTCGACGGTAATCGCCTACTTTGGCTCGTTCGCACAATGTTTCTGACAACGTGGTTTCATAGAGTCGCGAATTTTATAGTTTTCGCAAGATCGAACGACCATATCCAGATGTTGTGTCTCGAAATCCCGATATTGATCTAATATCGGCTGACGGACGATCACATTTCCTTTAAAAAAATCGTCGCTTTTACCGTTGCTTTTTAAAAAATTACGCTTCAAAAATACCACCAGTCAATCCACTTTTTTTTGTTGGCCATTTCATGATGTAATCGGTATCGGTTTTGCAAAAAAATATGGTCTGTGTAACGTTTCTACGAAAGTATATTTCAGTGAGTAGATATAAAACGCCTCCGTACAAGCTGACTTTTTTTTGTACACTTCATGGAATTATCCGTCGTGAGAGCTCGAGGCGGTGGAGTCATACATCAATTTCTTTTTGACCATTTAAGGCCAAATCCTCGAGTTGGCAAATATTATGACTTAATACACCTCAGCTGCATCTTCAACTTTTTATTCTCGAGTTTCACATGCGCGAGGCATATTGTTTACGATTTAACCTGTGAATAGAGCCATAAATCCTCGACGCCAACGATCTTTTAATTAATAATTAAAAGTGAGTCCTTCTCCGTGAGTCTTCCCGAGACGAAATCGCGAATAGCAAAGTATAATGCGTAACGAGGTGAGACGTTCTTGGTAATAAAGAGAGAATATTCTTCGACGAGTACTGGAGTAAAGTCACCGGGTAATGTAATGATCACGTGCGTTTCATTGCCGGTTTTATATATAGGTGTACGTGTCGACGTACTCGTCGGGCACCGCTGATCTCCTCGAACGTCGAGAGAGTGAGTGTGCAACAATGAATCGCGGAAAGAAAGGAGGTGAGAGTAATAACAGCCGGACGAGTAGTAAGAGTCTGGAAACGAGCAGACGAGGTGATGGCTCACGAGACTCCGTCTTTTTCCCGCTCTCCAGTCTCTCGAGTATAGTAATAAAATACAGTTCGCCGTACGAGCTGAGAGATAGCCTAATAGGCAAAGGCAGTTTCGTCTCGCAGCTCGAACCGCGTGACCGGTTACAAGACGAGACTACAACCATGCATGGACGTAATTTATAATTAAATAACGCCAGCGAATAATAACTGTGCGGAGAGCTCGAATTTCGTAATTTCAAAACTGAATACGAAAAAAAGTGTTAATATAGAGTACATTGGGATAGTGAGAGGTGCTCGAGGCTGCATGCTGGACATTTTATAGGACATTCGTGAACTATTAAAAAAAAAATTTCAATAGTTATACGCATCCCACAGGTGGAAGAGCTAAGATGTAGATTTGATCACTGATTATCTCTGCCAGCGTGTATGATACATAGAACTATGATGCGTGTGTCTATAGGCGGGCAAACACGAGACCCTGAAGTCTTTGAATAATGTATAACGATTAATACCAAAGAAGATGATAAATCGAGGCGATGAAGAACACGATTTGAGTGGGTAGAGATGAATGTCTTGAATTTAAACGGCAAACAAAAAAAGTATAATCATCACGGAAAGAAAAAGGTAGTAATGGGTATCAGACTCGAATAGTAATCGTGGGACGAGAGCAAAATCTGAGAGATATGCTATCAAAATATAGGAAAAAGTCCCATATTACTATTCGAGTTCGGTAACTATTCCTATATTTTTCTTTCCGTGTTTACAATGGGTGATGCTTTCTCAGCGAATTAATTGGTTAACTTTGGATAGGATAAATAGTTTTAGTATTGAGATTGTGAATCCGGCAGGAAAAGGTAATATTTCTAATGTAAAACAGCCAAAGACCACTGCTTGGCAGAATGGAAGGTTCAGTGCAGTAACTTTGATAATGCAACAAGATGAAAAGGGGATTGCCCGACTGACTCGATTTACACGTATGTAGAGCGATTATGCGATTGCGAATGGCGGATCTCTCTCGGCTATGCATCGGCGTGTGAACTCTCCGCGAGAACTATGCGGTCGGCTCTTATGTCGCCACTTCTCGTCTCACTTCGAGTCGCGGTTTTACTCTCTTACATTCTTATTCACTATCTCGTATCCAAAGTCCTTCTCATGCGTTGCATTTTTCGAGATAATATTAAAATTCATGAATTCATTCATTATTTTTATTTTTTTCATCCCGGAAAATGTTAAATTTCAAGGAAGAGATAAAAATCCACAATTGCTCATGATTGTCCAATGGTTATTCGGTAAAGTCGAGATATTCATAAAATTTCCGCGATGCCATTGCACCGAAAGATCACCTGGTGTTGTTGCATACGCGGGTGTGTCGTAACGCGACGATGATGTTGGGAGGAAAACGGAAGTGCAGGGATTGTTCGGTTCAAGCGCAACGATGTATTCATTGGTGCATCTCGTCGTTAAACTCGATATATACACAAGTGGGTTTGGCTAGCGCGTGATGCTGCCGTACGAGAATCTCAAGCGAAGAGAACGTCTATCTGAACTCCCGCCGAGTAATCGTCTTCCGCGATGCAACTCTTTCTAATCCGTATATCTTTAAAGCTGCCGGACTCTTCGGATCACCGTCCACTCAGTGTCTTTGTAGCTCTTTTCCTTGCGCAATGAAAATATACCGAGCGAATAATGTTAAGGATAACGTTTGCACGTTTCTCGTTTTACTCGCAATAAAAAACCTTGGAGGCTTGCAAGTTTAGCGAGAAATCCTTGGCTTACAGTAGTCAGAGTCGCTGGCGAGTAAAATCGCCACAGTGAAAGGGCCGTGGCAATTTAAACGCGAAGAGGCATTCGTACCCGTCTACATAAACTTTCACCTCGAAAATACACGCAGAAATAATGTTACGGCACATGCTGATGTAGAATTATCGATTTATCGACGATGGAACCCGTTAAAATTGTTTTCTTTTTCTCTTCTCAATAGAATGGAAGAAGAGCAGATAGCCTCGTGCCGACGGGGAGAATGATCGAGCAACTTTGAAGAAAGAATAATAATAAAAAAAACTTTCAAAGAGAGAAAGAATCGAAGATTAGCGATTGGCGACCTTCGTCGAAGAAGTTGCGAAGGAATTTTCGCTGCCAGGATGAAGTGCCGCGACGTGACCAAGTGGATTTCGCTGCTCTTGATGCTTTTTGGCGTATCTTGCCTGGCTGATGGTCAAAAGGTTTGACAAATATCTATTATAGTAGGTGGAGTAAAATATGGTACTCGTGAGTTTCGGAATAGCGAGCAAAGAGCTTCTTAGAGGAAGAAAAAAAAATTAGGAGATCGCGGATACGCGAGAAGAGCGAACCGAGTCGAATCGAGATTGAGCGAAGGTTTACTCGCATTGCTCAACCGGGAGACCGCGCGGTTCATTATATCTTCGGCTCGGTCGCGTCCTCAGAATGTAGAGTAATCGGTTGTGTATGTCGTACACGCAGTTACGATTTTGTTAAAATGTACCAGTGGCAGCGTTCGCTTTACGTTAGAACTGTGCCGAAGTGACGATACAACCATACAGCATTCGCGATTGTACACTGCGTTTTGCTATTTGTATGTAGTTGGAAGGTAAATGAAAAATGTAAAAGGTTGAAAAAGACAAAGAGAGTCCGGGCTTCGTCAGTCGAAAGTCGAGAACGGAGGTTTTCGAACCGGACTTGGCAGCGATTTATAGGAGGTAATTTAGTAATGAGAATTACAGTGGTTCGTATGATATTAACCTACGAGTTTCGAGACCGTAAAAAAACGTAATTCTCGCTCTGTCTCTGCGAACTTGTACTCAAAGTGGAGTAAACGATTTTACAGTACAAGTTCGTAAAAATTAAATTCTTTTTATTAAATATCCTTGCCGTTTGTTACAGCGACGAAGAATAAAAATAATATTTTTCCCATAAAAATGTATACGTCAAAAAAGATTGATTGGAATTGAAGATTTATCCTTTAGCTTTGTATTGTTTTTTTTATTGCGTTATCTTAACGTACTATCGAATATTTTGAATGACTCAAAAGACTCCGTGTACTTACATTTCTTTTTCTTTGCGTCAAAATAGACTGTTTGAAATTGAAGATTTATCCTTTACATTTGTGTGTTTTTTTTTTCATTAGTTTATTTTTACTTACAAATGGAATTGAAATTCTCGAGATTCGACTGTAACGGGACTCGGAGAGAAATATTGCCAGTAGAAAATTCTTACTTCGTTGTGAAATTTACGAGCCGTCCTTATTACGCAGTTAAAATGTTAAAGTCTCGCAGTGTATGTGTCGGTGTGCGCTGCGTGCGTAATAAGACGAAGCTACTAACGGTCATGCAGATTAAAATAATTGTCGTAACGAAAAGCGTTTGATGTTTTGTATGTTTGAAGCATAAACGGCAGATCTACAGGGAGCAAGTATTACCGGCGTTGGGCGGTAAGATTCCCGAGGAAGCATTCAGAACCGATAGATTAGCATTGAATCGATTGAACAAGGATGGCATCACCGTTGTCGACGGTGTACTCTTGGAAGCGCGAGACGTCGAAAAAAATCCGGACAACGTGCGATCCAAACCCGAAGTTATTAAGGTACGTTTATCGCTCTTTAAAATATTCCATCGATACGGGAAATCGAATCTGACGAGCCGACAAAATTGAATCTTTTTTCATTCGATTACTCCTGAGAATTATTTCCTTCGTCCCGAATCGTGATCGACGCGGCAGACGCTACAAGGACGAAATTAATATCGTGATTTCACAATAACTTGACTGTATCCTATCTTCTTCTATCCATGCGGTACGCTTGAGAATCGAAGTTATTGCGGTGTTTGTGACTATGAGGGAGAGAGTCGTTGTTAAATATTAACGTCTCGGCGTCTTCTCGAGCAAATGTAATGGGTATGGCGAAGAGAAACGAAGGCTTCGGTAAGCGCAAGGCATAATGTTTCCTGGCGTTGAAATGATATGCAATTATCACAGAACTCGCCTTTACGGGCGATGCAATACGTCTAGGCGTGGATTCACAGGCACGCGTCGGTGAAACTTTGTACACTTATTTTCTGTAAAGAAGGGGCATTGGAAACGTTAAAAAATGTGTTCTCCTGTCGAATCCGGAAATTGCAAGTTGTGGTCGATACGAAAAAAAAAATAAATTGATTTTAACAATTACGAATTTGACCTTTGATTTTACGAAAAAACAGCTACCGGATTTGGATGCAATATCATATAGCATTCATACGACACTTTGCTGGTATGTATGAAGATCTATTCTGATGTTCTATTTTTTTCCGACCATCAACCCGGCATTCATTTTTGTCCTATTTAAACGATTAATAAAAAGAAAAACTGCTTCAAAAATGGTAATGAAAATATTTTCTCTTGTTATTTTTTTCTTTTTCTACATCAGGTGTACGTTACTCAAGACTCGCGCTACGTTTCTCCGGAGGGACGTCATCACGATGAGCATCCAAAATCCGTGGACACGACATACGTGCTACGAAAACCGGTCGGTCATCACGACGGCAGTGAGCGTCAGAGACTTAATGGATTGGGAAATGCACCGGCCTACAATCGTCATCGGTACAACAATTACAACGAGCAACAGAACTCTGGTGGATACCGAAAACAAGCGGAATTTCCACCGCAACGATTAAGCCCACCGAAAGCGCATGGTTATGTGAATTTCAATAGATTTGTTCCGACAACTACGCCTCCTACTCATCGTGTAGGTCAGCAGCAGCAGCAGCAGCAGCAGCAGCAACGTCAACACTCCCATTACCAAACAATTTACAAGCCGATCATCGCGCCTCTCGTCATTCCAACCCGCGAAATTATAGTCCGCAAACCCTATCCGCGTCGCAATACGCAGTTTCATCCCACATGGGACGTCACGTACGATTGGACGCATTTTTACAATCCACGAGCAGCTGTGTTTCTCAAGGATACCAATGATTTCTTCGATCATCAACAGGCAAGTTGTGAACTGTATTTTCGTCTCTTTCATTATAATCGAACGATTAACAATCGAGTGGCAAAACATGTTTCCTCGAAGTTGGTCAATCAGTCCTGCGCGCGGCGTTAATACGTATTAGACAATTGCCGGAAATCGCTTGAACGTGTAAAACACGGGTAGGAAGCATCGATGCACTCTGCATGCGACTCTCCTTCTCGTTTCGTGGGAACTTCAACGCGGTTGTGTGAACTTTCTATATTCGTTTAATAATTATTTTTGTCATCGGTGTATTTTGCAGATCATCAACGACTACGAGGGTTTTCTGAATAATTTTCACGAACGTTCTTATCGTCACATTGGACCATCCAAAACCGGAGAGGTACGAGACAATTCGTCGAAGATTGGTGACAGAGAACAGACACGACTCAATGAATTCAGCGCCGAACAAGGCCGACCCTCGAATATTAAATACGATGAAACGACAATTTCGGACTCTTCGACAGTCGCGAGAAACTCATCGCCCCAATATACCGATCTTACTAGAGTACCGGAAACGAATTTTTCGTGCGATGGAAAAAAAGGAACGTTCGCCGACGTAGAGACAAAGTGCCAAGTGAGTTTATTTTTATTGTATTTTCCCGAATTCAAAGAACATCAAGAAAAATTAATCATCGCATCGATCAACTGCTTCTAATCAATTGATTAATTGGCTGAACCGACTAATTGGCGGGTCTACCTAATCGATTGTTCACTCAAGAAATGAATTGGTTGCATCGAAAAAAAAAAAAAAAAATTCTGCATACATCGAGGATTTAAATTTTCCAAAATTCTGAGAGCATTGAACGCGGTATTGGATACTTTGTTACGGTTCATACAGATATCTACTGGGGCTGTCGATCTCTCCGAGACCCGTGAGAGTTACCATTGCGTAAACGCGAAATCTGATGGTATTCGCGTAACGCGTCTAGTGATTACGTTCTCACACAAGTTACTTCTATCGCCATACTATCGTGACCACACGGCGTAGGCGAGCTTCTCCATAAATAGTTATAGCTGATGCACTCGTATGACTTAATACACACAGCGTAAAACATACGAGAAAACACGAACGTCGGCGCGCACGTGTACACGTTATCAGCGTGTCCAATCGTTTTTAGACAAGACTTCTTTTATTCTTTCTTTTTATTGTAAAATCATTCCGATTGTTTTTTTTTTTCTTTTTTTTCAGGTCTTTCACGAGTGTTCCGGATGGTCCAAGACGAGTTCTCTCTGTCCCGCTGGAACAGCTTACAGCACAGCGAAGAGAAGATGCGAATGGTGGAACACAGTGATTTGCGATTCGCAATAAAAAGATACAAAAAATACAAAAAGAAATAAGCCGATTGAAATCGTACCGTGTATTATACGAAAAAAATAGCGTTACGAATCCGAGAAGGCGTTCTCGCCTCGAAGATGACGCCTTTCTTTGCATGACATCAGCCTCTCCGAGGTCGCTATTCGCAACCTACGATACGATTCGCCGGTGTTCTGTTTTGATTTTTGCAATGGAGTTAAAGTGTTAACAAAATACAAGCATTGCGAGGACGTCGTGAACGGAAGAGATGAAGCGAGGCGATAGACGAAGCGAGAAGCTTTGCGTGCATTCTCTCCCGACTGGGGACGATCACGGAAGACGAACGTGACCGATGCAATTTAATACTGCGGGTAAATGCTTCACTGATCCGAAGAATCACGCGAGCGTTACGAAAATTCTTTACAAAGTCAAGACTCACGGATACAAGATAATCCATCTCTTTGAAGTTCATCTTTCCGACAATTCCTGGACTCCATTGTTCGATTTACTATGCAGCGGAACACCTTGTTTCAAGTTTTACCGCACATTCTTTAAATCGATTTTGCACCGATCTCGCCGTTGACCATTTTTTTTATTTTCTGCTCGAGAGCGTCAATCCGCAAAAAGAAAGATTATACATTCGCAGTTACGTGATCAATCCGTATTCATCACTACTGAAACGCGTCAGTACTTCGAAGTGATAGGTGATCGGAATTATTATTGCATTGTCAAGACAATTTTTTTGCAGCGTCGAGAAGATTTTTCATTTGGGAAAAAAAAAAAAAAAATTGAGAGACATTTTGAAGCCTCGACAACGCATCGTTAGATTTGATGCGTAGTGTTTCATACATTACTAAGCCATATCTTTACGTTTTTGTAATTATAACTTAGGATTAAGCGATTTCTAAAAAAAAAGAATGCTTTTTATAGATCTGTATATTACAATTTATACGGCCAAAGTGCTGCTGTAGGCGATGGATTTTTATTTGGTAATACCTTTCACTCCCGCAGCGCCTTAGCGATCGATGAATCATTCGTTCACTGCCTTACCGCTAGCGATGTCACCGAAAATAGAACTTTGCGCGAAAGATAACTTCAGAAGAACCGACCGCTGGTAGTTCTTACCGATTCTCGGCACTCTAGAAAGTTTCGAAGCGCCTAACGTGCAGTAAAAAAGGAATCCTCCCTATCGATCTTCTCGAAGGAACTGTTACAAAACAAAACAAACGAAAAAAAAAAGAATTATTAATCAATCTTCTTGTATTGAGTTCAGTTAAATAATTCTATCGAGTTTAACATTTGAAAATATTGTTATTTCACTCGCATTTTTATATAATTTTATAGAATTACTTTCACCGGAGTTCGTCGGAATGAGATTAGCCGCAAGCGCAGCTCATAAAATGAAAAAGAAAAAAAAAAGAAATAGTCGTGAAACCACAGAGACCTCGTCCCCGAAAGCAAGACCGATGGTTGTTATTATAAAACCCCTTCCGGTCGACCGGCGTCATTATCACGTTATTATACAAAAATTACCTTTCTAATTTAATCGACCGAGTTGTTAGCTTTTTCCTTTAGCTTCCCGTCGTTCTTTTCCTTTTTATCGGGACTCTCGGCGGATTGGGTTAAGTCAGTGGTCAAAACCCGGAATATTAATAGTAATATGAAAATATTTATTAAATCCTCCTCGTACATTTACTCTCGATCGTCTCCTCGAGCCTTCTTTTTCGTCGTCACGACACCCCCTGCCTCACTCACGCCACCTACATCCGCCACTCGCTCGCTCTCCCCTTCCCAATCTCGCGCGAATTCAATTTGAGGCTTACATTTATTTTTTTTTTGTTAATATTCGGTCATTCCTGCGTACTCAATCGCCATCGATTTGGGACCCCTTTCATATCAACTCTCTGAGATCACTTTTGTTTTTTTTTTTTTTTTTTTAATATAAACCTTAGTGTACTAATTGACTCGAATCAGTAGAAAAACTAAAATAAAGTTAAATCTTCATCTTTGCTAGTCCTTCAGGTACGTAGAGGGTTTTCTTTCTCTGCGGGGTCGCCCCTCCGCACTCTGACTCCCTTTTCCGTCTGTCGATTTCGTTTCGGCACGATCCGCAGATTGTTTACGATTTTTCCTCGCTACCTTCGTCGCTATATCTTCGTGCGGCGTGTGAATCTGCACGGTGGCATCTTCCACGCTCGGCGGTGCGTCAGCATCGTCGTGCACCAACTCGTTTTCTCCGGCTGTAGACTCCACATCTTCGCGCACCGGCTCAACCTCTTCTTCGAGGGTTTCTCTCGCATTTTCAGCTCCGACTGAACCCTCATTTTCACATTCCTCGTCTTCGCTGTCGATACCTCGCCAACCCTTCAATTGTGACGCGTGCATATTCGAAGTATATATTCGGCCCGTCAGCGGGTGAAGGTCAGTCACTTGGTAAGTGTCGTCGGGTAGTTTTTTTGTAACTACGAGCGGACCCCGGAATTTTGATTGCAGTTTGACGGATTCTCCAGTCTGTTCCGGTGCTCGTTCGGCCACAACGACTTCTCCCACGTCGTATCTCGGTGCGATACATCGCTTCTTGTCGAAACTCTTCTTGTATTTCAATTGTTCGTCCTCGATGCGTGCGATAGCCTCGTCTTGCAGCTCGCTCGGCTCCGTCCACTCTTGATATCCGACATCCGTAATTTCTCTTAAAACTCCATCTTGATAGCACGGTTTGTACCCATGCAGCAATTGAAATGGTGATTTCCCTGTAGTTTTGTTCGGTTGATCGTTGAGTTATCTCTCGATTCGTTTGACCGCTCGGTCCCAGTCTCTTCCGTCCGGAACGTCGCTGGAAATCGCGAGAATAGGGATGAGAGTCCTATTTACGCGCTCAACCACTCCGTTCGCTTGTGGATGCCTACTCGAGTTTAGCACGTGTCGTACTCCATTCTTGAGGCAAAATTAATCGAAGATCTTCGCTGTGAAGCAAGTGCCTCTGTCGGTAATAATGGTTTTCGGCAAACCTCTCCTCGAGACAAGATCTTCTAGAGCCTTCATCACGTTTCTCGTTTTTGTGTCTCTCATCGGGTACAAGGTCACGAACCTCGTCAAGTTGTCGATAACGACAAGCAACTCCTTATTTTTCCTCGAACTCTCGACAAACGGACCCAGATGATCCATATGTACAACCTCGAACGGTCGTCGTCCCGGCGGAATTGGATTAAGCAGTCCGTGCTTCTTCCCTGCTCGTCTCTTGTACAACAGGCAGTCGAGAACCATATCGATATGTCGGCGCATATATCTTCGCATTCCTGGGAACCAGAATCGTTCCAGTAGCTTGGCTACGCTGCGATCTAATCCGAAATGACCCAGCTGATCATGATACTTCACTGCGAACCCCTTTCGCATCTCTCGTGGCACGACGAAGAGGAGTCGTTCCTCGTCGCCGACGTTCATCCTCTTGTACAAAATCCCCTCGTGAAGTTCGAGATGTTGCACTCGGTTCTTTTCGTCGACCGTTCGATCCTCTTCGTTTTTCCGCAATATTCTTATTTTCTCTCGTAGATCCTCGTTACTCTGCTGCATCATTGCGACGTGTTGCTCCATTGTAATAATGACAAACACCTCCAGTCGACTTTCGATTATCTCGTCCATCGTATCGTTTTCCGCCCCCGTCGGTCCTCGACTCAGAGCGTCTGCGTGTACTATCTGCGAACTACTCCTGTGACGAATCGTTACGTCAAAGTCTTGGATGAGATTCGCCCATCTTGCGATTTGCAGATTACTCGTTTTGTTCGTGTTCAAGTATACGAGCGCTTGACAATCTGTAATAACGGTAAAGGATATTCCGAGTAAAAATTGTCTCAAGCGATCCAACGTCCATACCACAGCCATGAGTTCCAAACGACTCGAATGATAATTTTTCTCTGCATCTGTGGTTTTCTTCGACACGCAGTAGACGAGTCCCAAAACATCTCGTTCGTCCGCCTGCAGTAGCATGCCTGCGATTCCGTTTCGGCTCGCGTCCGTGTGCACCTCAGTGCGCGCGTGCGGATTATATAATCGCAGTACCGGTGGTTCCGTCAGTGCTTTCTTGAGGTCTTCAAACGCTGTCTGTTGTTCCGGACCCCACGTGAACTCGACGTTCTTCGCGGTTAGTCGGGTGAGAGGCTCGGCTCGCAGCGCAAATTTTGGCACGAATCTTCGAAAAAAACTCGTCAACCCCGTTGTACCTCGTGTTCGTTCTCGGGTATCGGAAACTTTTCGATCGCTTCCGTCTTCCGACCTCCTGGCCTCAGTCCGTTTGCTGTGAGTCTGTATCCCAAATACTCAACTTCCGTTTTTCCGAATTCACATTTCGCCAAGCGAAGCGTGAGCCCCGCTTTTCGTATCGCATCAAACACCTTCCTCAATCTCTCGAGCATTTCCGTCCACATCTTAGCAGGGATAAGAATGTCGTCCATGTAACAGAATGCAATTTGATTCCGTAGTGACCCCAACGCGACATCGATCAATCGTGCGAATTCATACGGCGCGTTCATCAATCCGAATACCATCCTCTCGAATTGACCGGTTGCGTCAGGCGTGACGAAAGCCGTTTTCTCTTTCGCATCGTCAGCTAAGGGAATCTGGAGATATCCGTGCGCGAGATCCAGTACCGTGAAAAACTTCGCTCCTGCCAGTTGTTCCAATTGGTCGTCTATCGTCGGCAACGGATAACTCTGCTTGATTGTTTGTCTATGTAAACGTCGAAAATCTACAACCATCCGGGGCTGTCCATTTTTCTTCCATACTATCAACGTTGGACTCGCGTATGGAGAACGCGTTTCCGAAACGATTCCATGCTCCTTCCACTCTTTGACGATTTCCTTCATAGGTTCTCGGTCTTGCCGATTTGTTCGATACGGCTTCTGCGAAGTTGGCTTACTTCCCTCGATCTCTTTAATATCCATTTTCGTCAAATGAGTACAACCGATCTCGCTGATGTGTTGAGCAAAACAATCGCGATATTCTTCGATGAGTGTTATCAAATTCGCGCGATCTGTCTCGCTAACAGTTTCGTCTGTTACGATCTCGTTCGGGTCGATTGGCTCTGCGACCTCGGCGTTCTTCGGTTCGTCCAAATCCTCTTCCGGTACCACGTCCGCCCTTGCAACGATATCGCCTGATTTCAGCGATCGTTCTGTATTGCTAAGATTGCTTATCGGTATCCAAACTTCTCCGTCTTGAATTTTGTGTAGTTGCTCATCTCCTCGGTTCGCCGCGAGTACCATCACGCGATCCTCGATTTTACGATTGGGTCTGGTGCGAATTAGGTTAACACTTCGTCGTACTAGTATCTCGTCTTCGGCAGCGCGCAATTCCACCTTCTTAGGCTCGTCGATCTCGAGATCTCGGAAAATCTCATCCTCCTTAAGACCGATTTTCAATGTTTCCCCGATTTTGACATACGCGATATGCGGTTGCTCCGTCCAGGTTCTCCCAACGAGGACATCCGCTGGCACCGCATTATCCGGTACGACCAAAAGTTTGTTTTTCTCACCTCTAACTCCGTCTATTTCGATTATCCCAATCGTCTCGACGACAGCGTGAACCGACGGTGTATCTCCGCTTCCCAAGCCGTACAATGCTTCGATCTTTTGCGAAATTTGTATTCCTCCACGACTCGCTGCCGTTGCCCGTATCAGACACACAGAGCTTCCAGGATCGATCATTGCTCGAAACTCCTTATCGTTTACCTTGGCTGTTTTAATATATTTGTCTCCCGTCGAATGAAGTAGCGTATCCTCGACAACGAGACTCGTCTTGTCTGTTTTCTTCTTCGGACTATCCTTGGCTCTATGTCCCTCTCCCCTACATGTATTGCACTTGACAGGCTTTCCGCAGTCCTTCGCAATATGCCCCGTCTCATTGCAGTTAAAGCATTTGGGATTTTCGCAGTCCCGTGACAAATGCCCTATGCTTTTGCAACTATAACAACGTCTTTCGGCTGATGTTGTCGCCTCCTCCTTCGGCTCAGTCTTTTCGTTATTACCCTTCGATAGACTTGGCGCAGCGCTCTTCGATGTGCTTTCGTTTCTCACGTTACCCCCTTTATCGCGTTTTTCCGGCTCGTCTTTGCGCACGCCGGGCACTCGTCCTCCTCTCGCCAACGTTACGCGCTCGAATCTCCTGACGTCTTCCAACAAATCGTCCTCGTCCTCGTGCGCTTTTGACAGTAACTGAGAACAGAGTTCTCGGGACCAAAGACCGACGACAAGTTGTTCCTTTTTCTCTGCAAAACTCAAATTAAGATTGCGACATAACCTCATTTTGTCATGAAAGTACACCTGCGTCGATTCGCTTGATTTTTGTGTGCGCGCATTTAGTGCAGTCCGTTTGTCGGTAAGTGTCGGCCCGGTCACGAACGTTTTTTTGAATTTCGTAACAAACACGTCCCATGAGGTTATTTCCTCCCGCTTTCCTTGATACCAGGCCGCCGCGGCACCGACGAGATGAGTTCTCGCGGTCTCTAATTTTATTTCCGATGACCAACGGTGCAACATGGCCGAACTCTCAATATCTTTCAACCATTCCGCAGCATATCTTGACTCAAGCTCACCGTCGTACGTTTTTATCGTCTTGGAGAGATCCGGCAATACATGGAAGGTCTCTGCTGGTTGTCGAACTGCGTTCTCCGCTGCTCGATTTTCCGTTGCTGTTCGTATCAACGTTTCCATTGCGATATTTATTAAATCCTCCTCGTACATTTACTCTCGATCGTCTCCTCGAGCCTTCTCTTTCATCGTCACGACACGCTAGGTCCCCCTTGCCTCAGTCACGCCACCTACATCCGCTACTCGATCGCTCTCCCCTTCCCAATCTCGCGCGAAATCAATTTAGAAAACTTTTTTCCACATCATATTTTACGTATTTTTTCGTGCAGAATCCGAATCCGATGATAGATTTTGTGTAGCGACAAGAGGGAACCTCCTACAACCTATAATCGCGGATTTCGAGGAATTTTTTTATTTTCAAAACTACTTTTCAGAAAAACGGCAATATCTTAATTTTCCGATTGTTACACAATGAAAATGAGTGGCTTACCGTGTTGTACGGGAAAAAATACACAAAATAGGGTGACCGGCGAATGGCTGAAGCGTTTATTCATGCCGTTACCTGGTCGGGAAGAATCCAAAACATCAAACGCGATTTTAACCCTCTTCCCGGTCGAATTCGACGTTTTTAGCCCTTTTTTTTCATCAACATCTAAAATCGCTAGAAAACTTTTCTCCACATCATATTTTACGTATTTTTTCGTGCAGAATCCGAATTCGATGATAGATTTTGTGTATCGACAAGAGGGAACCTCCTACAACCTAAAAACGCGGATTTCGAGGAATATTTTTATTTTCAAAACTACTTTTCAGAAAAACGGCAATATCTTAATTTTCCAATTGTTATACAATGAAAATGAGTGGCTTACCGTGTTGTATGGGAAAAAATACACAAAATAGGGTGACCGGCGAATGGCTGAAGCGTTTATTGATGCCGTTACCTGGTCGGGAAGAATCCAAAACTTCAAACGCGATTTTAGCCCTCTTCCCGGTCGAATTCGACGTTTTTAGCCATTTTTTTTCATCAACATCTAAAATCGCTAGAAAACTTTTCTCCACATCATATTTTACGTATTTTTTCATGCAGAATCCGAATCCGATGATAGATTTTGTGTAGCGACAAGAGGAACCTCCTACAACCTAAAAACGCGGATTTCGAGGAATTTTTTTATTTTCAAAACTACTTTTCAGAAAAACGGCAATATCTTTATTTTCTGATTGTTATACAATGAAAATGAGTGGCTTATCGTGTTGTACGGGAAAAAATACACAAAATAGGGTGACCGGCGAATGGCTGAAGCGTTTATTGATGCCGTTACCTGGTCGGGAAGAATCCAAAACTTCAAACGCGATTTTAACCCCCTTCCCGGTCGAATTCGACGTTTTTAGCCCTTTTTTTTCATCAACATCTAAAATCGCTAGAAAACTTTTCTCCACATCATATTTTACGTATTTTTTCGTGCAGAATCCGAATTCGATGATAGATTTTGTGTATCGACAAGAGGGAACCTCCTACAACCTAAAAACGCGGATTTCGAGGAATATTTTTATTTTCAAAACTACTTTTCAGAAAAACGGCAATATCTTAATTTTCCAATTGTTATACAATGAAAATGAGTGGCTTACCGTGTTGTATGGGAAAAAATACACAAAATAGGGTGACCGGCGAATGGCTGAAGCGTTTATTGATGCCGTTACCTGGTCGGGAAGAATCCAAAACTTCAAACGCGATTTTAGCCCTCTTCCCGGTCGAATTCGACGTTTTTAGCCATTTTTTTTCATCAACATCTAAAATCGCTAGAAAACTTTTCTCCACATCATATTTTACGTATTTTTTCATGCAGAATCCGAATCCGATGATAGATTTTGTGTAGCGACAAGAGGAACCTCCTACAACCTAAAAACGCGGATTTCGAGGAATTTTTTTATTTTCAAAACTACTTTTCAGAAAAACGGCAATATCTTTATTTTCTGATTGTTATACAATGAAAATGAGTGGCTTATCGTGTTGTACGGGAAAAAATACACAAAATAGGGTGACCGGCGAATGGCTGAAGCGTTTATTGATGCCGTTACCTGGTCGGGAAGAATCCAAAACTTCAAACGCGATTTTAGCCCTCTTCCCGGTCGAATTCGACGTTTTTAACCCTTTTTTTCATCAACATCTAAAATCGCTAGAAAACTTTTCTCCACATCATATTTTACGTATTTTTTCGTGCAAAATACGAATCCGTTGATAGATTTTGTGTAGTGACAAGAGGGAACCTCCTACAACCTAAAAACGCGGATTTCGAGAAATTTTTTTATTTTCAGAACTACTTTTCAGAAAAACGGCAATATCTTAATTTTCCGATTGTTAAACCATGAAAATGAGTGGCTTATCGTGTTGTACGGGAAAAAATACACAAAATAGGGTGACCGGCGAATGGCTGAAGCGTTTATTGATGCCGTTACCTGGTCGGGAAGAATCCAAAACGTCAAACGCGATTTTAGCCCTCTTCCCGGTCGAATTCGACGTTTTTAGCCCTTTTTTTTCATCAACATCTAAAATCGCTAGAAAACTTTTCTCCACATCATATTTTATGTATTTTTTCGTGCAGAATCCGAATCCGATGATAGATTTTGTGTAGCGACAAGAGGAACCTCCTACAACCTAAAAACGCGGATTTCGAGGAATTTTTTTATTTTCAAAACTACTTTTCAGAAAAACGGCAATATCTTTATTTTCTGATTGTTATACAATGAAAATGAGTGGCTTATCGTGTTGTACGGGAAAAAATACACAAAATAGGGTGACCGGCGAATGGCTGAAGCGTTTATTGATGCCGTTACCTGGTCGGGAAGAATCCAAAACTTCAAACGCGATTTTAGCCCTCTTCCCGGTCGAATTCGACGTTTTTAACCCTTTTTTTCATCAACATCTAAAATCGCTAGAAAACTTTTCTCCACATCATATTTTACGTATTTTTTCGTGCAAAATACGAATCCGTTGATAGATTTTGTGTAGTGACAAGAGGGAACCTCCTACAACCTAAAAACGCGGATTTCGAGAAATTTTTTTATTTTCAGAACTACTTTTCAGAAAAACGGCAATATCTTAATTTTCCGATTGTTATACCATGAAAATGAGTGGCTTATCGTGTTGTACGGGAAAAAATACACAAAATAGGGTGACCGGCGAATGGCTGAAGCGTTTATTGATGCCGTTACCTGGTCGGGAAGAATCCAAAACGTCAAACGCGATTTTAGCCCTCTTCCCGGTCGAATTCGACGTTTTTAGCCCTTTTTTTTCATCAACATCTAAAATCGCTAGACAACTTTTCTCCACATCATATTTTATGTATTTTTTCGTGCAGAATCCGAATCCGATGATAGATTTTGTGTAGCGACAAGAGGGAACCTCCTACAACCTAAAAACGCGGATTTCGAGGAATTTTTTTATTTTCAAAACTACTTTTCAGAAAAACGGCAATATTTGAATTTTCCAATTGTTATACAATCAAAATGAGTGGCTTATCGTGTTGTACGGGAAAAAATACACAAAATAGGGTGACCGGCGAATGGCTGAAGCGTTTATTGATGCCGTTACCTGGTCGGGAAGAATCCAAAACTTCAAACGCGATTTTAGCCCTCTTCCCGGTCGAATTCGACGTTTTTAACCCTTTTTTTTCATCAACATCTAAAATCGCTAGAAAACTTTTCTCCACATCATATTTTACGTATTTTTTCGTGCAAAATACGAATCCGTTGATAGATTTTGTGTAGTGACAAGAGGGAACCTCCTACAACCTAAAAACGCGGATTTCGAGAAATTTTTTATTTTCAGAACTACTTTTCAGAAAAACGGCAATATCTTAATTTTCCGATTGTTATACCATGAAAATGAGTGGCTTATCGTGTTGTACGGGAAAAAATACACAAAATAGGGTGACCGGCGAATGGCTGAAGCGTTTATTGATGCCGTTACCTGGTCGGGAAGAATCCAAAACTTCAAACGCGATTTTAGCCCTCTTCCCGGTCGAATTCGACGTTTTTAGCCCTTTTTTTTCATCAACATCTAAAATCGCTAGAAAACTTTTCTCCACATCATATTTTATGTATTTTTTCGTGCAGAATCCGAATCCGATGATAGATTTTGTGTAGCGACAAGAGGGAACCTCCTACAACCTAAAAACGCGGATTTCGAGGAATTTTTTTATTTTCAAAATTACTTTTCAGAAAAACGGCAATATCTTAATTTTCCGATTGTTATACCATGAAAATGAGTGGCTTATCGTGTTGTACGGGAAAAAATACACAACATAGGGTGACCGGCGAATGGCTGAAGCGTTTATTGATGCCGTTACCTGGTCGGGAAGAATCCAAAACTTCAAACGCGATTTTAGCCCTCTTCCCGGTCGAATTCGACGTTTTTAGCCCTTTTTTTTCATCAACATCTAAAATCGCTAGAAAACTTTTCTCCACATCATATTTTACGTATTTTTTTGTGCAGAATCCGAATCCGATGATAGATTTTGTGTAGCGACAAGAGGGAACCTCCTACAACCTAAAAACGCGGATTTCGAGGAATTTTTTTATTTTCAAAACTACTTTTCAGAAAAACGGCAATATCTGAATTTTCCAATTGTTATACAATCAAAATGAGTGGCTTATCGTGTTGTACGGGAAAAAATACACAAAATAGGGTGACCGGCGAATGGCTGAAGCGTTTATTGATACCGTTACCTGGTCGGGAAGAATCCAAAACTTCAAACGCGATTTTAGCCCTCTTCCCGGTCGAATTCGACGTTTTTAACCCTTTTTTTTCATCAACATCTAAAATCGCTAGAAAACTTTTCTCCACATCATATTTTACGTATTTTTTCGTGCAAAATACGAATCCGTTGATAGATTTTGTGTAGTGACAAGAGGGAACCTCCTACAACCTAAAAACGCGGATTTCGAGAAATTTTTTTATTTTCAGAACTACTTTTCAGAAAAACGGCAATATCTTAATTTTCCGATTGTTATACCATGAAAATGAGTGGCTTATCGTGTTGTACGGGAAAAAATACACAAAATAGGGTGACCGGCGAATGGCTGAAGCGTTTATTCATGCGGTTACCTGGTCGGGAAGAATCCAAAACTTCAAACGCGATTTTAGCCCTCTTCCCGGTCGAATTCGACGTTTTTAGCCCTTTTTTTTTCATCAACATCTAAAATCGCTAGAAAACTTTTCTCCACATCATATTTTATGTATTTTTTCGTGCAGAATCCGAATCCGATGATAGATTTTGTGTAGCGACAAGAGGGAACCTCCTACAACCTAAAAACGCGGATTTCGAGGAATTTTTTTATTTTCAAAACTACTTTTCAGAAAAACAGCAATATCTTAATTTTCCGATTGTTATACAATGAAAATGAGTGGCTTATCGTGTTGTACGGGAAAAAATACACAAAATAGGGTGACCGGCGAATGGCTGAAGCGTTTATTCATGCGGTTACCTGGTCGGGAAGAATCCAAAACTTCAAACGCGATTTTAGCCCTCTTCCCGGTCGAATTCGACGTTTTTAGCCCTTTTTTTTCATCAACATCTAAAATCGCTAGAAAACTTTTCTCCACATCATATTTTACGTATTTTTTTGTGCAGAATCCGAATCCGATGATAGATTTTGTGTAGCGACAAGAGGGAACCTCCTACAACCTAAAAACGCGGATTTCGAGGAATTTTTTTATTTTCAAAACTACTTTTCAGAAAAACGGCAATATCTGAATTTTCCAATTGTTATACAATCAAAATGAGTGGCTTATCGTGTTGTACGGAAAAAAATACACAAAATAGGGTGACCGGCGAATGGCTGAAGCGTTTATTCATGCGGTTACCTGGTCGGGAAGAATCCAAAACTTCAAACGCGATTTTAGCCCTCTTCCCGGTCGAATTCGACGTTTTTAGCCCTTTTTTTTTTCATCAACATCTAAAATCGCTAGAAAACTTTTCTCCACATCATATTTTACGTATTTTTTCGTGCAAAATACGAATCCGTTGATAGATTTTGTGTAGTGACAAGAGGGAACCTCCTACAACCTAAAAACGCGGATTTCGAGGAATTTTTTTATTTTCAAAACTACTTTTCAGAAAAACGGCAATATCTTAATTTTCCGATTGTTATACCATGAAAATGAGTGGCTTATCGTGTTGTACGGGAAAAAATACACAAAATAGGGTGACCGGCGAATGGCTGAAGCGTTTATTGATGCCGTTACCTGGTCGGGAAGAATCCAAAACTTCAAACGCGATTTTAGCCCTCTTCCCGGTCGAATTCGACGTTTTTAGCCCTTTTTTTTCATCAACATCTAAAATCGCTAGAAAACTTTTCTCCACATCATATTTTATGTATTTTTTCGTGCAGAATCCGAAACCGATGATAGATTTTGTGTAGCGACAAGAGGGAACCTCCTACAACCTAAAAACGCGGATTTCGAGGAATTTCTTTATTTTCAAAACTACTTTTCAGAAAAACGGCAATATCTTAATTTTCCGATTGTTATACAATGAAAATGAGTGGCT
The DNA here is from genome assembly GCA_934046635.1 of Buathra laborator. Taxonomy (NCBI): domain Eukaryota; kingdom Metazoa; phylum Arthropoda; class Insecta; order Hymenoptera; family Ichneumonidae; genus Buathra; species Buathra laborator. The sequence goes on from OW203898.1 coordinate 978,567, forward strand.
TATCGTGTTGTACGGGAAAAAATACACAAAATAGGGTGACCGGCGAATGGCTGAAGCGTTTATTCATGCCGTTACCTGGTCGGGAAGTATCCAAAACTTCAAACGCGATTTTAGACCTCTTCCCGGTCGAATTCGACGTTTTTAACCCTTTTTTTTCATCAACATCTAAAATCGCTAGAAAACTTTTCTCCACATCATATTTTACGTATTTTTTTGTGCAGAATCCGAATCCGATGATAGATTTTGTGTAGCGACAAGAGGGAACCTCCTACAACCTAAAAACGCGGATTTCGAGGAATTTTTTTATTTTCAAAACTACTTTTCAGAAAAACGGCAATATCTGAATTTTCCAATTGTTATACAATCAAAATGAGTGGCTTATCGTGTTGTACGGGAAAAAATACACAAAATAGGGTGACCGGCGAATGGCTGAAGCGTTTATTGATGCCGTTACCTGGTCGGGAAGAATCCAAAACTTCAAACGCGATTTTAGCCCTCTTCCCGGTCGAATTCGACGTTTTTAACCCTTTTTTTTCATCAACATCTAAAATCGCTAGAAAACTTTTCTCCACATCATATTTTACGTATTTTTTCGTGCAAAATACGAATCCGTTGATAGATTTTGTGTAGTGACAAGAGGGAACCTCCTACAACCTAAAAACGCGGATTTCGAGAAATTTTTTTATTTTCAGAACTACTTTTCAGAAAAACGGCAATATCTTAATTTTCCGATTGTTATACAATGAAAATGAGTGGCTTATCGTGTTGTACGGGAAAAAATACACAAAATAGGGTGACCGGCGAATGGCTGAAGCGTTTATTCATGCCGTTACCTGGTCGGGAAGAATCCAAAACTTCAAACGCGATTTTAGCCCTCTTCCCGGTCGAATTCGACGTTTTTAGCCCTTTTTTTTCATCAACATCTAAAATCGCTAGAAAACTTTTCTCCACATCATATTTTACGTATTTTTTTGTGCAGAATCCGAATCCGATGATAGATTTTGTGTAGCGACAAGAGGGAACCTCCTACAACCTAAAAACGCGGATTTCGAGGAATTTTTTTATTTTCAAAACTACTTTTCAGAAAAACGGCAATATCTGAATTTTCCAATTGTTATACAATCAAAATGAGTGGCTTATCGTGTTGTACGGGAAAAAATACACAAAATAGGGTGACCGGCGAATGGCTGAAGCGTTTATTGATGCCGTTACCTGGTCGGGAAGAATCCAAAACTTCAAACGCGATTTTAGCCCTCATCCCGGTCGAATTCGACGTTTTTAACCCTT